>CM038794.1:55322909-55342746 GCA_021764765.1 Vicia sativa | reverse complement strand
ACAAGAACTATTTGAATATTTTGTCGTATTCTTTATATAATATTTATTTTAATTTACATATTAAAAAATAAAATAAAATATTATTTATTTATAAATACTAATAATATTTTTATTTAAAATAGAATTATATATATTTTAAGTGTAGAATTAAAAGAAAAAGTTTAATTTACATTATTTTTTTTATCTCTTTATATATAAAATGTTGATAGTAATACATAAATTATAGGGTGTTATTAGAATAGCACAGTCACGTGCAAGTAATTGCTTATAACTTACGTAATATAGTATTTAAAATTTATTTAAAAATGCAATTTGATGTATATTGTTCTTTAGATATAAGATGAAATTCTAAGACACAATTGATATTTATACATCAAACTATAAATTTATTTTTGAAAATTATAAATTTATTTTACGTTAACGTATGATAACTGAACACAAAATTATATTGTTCGGCTCAATAATTTTTTACAAAAAAATTGAATCAATTCGAAACTGTATTAATTTGTTTTGATTCAATTTTATTTTTAAAAATCAACCGTACTAAACCAAATCACACCACGAACCTCCTTAATTACATACTAAACTGTTTAAAATACACTAGTAGATTTTTCAACTCATATCAGATATTTCAATTGTACTACCAAAATTTTTGTTCGCTCCCTTTTAGTTAAATTTTGAAAAAGATATTTTTTCCATTAGGGGGTGTCAGTTTCAATTTTGGAGGTCACGGAAAGATTATTCTGCAAAATGGGTTAGATGGCCCAATTGTACCTTCAATTTAGGGTTTTACACTTTGTCTTCTTCTTACTGTGTAGACAAACTGAAAAATTCTCACTCAGACACCACGAAACAGTTTCTACAATGGCCATCTTCAAGGTAAATCCAAATAACAGATTTTCTACCATAACCTCATCTTTTATTTTCATTCCTTAGTTGACACCAACATTTTTTTTTCAATTGATGACAATTAATATTATTTATTTCAATTATTTTCTGAAAAATTGTTTTTTCTGATGCATTGAGAGTTTGTACTGATGGGTATTTCATTTTTGTTGTTGTTGTGATGAATCAGTATCACCAGTACCAGGTTGTCGGGAGAGGTCTTCCCACTGAAACTGATGAACATCCTAAGATCTACAGGATGAAGTTGTGGGCCACCAATGAGGTGCGTGCCAAATCCAAGTTCTGGTATGTCTCAACCTTAATATTGTGTTTCTCTTTAAACCTAAGTATATGTTGTGTTTTGTGTTCTATATGTTTCCATGTTTTTGCATTGTTCTTTTGGGTGAGATAAAATGTTGGTTCTGTGATTAATTAATAATTTACATTTTTTTCCTGTAAAGGGTTATCAGTGATCATTTTACATTTTTGTTTTAAATTATTGTAGGTATTTTTGAGGAAGCTGAAAAGGTGAAGAAAAGCAATGGGCAAGTTCTTGCCATCAATGAGGTATGCTTTTCAATTGTTTGTTGTCCTGATGTGGATTTGTATGCCTCTTGACATCTCTGAGCACCGACACCTCTGAAAACTCCAACACTTATGATTACATTCAAATATATATTTTCTTAAATTATTACCGGTGGCTGTGTCATTGTCTGTTGTTTGTCTCTGTGCTTCATAGGATAGGATTCATATGATTGTGATTTGTGAATTAATTTCGTTTCTAAGAATTTTTGAAAATCTTAAGGCAGTTTTGATAATTCATATGTGGTGAAGATTTGTAGAAGGCCTAATAAGAAGTGTAGATTATACGTATGATAGTCTATGTGAGATTGTGTTTAACCATTAAAGGGGTTTATATTTTAAATGATGTCGTTAGAAATGATTTACAAGATATTTTGGTGTTCGATATCTTAAATGACGTACGTCGTTAGAAATGATTTACAACAAGATATTTTGGTGAACAAACACTTTTTCCATTACTGTATATAAACATTGGAAATAACGATTCTGTTTAGTTTTCTCAATACTTAGAAATTTGACTTGGGAAAGTTATTTATGCTTAATTACTCATTTCATCCTTAACATCCGTGTCTTTGTTTTTCTCTTATTGAAGAAAATGGAACAAATTAGAGTACTTGGTCATCTGTTTTCTTCGTTCTTAATCTTTCAATATGTCATCATATTTTTTCCCTTCATCAATACCAGCCGGTTAGGACTAAGAGGTCGGGAAAATCCTGAAATTTATATGAACTGTAGAGTTTGTGATGAAAGAAGGCTTTAAGCATGATCCTTGTAAGATATTTCGGTCGTGGAACAGTGTAACTAATTTTCATATGGGCGTCTGGCAACAAATGTATAATTTACTCATTATTGGGAAATGTTGATAGGATTTAAACGTGGATTTTGTATTTTAACATGAAGCACATATCATAAATTTTAGTAACATTATGAATCATTGATACTGTAGATTGAACATGTATCTGGTGTTTAACACTAACACATGATGTGATTGCATTCAATTATTCCACTTTCTAGTTATTATGATGTGTATATGTTGACATTGTGTGTCCGTGTCTATAAATGCTTCATAGAGAGTAAGTCAATATAGGAAAGACTATTTAAAACCAATTTTCTGTTTTTAGTGTAAAAGTTCTATAGGCTTTAATTGCAGCGAATGATGTATACTTTGCTCATTGCAGATTTACGAGAAAACCCTACCAAGATTAAGAATTATGGAATTTGGCTATACCAGAGTCGGACCGGATATCACAACATGTACAAGGAATACGGGATGTTACACTAAATGGCGCTGTTGAATCCATGTACAATGAAATGGCATCACGTCATAGAGTCAGGCATCCATGCATTCAGATCATCAAGACAGCTACAATCCCAGCCAACCTTTGCAAAAGGGAGAGCACTAAGCAGTTTCACAACTCCAAAATCAAGTTCCCATTGGTGTTCAAGAAGATTAGGCCCCCAACCAGGAAGCTCAAGACAACATACAAGGCAACAAAACCAAACATGTTTATGTAATTCTCGGTTAATTATGTATTCTGCTTGTTGTTTTGAAGCTGTTTGATTCATTATAAGCATAAGAATAGGTTTGAGGTGAATCACATAGTAACAAGCTCTTAATACTGAGTTTTAGAATTTTGATTCTAAAGATTTTGTTTTGACATGAATTAATGCTGTTTTTCATTTTGTTTTTAATTTGAAGTTCACTTAGAGAAAAGAGAGAGAGATAGTTGAGGGTGAGAATTTTCTGTATGCGTTCATTGTTCATTACATATCTATGAGATATTTATATAACTGATTGGAATTAAAAAACATCAACCCAAAAATCAGAAAAAGTAAATTGTATCGGATAACACAAACTTGTAACTGTTTACCCGTTGACAAAAATAGAAAATCAACTATATGATGTAACTGGTTATTACAAATGTGTAACCACTTACAACAACTCTAAAAAACTTTTTCTACAGTTTATTGACTTATTTTTTAAGTCTGTAACTAGTTACACCTCTGTGTTAATCGCTTACAACACTTGAAATACTAAAATTTTCTTAACACACCATCTTATTTCAAGTGCTCCAAATCTTCCATGTCCATGCTCATATTCAACCTTTTGAACACATCATTTGTGACTTCCTTAGACAACAAATCAACTATTTGGTCTTTACTTCTACAATATTCCAATACCAACTTTCCTTCACTAACAAGCTCATTTGTGACTTCCTTAGACAACAAATCAACTACTTGGTCTTTACTTCTACAATATTCCAATACCAACTTTCCTTCACTAACAAGCTCTCTCAAGTAGTGAAACCTCATCTTTATATCTTTGCTCCTCCTATGTGCAATGGATTCGTAAAGATTAATAGTGGAAACGTTGTCAACCGAGAAAGTAACAAAACGCTCTCAACCGTAGAGTAACAACCTCACCTTACCACGCCTAACCCCTTCAATAGGTTCATTATCCATACAACCACACACATAACAAAGGACAATGTACTCGGCCTCACAAGACGAGTACAACTACGAGCCTTTTTGAACACCATGAGATTAGTGGTCCATCAACATAAAGATGTATCAAGATGTAGAATTTTAATCATCTTTATCCCCACACCAATTGAATCGGAAACCGCAAATTGCATTTTCTCCCGCTTCTATTGTGAAAAGAATTCACCCAATAATGATCATTTGATGTATTTAGATTCTTGACCGCCATGAGACTCCTGACCTCTCCATAAATCTAATCGCAATACCGACACTAAACGCCAAATTTGATTGGTATTGCACAATTAATATAATGATCCAATCAACCTTCTATGTCGAGTTGGTTCTACGTCTTCTCTCCATTCTTCGATAGTCGCAATCTTTGTTCAACTGAATGGCAAAGATTACAATGCTCAATTTCACATTTCTTCAATATCTCAAGAGCATATTTTCTTTGATGCATAAACAATCCTCTATCGGACTTGTCGAACTATCCCAAGGAAGTATGTCATGATAAAGGCAGCTCATCTCAATTCTTTCATAAGTCCACTCTTGACCTTAGAAATATCCTTCCTTGTTGCTCGTGAATCAATAAATCGCTCACGATATACAAAGAATGATCATCCCTTTATTTGTATCCGCTCACATAAACTTCACCTTCGATATACATTTCAAGCCAACCTCAATTAAGAAACCTTCTATCCTTTTGTTTCAAGCTCCAGAGCTTGTTTCAAACCATATAGCTTTTCTCAACATGTAGAACCTTTCTTCTTGGTTTTTCACAACAAAACCAGGGGTGATCTACATACACTTCTTCTTCACACACCATTCAAAATCATGGATTTCACATCCATTTGATAGATGGAACAATTGTTGTTATTCAATTATAACAATCGACTCAAATACCTCATAAAAGTTTGTACATTCTCTTTGTAAAGATGCCTTGCAACTAATCGAACTTTATACTTGATTATTTCACCTTTGGGGTTTTCCTTCACCTTATGGACTCATCTTACACCAATCAACTTTTATTTTGGTAGATCGACCAAATCCTAAGTACTATTTTTTCTCAATCGATTCAAGCTTCTTCATAGACGAATCTACGGATCACTTAAGGCATCTTTTGTCTTAACAGTTCATATTCTAATTATAAGAGAAAAATGGACGAAAATACCATCATTATTGATTTCTTTGTCAATCTATAATATTTGAGTATTTGAGAAACCCTCTTTGCCTAATGTCTTCTTACATTTTCATCACCACTTGCCACACGACGCTTATGCATCTTTTGTCTTATTATATTATATTAATATTTTCAATTACCAATCTATATTTATTTTGTGAGAATATTTGTATTAATCAATATACTTATTAATATATTTGGCGACGTCTGCTCTACTCGATAAAATATTATTGATCCGATATTTAATCCCCGTAATTATTTTAATTAAGTGAATTAATATTATTGGATATTATTTGTGTTAATTTATATGTATGGTTGTGGGAGCAATTTTGTAGAAATGGGTTTATACCTTGGCTAGTAAAGAGTACACCCTTATAAAACCATTTTTCTCACTTTCCTTCCATTCATAAAACACTTTCTTTGTTTTTCCTTTGGCAAAACAAAACCAAACATAAAACCTAGGGAGAGAGGGTTTTGGGAAGAAGAAGAAGAAGAGGAGAGAGAATAACTTGAGCAAGCTTCAAGATGGAGTCTTGTAGAATCATCAAGCTGAGGTAAGGGGTTTAATTTCTATCTCATATAGTTGGGTTTGGTGGTTGTAGTTTGATTGGGAAAAATTGATAGATGGTTTATAGGTTTGGTTGGTTGATTATTGAAAATGTTTAGAAAAGTTGAATTAGGTGTGGATTATGAGGTTGATGATGATTAGAATGAACGGAATGGTAAAAGGAAGTTTTCACACACGGCCCATCAATACGGGTCAGTAAGCACTAACACGTGCCCGTGTTGACCTCTTGAATAAGAGATATTTGTCGTTGTGTCAATCAACACGTCAAGTTGATTAACACGGTGCTCGTGTTGATTAACACGTGCCCGTGTTGATTCACCGACTTTGGTGTTTTTGCGCTTCTAGTGGCCGACACCGGCCGGTTGATTAACACGGGGGCCGTGTTGATGTATTTGTAGCCCCCATATTCTAATTTTGCACTTCTTTTGTCCCGATTTGTCTCATTTTATTCTTCGGACTCGAAAACACTCAAACACATAACCAAAGCGTAAAATGCGTAAAATGACATATAACATTAGACAAATAAAAGAAACGATAACGAAATTCAATGCTAAATAACCGTAAAACCAATCGATCAGTTGGTATCATTGAAAGCTAGAACAAGTACTACGCTGATAATATTTTTAAAACCGTGAGTTGAGATCCCTAAGGATTGATTTGATTCGTATGTAGGATTCGTAAATTGTGATTTATTCGTTGTGTATACTTTGTAAGTTAATTTCATGTGTTGTAATTAACGTTAGATGTCATGACTTCATCGTTATCATGTCGATTACTTGTAATTATGTATGAATTTGTTGTTTATGCGATGCATGACATGTTTATTTGATGTGAATAAATATGGCGATGTGGACTTTATGTCAATTTTGATGAGCGATGATGATGGTAGTTGTGTGTTCTTTATCATGCCTTTAATTATATGTTTTGGAGTATCTCACCCTTTACTTGTATCGACCGATATCTTATGCACTTTAATTGTATATATCTTTCATTTATTTCACTTTTCAGCCGCAAATACATATAATTAACACAAAATGCTTGTTTTCTCCTACTTTATACGATTCTTTACGTCAAGCAACAAAATGCATCAATTTATATAAAACTCGCAAAAGATGTGCAACAAGGACTTCCTGAAGGTCACCATCCTAGTACTACTTTTGCCCAAGCACGCTTAACTATGGAGTTCGATGGGATCCAGGTATTATCGCCAGATGATCGCTTCTAAAACTATAACGCACTTTAATTGTATATATTTTTCATTTTTCACTTCTCGTGGAAAATACATATAATTAACACCAAAAGGTTGGTTTCTCCTACTTTATACGATTCTTTACGTCGGCTAACAAAATGCATCTTTATATAAAACTCGCAAAATACATACATATATATATATATATTGATATCTTATGCACTTTAATTGTATATATATTTCATTTCTTTCACTTCATCGGCAAAATACATGAATTAACACCAAAATGTTTGTTTTCTCCTACTTTATACGATTCTTTACGCTACTAACAAAATGCACGGTTTATATAAAAACTCGCAAAAAAGAGGTGCAACACAAGGACTTCCCAGGAGGTCACCCATCCTAGTACTACTCGCCAAGCACGCTTAATCATGAGTTCGTTGGGATCCGCATTAGTGCCGTATGATCGCACCTGATATCTTACACACTTTAATTGTATATTTCATTTCTTTCACTTCTCGGCAAAATACATATAATTAACACCAAATGTTTGTTTTTCCTACATTATACGATTCTTTTACGTAACAAAAAAATGCTTATATAAAACTCGCAAAATACACACATATATATATATATATTGATATCTTATCACTTTAATTGTATATATATTTCATTTCTTTCACTTCACCGCAAAATACATATAATTAACACCAAAATGTTTGTTTTCTCCTACTTTATATGATTCTTTAAGTCCGCTTAACAAAAATGAATCGGTTTATATAAAATCTCGCAAAAGAGGTGCAACACAAACTTCCTCAAAAGTCACCCATCCTAGTACTACTCGCCAAGTACGCTAATCAGAGTCCCGATGGGATCCGGCATTAGTGATGTTAAATCGCACTTGATATCTTATGCACTTTAATTGTATATATATTTTTCTTTTCACTTCTCGGCAATACATATAATTAACACCAAAATGTTTGTTTTCTCCTACTTTATACGATTCTTTACGCCGACTAACAAAATGCATCTTTTATAAAACGCAAAAAGAGGTGCAACACAAGGATTCCTGAGGTCACCCATCCTAGTACTACTCTCGCTAAGTCCGGAGGTCACCCATCCTAGTACTCTCTCGCCCAAGCACGCTTAAACTGCAGGTTCGGGATGGGATCCGTGCATTAGCTTGTATTACCGCACCATATCTTATTCACTTTAATTGTATGCATATTTCATTTCTTTCACTTCTCAATGAAAATACATATAATTAACACCAAAATGTTTGTTTCTCCTAATTTATAAGATTCTTTACGCCGCTAACAAAAATGCATCTGCTTTTATAAAACTCGCAAAAAGAGGTGCAACACAAGGACTTCCCGGAGGTCACCCATCCTAGTATCTCCAAAGGACGCTTAATCGCTGGAGTTTTGATGGGATCTGCATTAGTGCTGTATGATCGCACTCGATATGTTATTCACTTTAATTGTCTCAGATATTTCATTTCTTTCACTTCTCAAATGCAAATACATATAATTAACACCAAAATATTTGTTTTCCTACTTTAACCGATTCTTTTATTTAAGCTAACAAAATGCATCGTTTATATAAAACTCGCAAAAGAGGTGCAACAAGGACTTCCCAGAGGTCATCCTCCTACTTCTCTCCCAAGCACGCTTAATCAGAGTTCGATGGGATCCGCATTAGTGATGGTATGATCGCACGACGTGTTATTTATTCACTTTAATTGTATGTATATTTAATCTTTCACTTCTCACGGCAAAATACATATAATTAACACAAAAAGTTTGTTTTCTCCTACTTTACGATTCTTTAACGTCACAACAAAATGCATCGGTTTATACAAAACTCGCAAAAAAGGTGCAACACAAGGACTTCCTGTGAGGTCACCCATCCTAGTACTATTCTCGCCAAGCACGCTTAACTATGAGTTCGATGGGATTTGGTGGATTAGTGTCGTATTATCGCACCTGTTATCTTATTCACTTTAATTGTATGTATATTTCATTTCTTTCACTTCTCAACGGCAAAATACATATAATTAACACCAAAATGTTTATTTTCTCCTACTTTGTACGACTCTTTTACGTCGACTAACAAAAATGCATCGGTTTTTATAAAAACTCGTAAAAGAGGTGCAATGTAAGGATTCCTGTGAGGTCACCCATCCTAGTACTTCTCTCACCCAAGCACGCTTAATTGCGGAGTCCTGATGGGATCCGGTGTATTAGTGCTGGTATGAGAACACCTGATATCTTATTTACTTTAATTGTATATATATTTCATTTCTTTCACTTCTCAGCGGCAAAATACATATAATTAACACCAAAATGTTTGTTTTCTCCTACTTTATACGATTCTTTTACGTCGGCTAACAAAAATGCACCGGTTTTTATAAAACTCCCAAAAGAAGTGCAACATAAGGACTTCCCCTGAGGTCACCCATCCTACTTCTCTCGCCACACGCTTAATCATGGAGCTCATGGGATCCGATGCATTAGTGCTGGTATGATCACACCTGATATCTTATTCACTTTAATTGTATATATATTTCATTTCTTTCACTTTTCAGCGAAAAAATACATATAATTAACACCAAAATGTTTGTTTTCTCCTATTTTATACGATTCTTTTACGTCGGCTAACAAAGATGCATCGGTTTATATAAAAACTCGCAAAAAGAGGTGCAACACAAGGACTTCCCAGGAGGTCACCCATCCTAGTACTTCTCTCGCCCAAGCACGCTAAACTGTAGAGTTCAGATGGGATCCGGTGCATTAGTGCTGGTATTACCGCACCTGTTATCTTATTCACTTTAATTGTATGCATATTTCATTTCTTTCACTTCTCAGCGGCAAAATACATATAATTAACACCAAAATGTTTGTTTTCTCCTAATTTATAAGATTCTTTTACGTCGGCAACAAAATGCATCCGTTTATAAAAACTCTCGCAAAAGAGGTGCAACACAAGGACTTCCCTGGAGGTCACCCATCCTAGTACTTCCCTCTCCAAAGGACGCTTAACTGCGGAGTTTTGATGGGATCCGGTGCATTAGTGCTGGTATGATCGCACCTGATATGTTATTCACTTTAATTGTCTGTATATTTCATTTCTTTCACTTCAAAGGCAAAATACATATAATTAACACCAAAATATTTGTTTTCCCTACTTTAACCGATTCTTTACGCTTGGCTAACAAAATGCATCGGCTTATATAAAAACTCGCAAAGAGGAGCAAACAAGGATTCTCAGGAGGTCATCCATCCTAGTACTACTCTCGCCAAGCACGCTAATCAGAGTTCTCATGATCCGCGGCATTAGTGCCGTATGATCGCACTTGTTATCTTATTCACTTTAATTGCATGTATATTTAATTTTCTACTTTCAAATGGCAAAATACATATAATAACACCAAAAGTTTGTTTTCTCCTACTTTATAACGACAACGCCGGCTAACAAAATGCATGGCTTTACAAAAACTTGCAAAAAAAGGTGCAACAAAAGGGACTTCACAGGAGGTCACCTATCCTAGTACTACTCTCGCCCAAGCACGCTTAAGTATAGAGTTCTGATGGCATCTGGTGCATTAGTGCTGGTATTATCGCACCTGTTATCTTATTCACTTTAATTGTATGTATATTTCATTTCATTCACTTCTCAACAAGTAAATACATATAATTAACACCAAAATGTTAATTTTCTCCTACTTTATACGATTCTTTTACGTCTGCTAACAAAAATGCATCGGTTTTTATAAAAACTCGCAAAAAGAGGTGCAACATAAGGACTTCCCAGGAGGTCACCCATCCTAGTACTTCTCTCGCCTAAGCATGCAATCATGGAGTCCGATGGGATCCGTGCATTAAATGTATGAGAACACCGATATCTTATTCACTTTAATTGTATATATTTCATTTCTTTCACTTCAACCGCAAAATACATATAATTAACACCAAAATGTTTGTTTTCTCCTACTTTATACGATTCTTTTACGCCTGCTAACAAAATGCATGTGTTTTTATAAAATTCCCAAAAGAAGTGCAACACAAGGATTTCCCCGAGGTCACCCATCCTAGTACTTCTCGCTAAAGCACGCTTAATCATGGAGTCCCGATGGGATCCGGTGCATTAGTGCCGGTATGATCACACCATATCTTATTCACTTTAATTGTATATATCATTTCTTTCACTTTTCAGCTGAAAATACATATAATTAACACCAAATGTTTGTTTTCATCTATTTTATACTTTCTTTTACGTCGGCAACAAAGATGCATCGTTTATATAAAACTCGCAAAAGAGGTGCAACACAAGGACTTCCTGTGAGGTCACCCATCCTAGTACTTCTCTCGCCCAAGCACGCTAAACCGGAGTTCGATGGGATCTGCATTAGTGTTGGTATTATCGCACTCTTATCTTATTCACTTTAATTGTATGTATATTTCATTTCTTTTCACTTCTCGAATGAAAATACATATAATTAACACCAAATGTTTGTTTTCTCCTACTTTATACGATTCTTTTACGCGGCTAACAAAATGCATCGGTTTTAAAACTCGCAAAAGAGGTGCAACACAAGGACTTCCCCGAGGTCACCCATCCTAGTACTTTCTCCCAAGGACGCTAATCATGGAGTTTTGATGGGATCCGCATTAGTGTCGGTATGATCGCACGATATCTTATTCACTTTAATTGTATGTATATTTCATTTCTTTCAATTCAAAGGCAAAATACATATAATTAACACCAAAATATTTGTTATCTCTACTTAACCATCTTTTTACCGGCTAACAAAAATGCACGGTTTATATAAAACTGCAAAGAGGAGCAACAAGGACTTCCGAGAGGTCATCCATCCTAGTACTACTCGCCAAGCACGCTTAATCAGAGTTCGATGGGATCCGCATTAGCTGCCGTATGATCGCACTTGTTATCTTATTCACTTTAATTGTATGTATATTTAATTTCTTTCACTTCACGGCAAAATACATATAATTAACACCAAAAGTTTGTTTTTCCTACTTTATACCATTCTTTAACGCTCATTAACAAAATGCACTTTATACAAAAACTCGCAAAAAAAGGTGCAACAAAAGGGACTTCACAGGAGGTCACCTATCCTAGTACTACTCTCGCCCAAGCACGCTTAAGTATAGAGTTCTGATGGGATCTGGTGCATTAGTGCTGGTATTATCGCACCTGTTATCTTATTCACTTTAATTGTATGTATATTTCATTTCATTCACTTCTCAGCGGCAAAATACATTTAATTAACACCAAAATGTTAATTTTCTCCTACTTTATACGATTCTTTTACGTCTGCTAACAAAAATGCATCGGTTTTTATAAAACTCGCAAAAGAGGTGCAACATCGACTTCCCTGAGGTCACCCATCCTAGTACTTCTCTCACGCTTAATTGCGGAGTCCGATGGGATCCGTGCATTAGTGCGGTATGAGAACACCGATATCTTATTCACTTTAATTGTATATATATTTTTTTTTTCACTTCTCAACAAAATACATATAATTAACACCAAATGTTTGTTTTCTCCTACTTTATACGATTCTTTTACGCCGACTAACAAAATGCATGTTTTTTATAAAATTCCAAAAGAAGTGCAACACAAGGACTTTCTGAGGTCACCATCCTAGTACTTCTCTCGCTAAAGCACGCTTAATCATGAGTCCGATGGGATCCGTGCATTAGTCGGGTATGATCACACCTCGATATCTTATTCACTTTAATTGTATATATATTTCATTTCTTCACTTTCAAATGGAAAATACATATAATTAACACCAAAATGTTTGTTTTCATCTATTTTATATGATTCTTTACGTCGGCTAACAAAGATGCATCGGCTTATATAAAACTCGCAAAAAGAGGTGCAACAGGCTTCCTGTGAGGTCACCCATCCTAGTACTTCTCTCGCCAAAGCACGCTTAACTGTAGAGTTCTGATGGGATCCGGTGCATTAGTGCTGGTATTACCGCACCTGTTATCTTATTCACTTTAATTGTATGCATATTTCATTTTCACTTCTCAAATGAAAAATACATATAATTAACACCAAATGTTTGTTTTCTCCTACTTTATACTTTCTTTTACGCCGGCTAACAAAATGCATCGGTTTTTTTAAAACTCGCAAAAAGAGGTGCAACACAAGGACTTCCCTGGAGGTCACCCATCCTAGTACTTCTCTCTCCCAAGGACGCTTAACTGCGGAGTTTTGATGGGATCCGGTGCATTAGTGCTGGTATGATCGCACCTGATATCTTATTCACTTTAATTGTATGTATATTTCATTTCTTTCCACGCGGCAAAATACATATAATTAACACCAAATATTTGTTATCTCCTACTTAACCGATTCTTTACGCCGCTAACAAAATGCATCGCTTATATAAAAACTCGCAAAAAGAGGAGCAACAAGGACTGTGAGGTCATCCATCCTAGTACTACTCTCGCCCAAGCACGCTAATCAGAGTTCGATGGATCCGGTGCATTAGTGCTGGTATGATCGCACCTGTTATCTTATTCACTTTAATTGTATGTATATTTAATTTCTTTCACTTCTCAGCGGCAAAATACATATAATTAACACCAAAAAGTTTATTTTCTCCTACTTTATACGATTCTTTAACGTCGGCTAACAAAAATGCATCGGTTTATACAAAAACTCGCAAAAAAAGGTGCAACACAAGGGACTTTCCAGGAGGTCACCATCCAAGATTACTCGCCAAGCACGCTAACTATAGAGTTCATGGGATTCGTGATTAGCTGGTATTATCGCACCTGTTATCTTGTTCACTTTAATTGTATGTATATTTCATTTCTTTCACTTCTCAGCGGCAAAATACATATAATTAACTCCAAAATGTTTATTTTCTCCTACTTTATACGATTCTTTTACGTCTGCTAACAAAATGGTTTTATAAAACTGCAAAAGAGGTAACATAAGGACTTCCTGTGAGGTCACCCATCCTAGTACTTTCTCGCCTGCACACCTTAATTGCGAGTCCCGATGGGATCCGTGCATTAGTGCTGTATGAGAACACTTGATATCTTATTCACTTTAATTGTATATATATTTCATTTCTTTCACTTCTCAGCGGCAAAATACATATAATTAACACCAAAATGTTTGTTTTCTCCTACTTTATACGTTCTTTTTATCGGCTAACAAAATGCATGTGTTTTATAAAAATTCCAAAAAGAAGTGCAACAAAGGACTCTGAGTCACCCATCCTATTACTTCTTCCTACACACCTTAACTGGAGTCCGATGATCCTATGCATTAGTGCCGTATGATCACACCATATCTTATTCAATTTAATTGTATATATATTTCATTTCTTTCACTTTTCAAAAAAATACATATAATTAACACCAAAATGTTTGTTTTCATCTATTTTATATGATTCTTTACGCTTGGCTAACAAAGATGCACGGTTTATATAAAACTCGCAAAAAGAGGTGCAACAAGGACTTCCAGAGGTCACCCATCCTAGTACTTCCTCGCCAAGCACGCTTAATCAGAGTTTGATGGGATCCGTGCATTAGTGCTTCGTATTATCGCACTGTTATCTTATTCACTTTAATTGTATGCATATTTCATTTCTTTCACTCGTGGCAAAATACATATAATTAACACCAAAATGTTTGTTTCTCCTACTTTATACGATTTTATCGTCGGCTAACAAAATGCATCGGTTTTTTAAACTTCAAAAAGAGGTGCAACACAAGGACTTCCCAGAGGTCACCCATCCTAGTACTTTCTCCCAAGGACGCTTAATCGCGGAGTTTGATGGGATCTGCATTAGTGCCGTATGATCGCACTTTGATATCTTATTCACTTTAATTGTATGTATATTTCATTTCTTTCACTTCTCGGCAAAATACATATAATTAACACCAAATGTTTGTTATCTCCTACTTTAACCGATTCTTTTACGTCGGCTAACAAAATGCATCGGTTTATAAAAACTCGCAAAAAGAGGTGCAACACAAGGACTTCCTGGAGGTCATCCATCCTAGTACTACTCGCCCAAGCACGCTTAATCAGAGTTCGGGATCCGGTGCATTAGTGCTGTATGATCGCACTGATATCTTATTCACTTTAATTGTATGTATATTTAATTCTTTCACTTCTCCAAGAAAATACATATAATTAACACCAAAGTTTATTTTCTCCTACTTTTATACGATTCTTTAATCATTAACAAAATGCATCGGTTTATACAAAAACTCGCAAAAAAAGGTGCAACACAAGGACTTCCCAAGAGGTCACCCATCCTAGTACTACTCTCGCCCAAGCACGCTTAACTATAGAGTTCTGATGGGATCCGTGGATTAGGTTGGTATTATCACACCGTTATCTTATTCACTTTAATTGTATGTATATTTCATTTCTTTCACTTCTCAAATGCAAAATACATATAATTAACACAAAATATTTATTTTCTCCTACTTTATACGATTCTTTACGCCGGCTAACAAAAATGCACGGTTTTTATAAAAACTGCAAAAGAGGTGCAATGGAAGGACTTCCGTGAGGTCACCCATCCTAGTACTCTCTCGCCTAAGCACTCTAATCGCGAGTCCTGATGGGATCCGGTGCATTAGTGCTGGTACGAACAATTTCATATCTTATTCACTAATTGTATATGTTCTCGCAGGAAACTTATTAGAATGATTTTGGGATTGAAGCATAAGTATCGCAACTCAAGTTCCAAGCTTGTGTGTTCTATTATTCACGGCGGGAGCCCTATTTATATCATTCTTCCTGCTTACTTTCCTTCCAGAATCGCCAAAATTTCATTAACCATGGCTTGAAGGCAAGGAGTTAGCCACATAAACAGAATCATTCACTAGTAACGCTCTTACAAAGATTCTAGGACTCTTCATCTTCATAACGTCTATTGAACCGTTCCTACTGGAGTAATCACGCTAAATACTGGCCGAACTGCCCCTTGTTCTCCTCGAGATCCAAGTCGGACTTAGATCTCTTCGATGGTTTGGACCTATCCGATCCTTGCATCCGGGCATCCATCTCGGTGAGGATTTGTGTATGATCATAAGCCCTGGTCGCTCGGTTTTAAGCCTCAATCGGTTTACCAAAGCGGTGAACCCTTAATCCCTTAAGAGATGTGTATATATATTTTTGATTTTTTCTTAGAAGCAGCACATGTTCATGACACCAGCGCAATGGCCACTGGCTTTCGCTGATTGCTCTATAGGTGGAAAAACACGATTTTATGCTCTTTCCTCCAACTCATTATATTTCATTTATTTGCCTCCACGAATTCCTCCTCTACATATTCTCAACCCACTTCAATCCTTGCCACGACGCTCAAAAAACCCCACCAATCACCAATCAACTCAAAAATCTCTTTTCTTATACTATTTTGTTTCAATCTAAACATGGTCATTATTAGTGGATGCACACTGGTCGTAAAATCCATTTAGAGATGAAGACCAAACCCCGATCGTGAATGTACGTGTGAGAGGAATGTCAGGACAATCAATCTAAAGAGAGTCATATGTGGTTTTGACCAAGTTTTTACTCGAAGTGATTCGATTACGACTCTTCGTGTCTTGTGAGCTAATAATGGAAACCAACCTGCTGATCAAAGGAAGTTGTTGGCTTTGCCTGATACAAGATGAAGAAATCGCTGCACTTCCCTTGCTGAGTGTCTCACAATGAGACGAAGATGATGGATTTTAGAACTTGAACTGAGAAAGGTGTCATGATCCGCTCGTGGAGTGAAACAGTGGTTTTACTTCTTTTATACAGGAGATCGAGGAATTTGGCATTCAATTCCCCTCTCGACTCTGAAATGGATCATCCACCATCAACCTAGCTCCTCCCAACTTCGTCCCAACAATGGGTTTCATCGGCCCTCAAGATATTCTCGTCTATAACCCCCACCATTGGTTTGTTCTTCTTTTCGAAATAAAGCAGGCCGAGTCTTAAACCCGTTGCAATGGCATCCGAAAAGAAGTTTCCTCCAAGCCTATACCCATTTTATACAAAGAGCGCTTTATCCGAGTGAGATGTGGGTCCTGCCCCTATGTTATTATGGAGCTCGACGGCATCACAAGTTCTCTTTGACCGGACTCAGATCCACCCTCATATCTCGGTTTTGATTACGACAGCTTAAGGATACCAGGATCCTCTCTTTAGAAATTCGGACTCTTTCTGGACCGATTCGGTCAAGGTTTACTTCCTCGTCTCCCAAGGAAGTCCCGACTTCCTAGGTAAGAACTTCTCGACTATATTTACTATTCTATACTTTATTTGTATGTTTAACTTCTTTTTCTTCATTTTATTTTCCACAGATAAGATGACTGATATATCCGTGAAGGAACAGAAAGCATGGTAAAGTCTGCTGCCCGAACAAGGTGCGCGGTCCCTCCGAGACCAAGTCCAATTTGGCAGTTGGAGTGGGCCCCGAAGAAGAAAAAGAACGCCTACCATCGTGATCCCGCTCCAGAAACAAACGCCATTCATCGCTCCTCCTCGGTTATCCTGAACTTAACCAGCCCCGAGTCTATCCCCAAAAAGTCAAGACCATATGGAAAGCAAACCAACTCTGCAGACGGGCCATCTCCACCGGTCAAGGAAGTCAAGATAGCCCGTCGGCTTCTCGAATCGGTTGGCCGACTTGACGGCCTTAAGTTTCACCATCTCAACGCCACAACCGACGTGGAACAAGTTGACCCTCCGGGTTCTCAACAGATCACCAATCGTACCAGCTCATACCTTATGAGTGCTGTACACCAAGTCTGTTTGAATCGGTGATCATGGAGAAAAGAAAGCGAGTTAGAGGCCAAGTCAAGAGGTTAAGCGACAACAGCAATTCCTTCTCAACGCCAATGATGTATTCAAGAACAAACTCCGGCAAATTGGCAACATTACGGTGTCTTGAAGAGAAGAATTGAGCAAGCAAACAGATAAAGACTTTGGAAGATGAGCTGCCTAAATGTCCACCAAGTTCCGTGGATTCAAAAATCATGTCTCAGTAGCAGGAAGCATTGAAGAACCCTGGATGGGTATGTTAGATGCCGGGACATAGCTTTGACCGGCTAAAGCTCGTCGTTGCCTTTACCCGACAGACATCTAGGAGACTTCTTCAAGACTATTGTTGATGGGAAACGGTGGAGGTTGAAGATGATGATAGCGAGACCACCATTAGCAAGAAAACGCTAAGGTGGATGCCAACTCGCCAACCCCAATCCTTGATTTCTTTTGTTTTTATTTTTAGAATTTCCATAGTTAGTCATCCTTTGGGCGGATGCATTTTGTACTTTATTTGTTCTCACGTGCTATTTTAATTGCTTCCAAATTTGCTATTAATCTGAAGTTTTTGCCTGTTCATTTCGTGCACAATTGTGGAACTTTTATGTAGTACTTATGAGCCCCGAGCCATTGGATGCGACTTAGCAATCCTAATGGTTTTAGAGAAAATCACATAACAATTGTTCACAACCCCAACATACACCTCCGTAACATCGGCTACCGAGACCGGAGAGAGAGGTAAAAGGAACGCCCGATGCAACTCGATTACATCTTTTTATTCATTTTGAAGGTCGCCCGAGGAGTACTCCGCGTAGAAGTAACCTTTCTCGTGGTGAAACGATCATAGACCGAGCTTAGCAAAGACGCCGCCATAGGTTCAGAGCCTCAAGCGAGGTTGACCAAGGAGTATTCCTCATGGAGCAGAGCCTTCCGTGACCGAAAGACGATCATAACCGAGCTTGGTGAAGACGTCGCCCATGGGTCTGAGCCCCGCCGAGGTTGACCAAGGAGTATTCCTCAGGAACAGAGCCTTCCGTGGATCGAAAGAGCGATCATAGACCGAGCTTAGCAAGACGTCACAGTAAGGTTGTGAGCCTCAAGCGAGGTTGACCCGAGTATTCCTCATGGGAAGAGCCTTTTCAGATGAAAGAGCGATCATAGACCGAAGCTTAGCAAGACGTCGCCATAGGGTTCAGAGCCCTCAAGCGAGGTCGGCTCAAGCGAAATTCCCTAGGAACAGAGCTTTCCGTGATGAAGGCGATCATGACCAGCTTAGCGGACGTCGCCATGGGGTTGAGCCTCAAGCGAGGTTGACCAGGAGTATTCTCATGGGAATGAGCCTTCCGTGGTGAAAGACGATCATAGACCGAGCTTAGCAAGACGTCAGCGACGGTTTTGCTGCATCGGATCTTTGAATATAATTTCATTAGATATGCCTCATTAAAAACCGGCCTCGCCTAGTGGAAAAGAGTGACCAATTATTTTTACATAGTATATTTAACTAAAATAAAACTTAAGACTTGCAACATCCAAGTCCGTAATTTCGATCCGTCTCAAAGTTCCAACTTGTAGGTCTGCTTTGTATTCTTCGAGACCACAATGGTCCCTCCTAGGGATCTAGCTTACCTCTTGGTGGATCGGTTATTTTCTTAATACCAAATCTCCAACCTGAACCTCATTGCTTACTCTCAAGTTAGGCGTCAGTCATCTCTCTGCTTTGCTACTTCGACATGGGCGAGTCTTTATCTCGTCCAAGAAACTCTTCATTCGAGCTTGTTTATTGGCCTATCTTCAAAATTTTCCGACGCCAAGAGGTAAAACTACTTCCACCAAATCATGGCATCAAGACCAAAACCATCCGGAAAGGAGTCTCGCGTTAGGAATGGTGTGGTATGGTATGCCCATAAAATCGGTAGGCAGTGCCCATAAACCTTTGGTCAATCCTTTTTCATTGCATTAAGTATGACCTTGTTGGCCGACTCATTTGCCCGTTTACTGCGGATGCTCTACGGATATGAATTTGTTTTGAATTCTGCTCCGAACTCCATCACCAAGTATTTGCACCAGCCCCATTATCAAACACACATTGTAGTCCAATCGACAGATGATACTTCCAATAAAAACGCCGGAC
>CM038794.1:55274217-55322809 GCA_021764765.1 Vicia sativa | reverse complement strand
TTATGCTTCAAATCTAAAATCAATTCCTAATAAGGTTTTCATAAAGACATATACAATTAAAGTGAATAAGATCAAGGTGTTCTGTACCAGCACTAATGCACGAGGATCCCATCAAGGACTCATAATTAAGCGTGTGGGCGAGAGAAGTACTAGGATGGGTGACCTCCTGGGAAGTCCTTCTGTTGCACCTCTTTTTGCGAGTTTTTATAAAAACCGATGCATTTTTGTTAGCCGACGTAAAAGAATCGTATAAAGTAGGAGAAAATAAATATTTTGGTGTTAATTATATGTATTTTGCCGCTGAGAAGTGAAAGAAATGAAATATACATACAATTAAAGTGAACAAGATAACAGGTGCGATCATACCAGCACTAATGCACCGGATCCCATCAAACTCTATAGTTAAGCGTGCTTGGCGAGAGAGTCTAGGATGGGTGAAGACCTCTTCAGGGAGTCCTTGTGTTGCACCTTTTTTGCGAGTTTTTGTATAAACCGATGCATTTTTGTTAGGTGACGTAAAAGAATCGTATAAAGTAGGAGAAAATAAACATTTTGGTGTTAATTATATGTATTTTGCCGCTGAGAAGTGAAAGAAATGAAATATATACAATTAAAGTGAATAAGTGCGATCATACCGGCATAATGCACGGATCCATCAGAACTCTGATTAAGTGTGCTTAGGCGAGAGTAGTACTAGGATGGATGACCTCCTAGGAAGTCCTTGTGTGCACCTCTTTTTGCGAGTTTTTATATAACCGGTGCATTTTGTTAGCCGGCGTAAAAGAATCGGTTAAAGTAGGAGAAAACAAATATTTTGGTGTTAATTATATGTATTTTGCGGTGAGAAGTGAAGAAATAAATATATACATACAATTAAAGTGAATAAGATATCGGTGCGATCATACCGACACTAATGCACGGATCCCATCAACTCCTTGATTAAGCGTCCTTGGGAGAGAAAGTACTAGGATGGGTGACCTCGGGAAGTCCTTGTGTTGCACCTCTTTTGCGAGGTTTTAAAACCGATGCATTTTTGTTAGCGGCAAAAGAATCGTATAAAGTAGGAGAAAACAAACATTTTGGTGTTAATTATATGTATTTTTCGAGAAGTGAAAATGAAATATATACAATTAAAGTGAATAAGATAACAGGTGCGGTAATACCAGCACTAATGCACCGGATCCCATCAAAACTCTACAGTTAAGCGTGCTTGGGCGAGAGAAGTACTAGGATGGGTGACCTCAGGAATCCTTGTGTTGCACCTCTTTTGCGAGTTTTTATATAAACGATGCATCTTTGTTAGCCGGCGTAAAAGTATAAAATAGATGAAAACAAACATTTTGGTGTTAATTATATGTATTTTTCCGCTGAAAAGTGAAAGAAATGAAATATATATACAATTAAATTGAATAAGATATCAGGTGTGATCATACCAGCACTAATGCACCGGATCCCATGATTCGCGGTTAAGCGTGCTTTGGGAAGAAGTACTAGGATGGGTGACCTCCGGGAAGTCCTTGTGTTGCACTTCTTTTGGGAATTTTATAAACCTGTGTCATTTTGTTAGTGACATTAAAAGAATCATATAAAGTAGGAGAAAACAAACATTTGGTGTTAATTATATGTATTTTGCATTGAGAAGTGAAAAATGAAATATATATACAATTAAAGTGAATAAGATATCAGTGTTCTCATACCAGCACTAATGCACGGATCCCATCAGACTCCATAATTAAAATTGGCGAGAGAAGTACAGGATGGGTGACCTCCACAGAAGTCCTTATGTTGCACCTCTTTGCGAGTTTTTATAAAAGCGATGCATTTTGTTAGCGGCGTAAAAAGAATCGTATAAAGTAGGAGAAAATAAACATTTTGGTGTTAATTATATGTATTTTGCCGCTGAGAAGTGAAAGAAATGAAATATACATACAATTAAAGTGAACAAGATAACAGGTGCGATAATACCAGCACTAATCCACCAGATCCCATCAGAACTCTATAGTTAAGCGTGCTTGGGCGAGAGTAGTACTGGATGGGTGACCTCCTGGGAAGTCCCTTGTGTTGCACCTTTTTTTGCGAGTTTTTGTATAAACCGATGCATTTTGTTAGCAGCCAAAGAATCGTATAAAGTAGGAAAATAAACTTTTTGGTGTTAATTATATGTATTTTGCGGCTGAGAAGTGAAAGATTAAATATATACAATTAAAGTGAATAAGATATGAGTTATAACGATCATACCAACACACTAATGCACGGATCATCGAACTCTACAGTTAAGCGTGCTTGGGCGGAAATGATAGGATGGATGACCTCTGAGGAAGTCCTTGTGTTGCTCCTCTTTGCGAGTTTTATATAAACCGATGCATTTTTGTGGCGTAAAGAATCGGTTAAAGTAGAATAACAAATATTTTGGTGTTAATTATGTATTTTGCAGCGAAAGAATTGAAAGTAAATATTTATACAATTAAAGTGAATAAGATATCGGGTGCGATCATACGACACTAATGCAGGATCATCAAAACTCCAGGTTAGCGCGTCCTGGGAGAGAGAAGTACTAGGATGGGTGCCTCCGGGGAAGTCCTGTGTTGCACCTCTTTTTGCGAGTTTTAAAAAACCGATGCATTTTGTGACGTAAAAGAATCGTATAAAGTAGGAGAAAACAAACATTTTGGTGTTAATTATATGTATTTTTCCTACAGAAGTGAAAAATGAAATATGCATACAATTAAGTGAATAAGATAAGGAATTAATAATACCGACACTAATGCACGGATCCATCGAACTCTACATTAAGCGTTCTTTGTGAGAGAAGTACTAGGATGGGTGACCTCTCAGAATCACTTGTGTTGCACCTCTTTGCGGTTTTACCTAGGGCATAACGTTAGCTTAAAGATGAATCGATAATAAAGTATGAAAACAAACATTTTGGTGTTAATTATATGTATTTTTTCCAGCTGAAAAGTGAAGAAATGAAATATATATACAATTAAGTGAATAAGATATCAATTGTGATCATACCGGCACTAATGCCTTGGATCCC
The DNA here is from genome assembly GCA_021764765.1 of Vicia sativa. Lineage (NCBI taxonomy): Eukaryota > Viridiplantae > Streptophyta > Magnoliopsida > Fabales > Fabaceae > Vicia > Vicia sativa. The sequence continues at coordinate 55,319,769 of CM038794.1, read as the reverse complement.
ATCCGAGTTCTCCATGATTAAGCGTGCTGGCGAGAGAAGTACTAGGATGGGTGACCTCGAGGAAGTCCTTGTGTTGCACTTCTTTTGGGAATTTTATAAAAACACGTGCATTTTGTTAGTCACGTAAAAGAATCGTATAAAGTAGGAGAAAACAAACATTTTGGTGTTAATTATATGTATTTTGCCGCTGAGAAGTGAAAGAAATGAAATATATATACAATTAAAGTGAATAAGATATCAGGTGTTCTCATACCAGCACTAATGCACCGGATCCCATCAGGACTCCGCAATTAAGCGTGCTTAGGCGAGAGAAGTACTAGGATGGGTGACCTCCTGGGAAGTCCTGATGTTGCACCTCTTTTTGCGAGTTTTTATAAAAACCGATGCATTTTTGTTAGCAGACGTAAAAGAATCGTATAAAGTAGGAGAAAATTAACATTTTGGTAATTAAATGTATTTTATTTGAGAAGTGAATGAAATGAAATATACATACAATTAAAGTGAATAAGATATCAGTGCGATAATACCGACCTAATGCACGGATCCCATCGGAACTCATACTTAGCGTGCTTGGTAGTACTAGGATAGGTGACCTCTGTGAAGTCCCTTTTGTTGCACCTTTTTTGCGGTTTTGTATAAACCGATGCATTTTTGTTAGCCGACGTTAAAGAATCGTATAAAGTAGGAGAAAACAAACTTTTTGGTGTTAATTATATGTATTTTGCCACTGAGAAGTGAAGAAATTAAATATACATGCAATTAAAGTGAATAAGATATGCGATCATACCGGCACTAATGCACGGATCCCATCGAACTCTCTGATTAAGCGTGCTTGGTAGTACTAGGATGGATGACCTCACGGAAGTCCTTGTGTTGCTCCTCTTTTTGCGAGTTTTTATATAAGCGGATGCATTTTGTTAGCCGACGTAAAGAATCGGTTAAGTAGAGAATAACAAATATTTTGGTGTTAATTATATGTATTTTGCGGCGAGAATGAAAGAAATGAAATATACATACAATTAAAGTGAATAAGATATCGTCTTGATACCGGCACTAATGCACGGGATCCCATCAAACTCCAGGTTAAGCTGCTCCTTGGGAGAGAAGTACTAGGATGGGTGACCTCGGGGAAGTCCTTGTGTTGCACCTCTTTGCGAGTTTAAAAAACCGATGCATTTTTGTTAGCCGACGAAAAGAATCGTATAAAGTAGAGAAACAAACATTTGGTGTTAATTATATGTATTTTTTCACTGAGAAGTGAAAAGAAATGAAATATGCATACAATTAAAGTGAATAAGATAGCAAAGTTTGACCTGACTAATGCACTTGGATCATACGAACTCTGGGTTTAGCGTGCTTGGGAGAGAGAAGTACTAGGATGGGTGACCTCCTGAAGTCCTTGTGTTGCACCTCTTTTTGCGAGTTTTATATAGCCGATGCATCTTTGTTAGCCGAAATAAAAGAATCGTATAAAATAGATGAAAAAACAAACATTTTGGTGTTAATTATATGTATTTTCATGAAAAGTGAAAATATATATACAATTAAAGTGAATAAGATATCGAATGTGATCATACCGGCACTAATACGGGATCCCATCGAAATTCATGATTAAGCGTATAGAGAAGTAGGATGGTGACCTCAGAAGTCCTTGTGTTGCACTTTTTTGGGAATTTTATAAAACGTGCATTTTGTTGTGACGTAAAAGAATCGTATAAAGTAGGAGAAAACAAACATTTGGTGTTAATTATATGTATTTTCTTACCGAGAAGTGAAAGAAATGAAATATATATACAATTAAAGTGAATAAGATATCGGTGTTCTCATACAGACACTAATGCCTGGATCCCATCGGGACTCCGCAATTAAAGCATACTTAGTGAGGAAAGTAGGATGGGTGACCTCACAGGAAGTCCTTATGTTGCACCTCTTTTATGAGTTTTTATAAAAACCGATGCATTTTGTTAGCGGGCGTAAAGAATCGTATAAAGTAGGAAAAATTAACATTTGGTGTTAATTATATGTATTTTGTTGAGAAGTGAATGAAATGAAATACATACAATTAAAGTGAATAAGATATGATGCGATAATACTGACACTAATGCTGGGTCCATCAATTCTATACTTAAGCGTGGCAGGCGAGAGAGTAGTACTAGGATAGGTGACCTCCAGCTAAGTCCTTTTGTTGCACCTTTTTGCAAGTTTTGTATAAACCGGCATTTTTTGTTAATGGTTAAAGAATCGATAAAGTAGGAGAAAACAAACTTTTGGTGTTAATTATATGTTTTACTTATTTGATGAAAAGAAATTAAATATACATGCAATTAAAGTGAATAAGATAACAAGTGCGATCATTTAGGCACTAATGCCCAGGATCCATCGAACTCTACAGTTAAGGCGTGCTTGGTGAGAAATGAGTACTAGGATGGATGACCTCCTGGGAAGTCCTTGTGTTGCTCCTCTTTTGCGAGTTTTTTATATAAACCGATGCATTTTGTTAGCCGGCGTAAAAGAATCGGGATTAAAGGAAATAGGAGAAAAATAAATATTTTGGTGTTAATTATATGTATTTGCCTGCAGTGAAAGTGAAAAGAAATGAAATATCTGAGACAATTAAAGTGAATAACATATCGGTGCGATCATACAGCACTAATGCGGATCCATCAAAACTCATGATTAAGCGTCCTTTGGAGAGGGAAGTACTAGGATGGGTGACCTCCAGGGAAGTCCTTGTGTTGCACCTCTTTTTGCGAGTTTTTATAAAAACCGATGCATTTTTGTTAGCCGACGTAAAAGAATCTTATAAATTAGGAGAAAACAAACATTTTGGTGTTAATTATGTATTTTGCACCGAAGTGAAAGAAATGAAATATGCATACAATTAAAGTGAATAAGATATGGTGCGATATACCAGCACTAATGCACCGGATCCCATCTGAACTCTACAGTTTAGCGTGCTTGGGCGAGAGAAGTACTAGGATGGGTGACCTCACAGGAAGTCCTTGTGTTGCACCTCTTTTTGGAGTTTTATATAAACCGATGCATCTTTGTTAGTGATAAAGAATCGTATAAAATAGGAGAAAACAAACATTTTGGTGTTAATTATATGTATTTTTTCGCTGAAAAGTGAAAGAAATGAAATATATATACAATTAAAGTGAATAAGATATCAGGTGTGATCATACCAGCACTAATGCATCGGATCCCATCAGGACTCATGATTAAGCGTGCTTGGCGAAGTACTAGGATGGTGACCTCGAGGAATCCTTATGTTGCACTTCTTTTTGGGAGTTTTTATAAAAACGGTGCATTTTTGTTGCCAAAGAAAGAATCGTATAAAGTAGGAGAAAACAAACATTTTGGTGTTAATTATATGTATTTTGCTTGAGATGAAAAAATGAAATATATATACAATTAAAGTAAATAAGATATCAGGTGTTCTCATACCAGCACTAATACACCGGATCCCATCGAGACTCCGCAATTAAGCGTGCTTGGGTGAGAAATGGGTGACCTCTGAGTCATACATTTGCGCACCTCTTTTTGCGTTTTATAAAAACCGATGCATTTTTGTTAGTCGACGTAAAAGAGTCGTATAAAGTAGGAGAAAATAAACATTTTGGTGTTAATTATATGTATTTTGCCGTTGAGAAGTGAAAGAAATGAAATATACATACAATTAAAGTGAATAAGATAACAGGTGCGATAATGCCAGCACTAATCCACCAAATCCCATCAGAACTCTATAGTTAAGCGTGCTTGGGCGAGAATAGTACTAGGATGGGTGACCTCCTGGGAAGTCCTTGTGTTGCACCTTTTTTTGCGAGTTTTTGTATAAACCGATGCATTTTTGTTAGCCGACGTTAAAGAATCGTATAAAGTAGGAGAAAACAAACTTTTTGGTGTTAATTATATGTATTTTGCCGCTGAGAAGTGAAAGAAATTAAATATACATACAATTAAAGTGAATAAGATAACACGTGCGATCATACCATCACTAATGCACCGGATCCCATCAGAACTCTACAGTTAAGCGTGCTTGGGCGAGAGAAGTACTAGGAGGGATGACCTCCTGGGAAGTCCTTGTGTTGCACCTCTTTTTGCGAGTTTTTATATAAACCGATGCATTTTTGTTAGCCGACGTAAAAGAATCGGTTAAAGTAGGAGAAAACAAATATTTTGGTGTTAATTATATGTATTTTGCCGCTGAGAAGTGAAAGAAATGAAATATCGCAACAATTAAAGTGAATAACATATCAGTGCGATCATACAACACTAATGCACGGATCCCATCAAAACTCCATGATTAAGCGTCAGAGAAGTACTAGGATGGGTGACCTCCAGGAAGTCCTTGTGTTGCACCTCTTTGCGAGTTTTTATAAACAGATGCATTTTGTGTTGACGTAAAAAGAATCTTATAAATTAGGAGAAAACAAACATTTTGGTGTTAATTATATGTATTTTTCCCCGAGAAGTGAAAGAAATGAAATATGCATACAATTAAAGTGAATAAGATAACAGTGTGGTAATACCGACACTAATGCCGGATCCCATCGAACTCTCAGTTTAGCGATGCTTGAAGAGAGAGTACTAGGATGGTGACCTCACGGGACTTAGCGAGAGAGTAGTACTAGGATGGGTGACCTCCAGGAAGTCCTTGTGTTGCACCTCTTTTTGATTTTATATAAACCGATGCATTTTGTTAGTCGGCGTAAAAGAATCGTATAAAGTAGGAGAAACAAACATTTTGGTGTTAATTATATGTATTGCGAGAAGTGAAAGAAATGAAATATATATACAATTAAAGTGCATAAGATATCGGTGCGATTTAACAAACTACTAATGCAAGGATCCCATCGGACTCTGCGATTAAGCGTGCTTGGCGAGAGAGTAGTACTAGGATGGGTGACTTTTTGGAAGACCTTGTGTTGCTGGGTTTTATATAAACCGATTCATTTTTGTTAGCGGACTTAAAGAGAATCATAAAGTAGGAGAAAACAAACATTTTGGTGTTAATTATATGTATTTTCTTAGAGAAGTGAAAGAAATGAAATATATATACAATTAAAGTGCATAAGATATCAATATATATATATATATATGTGTGTATTTTGCCAGTTTTTATATAAACCGATGCATTTTTGTTAGCCGACGTAAAAGAATCGTATAATGTAGGAGAAAACAAACATTTTGGTGTTAATTATATGTATTTTTTGCCGAGAAGTGAAAGAAATGAAATATACATACAATTAAAGTGAATAAGATATCAGGTGCGATCATACCAGCACTAATGCACCGGATCCCAACAGAGCTCCGCGGTTAAGCGTACTTGGGCGAGAGTAGTACTAGGATGGGTGACCTCTTGGGAAGTCCTTGTGTTGCACCTCTTTTTGCGAGTTTTTATATAAACCGATGCATTTTTGTAAAAGAATCGTATAAAGTAGGAGAAAACAAACATTTTGGTGTTAATTCTATGTATTTTGCCGATGAGAAGTGAAAGAAATGAAATATATATACAATTAAAGTGCATAAGATATCAATATATATATATGTATGTATGTATTTTGCGAGTTTTTATATAAACCGATGCATTTTTGTTAGCCGACGTAAAAGAATCGTATAAAGTAGGAGAAACCAACCTTTTGGTGTTAATTATATGTATTTTGCACCGAAGTGAAAAGAAAAATATATACAATTAAAGTGCGTATAGTTTTAGGGGCGATCATACCGGCAGTAATGCACTGGATCCCATCAGAACTCCATAGTTAAACGTGCTTGGGCAAAAGTAGTACTAGGATGGGTGACCTTCTGGGAAGTCCTTGTGTTGCACATCTTTTGCGGTTTTATATAAATTGATGCATTTTTGTTAGCCGACGTAAAAGAATCGTATAAAGTAGGAGAAAACAAGCATTTTGGTGTTAATTATATGTCATTTGCCGCTGAAAAGTGAAATAAATGAAAGATATATACAATTAAAGTGCATAAGATATCAGGTGCGATACAAGTAAAGGGTGAGATACTCCAAAACATATAATTAAAGGCATGATAAAGAACACACAACTACACATCATCATCGCTCATCAAAATTGACATAAAGTCCACATCGCCATATTTATTCACATCAAATAAACATGTCATCGCATCGCATAAACAACAAGTATTCATACATAATTACACCGTCAATCAGCACATGATAACAGTAAGTCATGACATCTAACGTTAATTACAACACATGAAATTAACACAGCAAGTATACCAACGAATAAATACGAATTTCTCGAATCCTACATACGAAATCAAATCAATCCTTCGGGATCTCAACTCATCGGTTTTAAAAATATTATCAACGAGATAGTACTTGTTCTAAGCTTTCCAATGATACCAACGATCGATTGGTTTTACAGTTATTTAGCATTGAATTTCGTTATCGTTTCTTTTATTGTCTAATGTTATATGTCATTTTACGCATTTTACGCTTTGGTTATGTGTTTGAGTGTTTTCGAGGTCCGAAGAATAAATGAGACAAATCGGGACAAAGAAGTGCAAAATTAGAATATGGGAGGCTACAGATACATCAACACGGCCCCGTGTTAATCAACCGGCCCGTGGCCACTAAGCGCAAAAACACCAAAGTCGGTGAATCAACACACACGTGTTAATCAACACGGCACCGTGTTAATCAACCACGGCCCGTGTTGATTGACACAACAGCAATATCTCTTATTCAAGAGGTCAACACGGGCACCGTGTTAGTGCTAACTGACCCGTGATGGACGCGTGTGAAAACTTCACTTTTACCATTCCCATTCATTCTAATCATCATCAACCTCATATCCCTACACACCTAATTCAACTTTTCTAAACATTTTCAATAATCAACCAACCAAACCCTATAAACCATCTATCAATTTTTCCCAATCCAAACTACACCACCAACCCTAACTATATGAGATAGAAATTAAACCTTACCTCTAGCTTGGATGATTCTACAAGACTCCATCTTCAAGCTTGCTCAGATTATTCTCTCTTGCTCCTCTTCTTCTTCTTCTTCCCAAAACCCTCTCTTTCTCCCTAGGTTTTTATGTTTGGTTTTTGTTTTGCCAAAGGAAAGAAAACAAAGAAAGTGTTTTATGAATGGAAGGAAAGTGAGAAAAATTGGTTTTATAAGGGTTATACTCTTACTAGCCAAGGTGTAAACCCCATTTCTACAAAATTGCTCCCACCTAACCATACATATAATTAACACACAATAATATCCAATAATATTATTAATTCACTTAATTAAAATAATTCGGGGATTAAATATCGGATCCGAATAATATTTTATCGAGCGTGAGGAACGTCGTAAATATATTAATAAGTATATTGATTAATACAAATATTCTCGTCACAAAATAAATATAGATTGGTAATTGAAAATATTAATATATATAATATTAAGACAAAAGATGCATAAGCGTCGTGTATGGCAAAGTCCGGATGATGAAAATGTAAGAAGACCAACTAGGCAAGAGGGTTTCCTCAAATACTCAAATATTATAGATATTCCATGACAAAGAAATCAATAATGATGGTATTTTCGTCCATTTTTCTCTTGTAATCGAATATGAACCTGTTAAGACAAAAGATGCCTTAAGTGATCCAAAGTAGATTCGGTATATGAAAGAGAAGCTTGAATCGATTGAGAAAAATATACTTGGATTTGGTCGATCTACCAAAATAAGAAGTTGATTGGTGTAAGATGAGTCCATAAGGTGAAGGAAAACCCCAAAGGTGAAATAATCAAGTATAAAGTTCGATTAGTTGCAAAGGCATCTTTACAAAGAGAATGTACAAACTTTTATGAGGTATTTGAGTCGATTGTTATAATTGAATAACAACAATTGTTCCATCTATCAAATGGATGTGAAATCCATGATTTTGAATGGTGTGCTTGAAGAAGAAGTGTATGTAGATCAGCCCCCTGGTTTTGTTGTGAAAAACCAAGAAGAAAGGTTCTACATGTTGAGAAAAACGCTATATGGTTTGAAACAAGCTCTAAGAGCTTGAAACAAAAGGATAGAAGGTTTCTTAATTGAGGTTGGCTTCAAGAAATGTATATCAAAGATGAAGTTTATGTGAAGGCGGATACAAATAAAGGGATCATTCTTTGTATATCCGTGAGCGATTTATTGATTACGAGCAACAAGGAGAAGGATATTTCTAAGGTCAAGAGTGGACTTATGAAAGAATTCGAGATGGCGACCTCACTATCATGACATACTTCCTTGGGATAGTTCGACAAGTCCAATAGAGGATTGTTTATGCATCAAAGAAAATATGCTCTTGAGATATTGAAGAAATGTGAAATTGAGCATTGTAATGCGCCATTCACCAAATGAACAAAGATTGCGGACTATCGAAGGAGGGCGAAGCGTAGAACCAACTCAACATAGAAGGTTGATTGGATCATTATATTAATTGTAAATACACAATCAAATTTGGCGTTAGTGGTCGGTATTGCGATTAGATTTATGGAGAGGTCGAGGTGTCTCACTTGGCGTAAGTCAAGAGAATCCTAAGATACATCAAATGATCTATTGGTGGTGAATTCTTTTTCACACAATAAGCAGGGAAGAAAATGCAATTTGCATTTCTGATTCAATTGGTGTGGGGATAAAGATGATTAAAATTCTACATCTTGATACATCTTTATGTTCGATGGACCACTAATCTCATGGTGTTCAAAAAGGGATGGTAGTTGTACTCTCGTCTTGTGAGGCCGAGTACATTGTCGCTTCTGTTATGTGTGTGTCAATTATGGATAATGAACCTATTGAAGGGTTAGGCGTGATGGGGTGAGGTTGTTACTCTCGGTTGAGAACGTTTGTTACTCTCACGGTTGACAACGCTTCCACTATTAATCTTCCGAGAATCCAATTGCACATAGGAGGAGCAAAGATATAAAGATGAGGTTTCACTACTTGAGAGAGCTTGTTAGTGAAGGAAAGTTGGTATTGGAATATTGTAGAAGTAAAGACCAAGTAGTTGATTTGTTGTCTAAGGAAGTCACAAATGAGCTTGTTAGTGAAGGAAAGTTGGTATTGGAATATTGTAGAAGTAAAGACCAAATAGTTGATTTGTTGTCTAAAGTCACAAATGATGTGTTCAAAAGGTTGAATATGAGCATGGACATGGAAGATTTGGAGCACTTGAAATAAGATGGTGTGTTAAGAAAATTTTAGTATTTCAAGTGTTGTAAGCGATTAACACAGAGGTGTAACTAGTTACAGACTTAAAAAATAAGTCAATAAACTGTAGAAAAAGTTTTTTAGAGTTGTTGTAAGTGGTTACACATTTGTAATAACCAGTTACATCATATAGTTGATTTTCTATTTTTGTCAACGGGTAAACAGTTACAAGTTTGTGTTATCCGATACAATTTACTTTTCTGATTTTGGGTTGATGTTTTTAATTCCAATCAGTTATATAAATATCTCATAGATATGTAATGAACAATGAACGCATACAGAAAATTCTCACCTCAACTATCTCTCTTTTCTAAGTGAACTTCAAATTAAAAACAAAATGAAAAACAGCATTAATTCATGTCAAAACAAAATCTTTAGAATCAAAATTCTAAAACTCAGTATTAAGAGCTTGTTACTATGTGATTCACCTCAAACCTATTCTTATGCTTATAATGAATCAAACAGCTTCAAAACAACAAGCAGAATACATAATTAACCGAGAATTACATAAACATGTTTGGTTTTGTTGCCTTGTATGTTGTCTTGAGCTTCCTGGTTGGGGGCCTAATCTTCTTGAACACCAATGGGAACTTGATTTTGGAGTTGTGAAACTGCTTAGTGCTCTCCCTTTTGCAAAGGTTGGCTGGGATTGTAGCTGTCTTGATGATCTGAATGCATGGATGCCTGACTCTATGACGTGATGCCATTTCATTGTACATGGATTCAACAGCGCCATTTAGTGTAACATCCCGGTATTCCTTGTACATGTTGTGATATCCGGTCCGACTCTGGTATCGCAGCCAAATTCCATAATTCTTAATCTTGGTAGGGTTTTTCTCGTAAATCTGCAATGAGCAAAGAGTATACATCATTCGCTGCAATTAAAGCCTATAGAACTTTTACACTAAAAAACAGAAAATTGGTTTTAAATAGTCTTTCCTATATTGACTTACTCTCTATGAAGCATTTATAGACACGGACACACAATGTCAACATATACACATCATAATAACTAGAGAAAGTGGAATAATTGAATGCAATCACATCATGTGTTAGTGTTAAACACCAGATACATGTTCAATCTACAGTATCAATGATTCATAATGTTACTCCTAAAATTTATGATATGTGCTTCATGTTAAAATACAAAATCCACGTTTAAATCCTATCAACATTTCCCAATAATGAGTAAATTATACATTTGTTGCCAGACGCCCATATGAAAATTAGTTACACTGTTCCACGACCGAAATATCTTACAAGGATCATGCTTAAAGCCTTCTTTCATCACAAACTCTACAGTTCATATAAATTTCAGGATTTTCCCGACCTCTTAGTCCTAACCGGCTGGTATTGATGAAGGGAAAAAATATGATGACATATTGAAAGATTAAGAACGAAGAAAACAGATGACCAAGTACTCTAATTTGTTCCATTTTCTTCAATAAGAGAAAAAAAGACACGGATGTTAAGGATGAAATGAGTAATTAAGCATAAATAACTTTCCCCAAGTCAAATTTCTAAGTATTGAGAAAACTAAACAGAATCGTTATTTCCAATGTTTATATACAGTAATGGAAAAGTGTTTGTTCACCAAAATATCTTGTTGTAAATCATTTCTAACGACGAACGTCATTTAAGATATCGAACACCAAAATATCTTGTAAATCATTTCTAACGACATCATTTAAAATATAAACCCCTTTTAATGGTTAAACACAATCTCACATAAGACTATCATACGTATAATCTACACTTCTTATTAGGCCTTCTACAAATCTTCACCACATATGAATTATCAAAACTGCCTTAAGATTTTCCAAAAAAAATTCTTAGAAACGAAATTAATTCACAAATCACAATCATATGAATCCTATCCTATGAAGCACAGAGACAAACAACAGACAATGACACGGCAACACGGTAATAATTTAAGAAAATATATATTTGAATGTAATCATAAGTGTTGGAGTTTTCAGAGGTGTCGGTGCTCAGAGATGTCAAGAGGCATACAAATCCACATCAGGACAACAAACAATTGAAAAGCATACCTCATTGATGGCAAGAACTTATTGCTTTTCTTCACCTTTTCAGCTTCCTCAAAAATACCTACAATAATTTAAAACAAAAATGTAAAATGATCACTGATAACCCTTTACAGGAAAAAAATGTAAATTATTAATTAATCACAGAACCAACATTTTTATCTCACCCAAAAGAACAATGCAAAAACATGGAAACATATAGAACACAAAACACAACATATACTTAGGTTTAAAGAGAAACACAATATTAGGTTGAGACATACCAGAACTTGGATTTGGCACGCACCATTGGTGGCCCACAACTTCATCCTGTAGATCTTAGGATGTTCATCAGTTTCAGTGGGAGACCTCTCCCGACAACCTGGTACTGGTGATACTGATTCATCACAACAACAGCAACAAAAAAATGAAATACCCATCAGTACAAACTCTCCAATGCATCAGAAAAAAACAATTTTTCAGAAAATAATTGAAATAAATAATATTAATTGTCATCAATTGAAAAAAAAATGTTGGTGTCAACTAAGGAATGAAAATAAAAGATGAGGTTATGGTAGAAAATCTGTTATTTGGATTTACCTTGAAGATGGCCATTGTAGAAACTGTTTCGTGGTGTCTGAGTGAGGAATTTTTCAGTTTGTCTACACAGTAAGAAGAAGACAAAGTGTAAAACCCTAAATTGAAGGTACAATTGGGCCATCTAACCCATTTTGCAGAATAATCTTTCCGTGACCTCCAAAATTGAAACACACCCCTAATGGAAAAATATCTTTTCAAAATTTAACTAAAAGGGGCGAACAAAAATTTTGGTAGTACAATTGAAATATCTGATATGAGTTGAAAAATCTACTAGTGTATTTTAAACAGTTTAGTATGTAATTAAGGAGGTTCGTGGTGTGATTTGGTTTAATGGTTGATTTTAAAAATAAAATTGAATCAAAACAAATTAGTACAGTTTCGAATTGATTCAATTTTTTTGTAAAAAATTATTGAGCCGAACAATATAATTTTGTGTTCAGTTATCATACGTTAACGTAAAATAAATTTATAATTTTCAAAAATAAATTTATAGTTTGATGTATAAATATCAATTGTGTCTTAGAATTTCATCTTATATCTAAAGAACAATATACATCAAATTGCATTTTTAAATAAATTTTAAATACTATATTACGTAAGTTATAAGCAATTACTTGCACGTGACTGTGCTATTCTAATAACACCCTATAATTTATGTATTACTATCAACATTTTATATATAAAGAGATAAAAAAAATAATGTAAATTAAACTTTTTCTTTTAATTCTACACTTAAAATATATATAATTCTATTTTAAATAAAAATATTATTAGTATTTATAAATAAATAATATTTTATTTTATTTTTTAATATGTAAATTAAAATAAATATTATATAAAGAATACGACAAAATATTCAAATAGTTCTTGTTGATTTCTCTAAATAATTAAAAATATATAATAGGTTGTAACATTTTGTAACAAAATGTTGTTTGGTTTAGTTCTTTTGCAAAATATAAACCATAAGTGAATGGAACCACGATTTTGTTAAAAATATCTAAAACACATCTAAATCAAATGCGATTTTTTGAAATTTTCGATTTGTTTAGTTCAATTCGGTTAGCAGTTTTTTGTTGGACTGGTTGGATTTTGATCACCTCTAATATACATTTTTATTGGGTTTTAGAAAAATGAATTAAGCATTATGGATTTTTTTATAAACTCGATATGTTTTGTAATTTTTCAAATTTTTAGAAAAAAACGACAGTTAATTTCTAATAGACAAAAAAATAAAATTAACACTATCGAATTTAGAAAAAGTTTATCGTTACAGTACTGGATTTTTTGAAAATTCAGTAAAAACTCATAGATTTCTTGAAATTTTTTATAAGTGTGCATAGATTTCTTGAAAAATCCAATAAAAAACTCAGACATTTTGAAAATCTTATAAAAACTCATTGCGTATTTTTAAAAATCCGATGAAAATTCATCGATATTTGAAATTTTCAGTAGTGTATTTGAAATATCTGATAATTCAAATATGGCAAATATTGAAGAAAAAAATCTGATAATAACTTATGTGATCCTCCAGAAATTCATAGAACCCTAAAAAAACGATAAAAACTCATGAATATCTCCAAATATCCGATAAAGACTCATAAATTTTTGAAAATCCAAAAACACATTATTTAAAAAGAATACTAAAAGTGGGTGGCACGAAGATTTCTCAATTTTGCCTTTTCCTTTGCCTAAGCTCGTAGTAGTATTTTCTTTTATTAAAAAAATATTGTTTTTTAGATTTTTAAATTATTTAAGAATTGTTTAATATATGTTTCTAAACTAAAAATAATAATATTCACATCCTTATCAATTATGATTTTACAAATTTTGTCTATGTTAGCTTCGTAATGCATAGTCGGTCCCAAGCACGGATAAAAGGAGAGGTTGTGTTAGGCAATCGACAGTCAATGTAAAAGTTTGTCGAATTTTATGACATGGATCAATTACGAAATATTGTAAATGCTAGGTCGTTTCCCGTAAGCAACATGTTGTATGGCTCGAGTACAATGTCAAAAGAGTCAGGGTCGATGCATCATCGCTTGGATGTAGTGAAAAATAAGCAAGTGGTTCCAAATTTTGGTGATCTGGTATAGTTAAAGAAGTTAGTTCATAGGAGACGGATGAGGTAGGATTCATTTTGGATAATAAACTACATACACACTTACTAGAAAAAAATTAAGTGGACGGAGCAAAAAGCAAGAGAATTAGACAACTCGAAATTTAAGGTTTTATACACTAGAAAAGTTAAATTGAAAAATGTGATGGAGTTTATTATAGATAAAGAGTGGGAGCAAGATATATGTGGATGTGAAAAAGTAAGATATCAAATCATATCCTAGAGATTTATGGTGAAATAAGACACCTTCAATGTTATTAGTGTTGACACACCTCGGGTTGGGTTAGCAGAACAACTCACCAATTTAATTGATCACAACAATTAAAGTTCTTTCATCATCGTTAACCATCACATAATATTATACCTTAAGGAACAAAATTAAATCACGCTCTTATCCGCACCTTTAGTCTCATGGGATCACCATGAGATAGTACTATGTGCTAACTTTCCAATGCTTCAAACTACACCTCAAACAGAGCCACAGAACTCAAGTTATGATCAAAATTGTATTTGAACCAAATTAGTATGGTCGTGACCGGTGGACCATCATAATTCATAAAGCATGACGATTGTAACACCCCCCCCCCCCATTTTTAAATTAGTCATTTTATCAAATTATTTATGGATTATTGTGAATTATATGTGTTGTTGTGTGTTTTGAATTATTGATGGGTTGGGTCAATTCAAATAAGTAGGTGGTTAAGTAATAAGAGTATTTATTTAATAAGGTGAATATATTAAAATATTAAAATAATAATAATGAAAATAAGGTGCGTAGAAGAATTAAGGGTAGGGTGGTCATTTATGATGACGAGTTTGGGGTAATAAAGAGAAAATATAATTAAGAAGAGTGGGAAGGTGAGTTAGTTTACATAGTACGTGAAAAATTGGAACAGAGAAAAGAAGGGATATAGCAAGAGGAATGGGAAGAATGGCTTAGGATAAATCAAGAATTATTTTATTTTTGTTGGAATAATCAAGTAATGGGGAGATTATTCATTTATGGGTAATATATTATAAAAGGGTAGAAAAGTGTCCCAGGGTTTTTGTGTTATTTTATCTTGATGAGTTTAATGAACATAGATTATGATAAATAATGATGAATTAGTTATGGAATGTGTTGATTTAATTATTGTGATATGTTATTGAATCTGTTCTGGACTGGCCCAGCACTTGGCCCATGGCCATCGAGGCCCAATCCAATAGGCAGATTCGAAGGCCTATCTGCCCATAACGGGTAGGGTTTTCCTCCGTGCCGCGTTAGGTCCACGTGTTATTGATTACCGCCACGTGCCCTCAGAAGACCGAGTCGAACACCATGTATCCCGCAATATAGCGTCACATGCCCTCCAGTAATCTGGGTCAAGCTACCGGCATATCACGGAGCGGCAAACCGGGGAGGAGGCCACGTCTTGGACTCCTGCACATCTGAAGCCACAAGTCCGTTAGTGGGCTTGGATCAGATTACCACTACTTGGACCTTGGCCGCGATGGGGTATATAAATACCTCTCATTCGAGAGGGTCGGTAACACATTCATTCTCTTGCTTGCTTTCTCTCTCTGCCTATTCTTACTTTGACATCAGTGTCTTGCAACCCTCATCTCCTACAACCTTCATTTGGTGTGTGAACCTTCCGTGAGGTACGATCGGTGGCGCCGTCTGAAGCTTGTTTCCCGTCTTTTCAATCTAGAGACCAAAATAAACCCTTTTCCTTTGTCATGGGCGACCAATGCTGTGAAAGAACACTCTCCTCGCCGATCAGCCAACACCACCACCAACATCCGAGTCGACCCAGGGACGGACCACAGACCTCTTCCTCAATAGAGTCTCGTCAGGAAAGCAGCAGGCAAGCTCACCATCAACATGTCTCCAACCGGTTTTCAAGAGATCGGCGCCCAACACGGACAACACGTTCGCTACGTTCGCAGACATCAACCAGACGAACCTCGTGTTGTTCACCAGAACGTCTCAACATGTTGAAACCTCTCATTGTTGCGAGGAGACAGGAGGCATTCTGGTCTCCTCTCAAGAACAGCTCCGGACTCCCTGCGGAGAACCGGGAAGGATGATACTCAAGCCCGGCGTCGATCAGGAGGTCTTGTGTCGAGCAGAATCCTCCGAGCAGCCCAAGCGGGCCCATTCACCTCCCAAAGAGCGGGGAAGAGCCGAGGAAGAATCGTGGAGGAATCCTCGGCCGGGAACCTCAGAGACACCACCACCACTGTCCCCATCCCGTTCTCTTGAGCAGATAAAGAATACCCTCGCGCGGTCCCTGCATCATGGTCCCCATCCCGGGGCATGGAAAACCTCCTCAACTCGCTAGCTACGATGGGGTGGATGACCTATCAACCATATTGATGGCTTTGAGGCAATGCTCTATTACCTCAACGTCGAAGGTCCTATCAAATGCAAGTTGTTCCCCACCATGTTGAGAAAAGCAGTCATGGATTAGTACAAAACTTTCCTCGGATCCATACACTCACGGAGAGACGAAGACCAGTTCACGGCACCTTCACTGCCTCCGCAGGACTAGCCTCCCAGAAGGCTATCATCCAAAGCGAGATTCTTAGAGTACCGACCGTTTCAATAGGGAAGCCATCAGTCCCTATAATGATCGAGATGAAGCGCTACGGATCGAGAGGACTCTTCCCGTGCGGATTCGGAAAGTGGTCATTATCGAACCTCGGCTACGATGCCCTCCTCGACAAAGCGAGCATATATCACTACGAGGAGAAAGAGTTGCTAACAGCTCGAGAATCGAAATCGCGAATCAACCGGTTCGCTCGACACCTTGATGCGGACGGGAAGATGGAACCTCCGTGCCCGATGAGAGCGGAGGGAGGACAAGCCCGAGGCCCGCGAACAATGAGGTCCAACCGGCGCTTCCAACTACACCCGTGACAACTTCCAGTGGATCTGGCTGAATGTTCGTACAAAATTCAAGGATAGGGGAATCGACGCGCAAAGCTACACCTCCCAAAGCGGGGCCGGCGGACCAAGTATTGTCATTACGCCGAACCACGATCACTGAGGATTGCATCCATCTCAAGAACGCAATTGAAACATTGATCAAGGGAGGGAGGCTTGGGCAATGAAAGAATGTCGAGACGTCTCAGGAAACTCGGGACGTCAAATAGGTCGACGATGAGACCAGGCCGCAAGAGGATGATGGCCCCTTCTAGATCGCTTACTCGGTGACCATACCCGAGGATTTCAGGGTCCCCGAAAACATGGACGAGGACTCCCTCCTGCTCACCCACATCCAGTGGGAGGGATTCCCCGCGGTCATGGTCATATCCGGCGGAGGAGACACCCAGTTGTCAATCAACTCGGCTAAGAGGAAGTTCGACGAGCTGATCGAAAAGGCCCCAATCAACGAGGTCTCCCTCGAGCAGTTTCGCCACAGATCTGAGTCGATCACCTTTTACCCCGAAGAGCTTCTCGGCGGCGTGCCAAACTCACATATTCCCCTCATCATCAAGGCAAGGATGGCAAATTTCGAGGTACACCGGATCCTGGTCGATGAGGGCAGCTCAGTAGACGTGATGTACACTCACCTCTTCCGCACTCTTCAGCTCGACAAATTTCACCTCTCTCCATATGTGGGGTCCGACTTGCAGGGGTTCAATGGTTCGACCTCCAGACCGTGGGGCTACGTCGAGCTCCTTGTCACCTTCGGCGAGGATGTCGCGTCTCGACAGGTCAAGGTCCGCTGCTTATTGGTGGTGGACTGTCACTTGCTCTATAACTTCATTTTGGGGAGGACCACTTTGGCTGAGCTCACCGTCGTCCCCTCCATCGTCCATCTCAAGTTGAAGTTCTACACCAAGAGGGGACGCGTGGCTACCATATGCGAGGACATCAAAGCAGCAAGAAGGTGCCACAACGCCGCCGCCAGAGGACAGACCCTGGTGGACCCAAGACCCCAGCAGATCGACAAGCGGGACGGGCTGGACAACGCCCGCACCGAACCTCCAAAGATCGAAGAACCTCAAGATCCTAAAGTAGACTTGGTGGACCTCGACACCTGGTTTGCAAAGGAAGATGTTGAAGGACGGAACGGCGATAAAGATCCTCAGTCGATCCCAGATGGCTAGTTCGAGCTCGTTCCTCTCGGCGAGGATCCCATCAAGTGCGTCAAACTCGAAGTAGATCTCCCCGACCTGGCCAAGAAGCAACTCAAAGCCTGCCTCAGGGACAACGCAAACCTCTTTGACTGGAGCGCCGCGGAGATGCTCAGACTCGACCCTGAGGTCGTCTGTCATCAACTCGCCGTAGATCCGACCGCTAGGACCATAGTACAACGTAGGCGTAGGCAGTCTCTCGAAAAAGTGGAGGCTGCTGAAAAAGCTGTAAAGGACCTCCTAGAGGCAAATTTTATTTCTGAGGCCAAGTACTCAACTTGGATCTCCAATGTTGTACTCGTTAAGAAATTTAATGGAAAATGGTGAATGTGCGTTGATTATACTAATCTTAATCGGGTATTGTCCCAAAGATGCTTTTCCTGTACCTAACTTTGACTTGCTGGTCAACAACTCGACCGGTTATAAACTGTTGTCATTTATGGATGCATATTTAGGTTACAATCAGATACCCAAGGCGATAAGCGACAAGCGATGCACGTCCTTCATGACGGCCTCAACTATTATTACTAATGTAATGCCCGCCGGACTAAAAACGCGGCGCCACTTACCAGATGATGAACAAAGTCTTACTGCGAGAGATCGGACATGCTCGAGGTCTATATGGACAACATGATCATCAAGTCTCACCGAGACCGATCACGCCGTGCATCTAAATAGGGTGTTCGATCAAGCGATTTGGATGATCGATTTGTAACGCCCGTTTTAATTAATATTATATTATATTAATATTTTGAGTTACCGATCGATATTTATTTTCGCGAGAATATTTATATTAATCGATATATCTATTAATATATTTGGCGACGTTCGTTCGGTCCGGTTTTATTCCGATTCGGTTCGGTAAAATATTATTCGGACCGATATTTAATTCCCCGAAATTATTTTAATTAATTGAATTAATAATATTATTAGACATTATTAGTGTGTTAATTAATAAGAATAGATAGGGGTGTGAGGAGTAATTTTGTAGAATTGAGCTTACACCCTTGGCTAGTAAGAGTACACCCTTATAAAACACTTTCCTCATTTTCTTTCCAACATAACACCATAAAACCAACATAGTAACCTAGAGAGAAAGAAAGGGTTTTGGAAGAAGAAGAAGAAGAAGAGCAAGAGAAGAGCAAGGTTTGGGTTTGTGGGATCATCAAGAATCATCCAAGCACTTGAGGTAAGGGGTTTGATTCTCCATCTCATATAGTTAGGGTTTGGGTTGATATATTTTAGATTGAGAAAAAATTGATAGTTGATTCATGAGTTTTGGTTGGTTGATTGTTGAAATAACATAGAAAGGTTGAGTTAGGAGTATAGATTATTGGGTGTTTCATTGCTAGTTGTAGGAATTAGAAGTTATGGAATGAAGAAAATATGAAAATTGTAAACTGTGAAAAACCAGAAAAGAATTTACATTGTCCGTAAAACTACAGGGGAAAAGAAGAAAATTCATGGAAGGTGGTGCATGGGGGAGGCACCCACCTCAAGCTGAGGGGAGGTCGTCCCCTTCCCTAGGGCGCACTCCTCCACTCATTTGATAGCAAGGGACGATCGTCCCTATAATGCTGGGGGGATGAAACAGAAAATGTGATGTTTTCTGTTTTTTGTAATTCATGTTTTCTATTTTTTGCAGAATAGTTTTCTGCATAATTCTTGTTCGCTAGCTTCTGTTTCTCTCCATTTTTCCAATTCCATACACTACTAGTTAGTATTAATAAAATATAATTAGGACATAAGTTAGCCGATTAAATTTGGAACCAGATTATGTTCCGATTTTCCGATTTCGGTAAATTCGACGATGGAGCAAGTTGCTCCGAATTCAACAAAAATGGACGTGCTAGCTAAGTTCGACGTGTAGAACGTAGTGGTGAGGTTAGTTTTTCGAAATTACGAGTTTTTACAAAGCGACCCGAAATAGGCCAAATTACGGTTAAATTGAATCGCATTGCGTTTTAGTCGATTTAAGACACGTATGGACAATCTGATTGCGATGTTGACGATTATGATTAATGCCGGATATTAAGAATGGATTTCGCGACGATTATTGGTATTTTGATTACTTTTCCGTATTTGGAATTTGGTGAATTAATTGATAATGATGTGGTGTGATTAAACATGATGTTTGCGACGGTGTATTTATTAATGAATACTTGATGATATGCGATGCGATGATACGTTCATCTTGATGTGGATAAATGTGGCGACGTGGACTATATGTCATTTTTTATGAGCGATGATGATGTGTTGTTGTGTTGTTTTTATTGTCGAGTCACATACATTGTATTGGCGACGAGGGCTTTTATGCCAAGCGACGATGGGCTTTATGCCAAACGTTCCTAGTTATGGACAAAGCGACAGGTACCAC
The DNA here is from genome assembly GCA_021764765.1 of Vicia sativa. Lineage (NCBI taxonomy): Eukaryota > Viridiplantae > Streptophyta > Magnoliopsida > Fabales > Fabaceae > Vicia > Vicia sativa. Next base: position 55,299,297 of record CM038794.1, on the reverse strand, counting down.
ATGCATAACATAGTCGTGTCTCATGGAGTCGGTTATGTTTATGATTGAGTTGTTTGGCGTTGGTTTTAATTGATGGATTATGTGGAATTGCGATGATATATGATGTTTTGTTTGGTGATGATCTTTATGATGAACATGAAATGAATATGACGTGATGATTTTATGATAACTATGCGATGAATATAAATGATGAGTTTTGCGATGATTTGATTTTGATGAGATGCTTAATGCAAATATGATGTGATGATGTTTGTGACGATGGGATTTTATGCCAAAAGCGACGATGGGCTTTAGCCAATTTGTGATGATTTTGTTTATGTTGCTTATGCTATTAGCGTTGTTTGATGTTGTTGTTTATGATTGTTGTGTTGAGTAGTGACGTATTGACTTGTGATGATTTCGTGGTGATGAACGCTGATGTGTTGTTGTGATGATTTATGTCAATGAGGTTATGGCGATAAAGTGTTGATTATACACATTAGAATGACGATTAGAGTGAGTGAGATTTGGATATGTGTTGGAATGCACTTACTAACCTATATCTTTTATGATTCCAAAACTATATATATATATGTTATCATGCCTTTAATTATATGTTTTGGAGTATCTCACCCTTTACTTGTTTTGTCGTTACCTTTATGCTGGTAACGTGCAGGTTTTGAAGACGGAGATTATAGCTGCTATTAGTTGAGTCGGTGTCGCTCTGATACGTAGCACTCGGGGGGAATATTTATGTTGTCTTGTTGTTGTTCTTTTGTTGTTATTCCTTTTGTAAATAAGAATCATACTTTATGAAATTATGATTTGATGAGGAAGTTTAATAAAGAAGATGTTTTGATTTTTAAGAATCAATTTATGATTTCCGACGATGCTATGTATCCGAAATTTATACTTTAAAGCAAACTGTTTAAAGTGATTTGGTTTTGAAGGTGTGGCCTCGATATTGAATTTATGAAATTTTAAATTACTCTGATTTTACTTATAAAACCTTGGGTAACATTGGGGTGTTACACGATTCAACCCGGAGAAATGCACCTTTCGGTGTCAAAGTTGGCAAATTCTTGGGTTTCTACCTAACCGAACGAGGAATCGAAACAAACCCCAACAAATGTCGGCGTTTTCCTGCCGCCCATCCAAAAAATCATTCGGATCTGAGCGGCGTCGACATCCCTCTCGTTTGTCTCCAAATCAGCCCAATATGCCCTTCCATTTTCAAACTTTTGTGGAAAGGCCCCATTTGAGTGGAGCGAGAGTGCGAGCAGCGCCCTCCTGCACCTCGAGCACTTTCCGACATCATTGCTCTCACAACCACAAGAGGAAACCTATACTTATACTTAGCGGTCTCGAATGAAGCCGTGAGCCTTGATCCTCATCGCAAAATAGAGGATGGACAGAAGCCCGACTATTTCACAAGCAAGGCTTTGCAAGGGCCCGAGACCAGATATCAGGAAATCGAAAAAGTCACGTTAGCCCTCGTCACTATGGCGAGGAGGCTCCGATACTACTTCCTCGCCCATACTATCGTCGTGAGAACCGAGCAACCCATAAAGCAGCTCTTGGCCCGACCAAAAATGGTCGACCGGATGCTCAAATGGTCCCTCGAGCTCTCCAAATTTGACATCCACTACGAGGCGAAAGGACGAGCCTGCGCTAGCGATTTTATCGCCAAAATGTCCGCCCATGAGCTATCTCCAAGCAGAGACAAGAGGTAGACTATTTTCATCGACGAGGCATCAAGCTCGATAGGGAGCGACGCGGAGATCCTCCTCGAAAACGAGGAGGGGGTTGTCGTTGAGCATTCCCTAACCCTCGCTTTTCTGACGTCGAATAATCAGGCTAAATATGAGGCATTACTCGTCGGGTTACGACTGGCCGAGGATCTGGGCGCACGAGAGATCCAAGTTTTTATGGACTCCCAGCTCGTTGCATCACAAGTCCTCAGAGATTACCAGACCAAAAACGATAGCCTCATCGAGTACCTCAACCTCATAAATGAAGAAATGAGGAATTTCTACCGAGCAGAAATCAAGCACGTCCCACGAGAGCAAAATACCTGAGCCGATATCTTGTCAAAACTTGCAAGCACCAAGAAGAAAGGTGGGAATAAATCATGTCTGAGTGTCTTCCCGTCGAGCATTGAGAAGTCCACTATGTTGCTCGACATACATGCCATCGGGAAGCGACTGTTGCATGACGATATTCAACTACTTAACCAGGGGCCGCAGACAAGAAGGAAGGCCGCCACCAACGTCGATCATGTTCCCGTTGTCCTCGAAAGCGCTTGTATCGATGGGGTTCTCTCCCCCTCCTAAAGTGCGTTGAGAGTCCAAGTATCCTCCATATTGCACGAGATCCACGAGGGCATCAACGCAAACACTTGGGTGGACGGTCTCTCGCTCGAAAACCTTTGCGGACAGGTACTCTTGCCCACTATGCGCAAGCGCAAAGGAGCACGTCAAGAAGTGTGACAAGTGTCACGCCACGCGGACATGCACGCTCCCCCATGAACTCACCATGCTCACCTCGGTGGCCTTTCGGTTGGTGGAGAATGGACATTCTCGGGCCATTCACGCAAGGCTCCTACCAAAACAAATACCTCATCGTGGTCGTCAACTACTTCACAAAGTGGATGAGGCGAAGCCCGCCAAGATCACCTCCTTTAACATCCTCCGTTTTTACAAACAGAACATCCCTGCCCGGTTCGGCATCCCGCAAGCGCTCGTAACGGACAACGGAACACAGATCACCGACCAGAATTTCCGCAGCTTCTTCACACGGTTAGGCACAAGGCAACACTTCACCTTGGTCGAGCACCCATAGATAAGCGGCGGTCGAAGCCGCCAGGGGTCTATGCGAGGACTCAAACATCGACTAGGGGAAGCCAAAAAGAGATGGGTCAAAGAAATGTATAGCGTGTTATGGGCTTATCGGACAACTCTCCACTCGACCACTGGGGAATCTCCTTTCTGACTAACGTACGGAACAGAAGCATTCATTCCCGTGGAAATCGAAACCATCGGCGCACGAATTCTGTTAGGCGAGGAAATGAGCGACGAAGCACTACACAAGGAGATGGACTTGGTCGGCGAGATCCGAGAAGAGCGGATCTCCAAGCCCGGTGAAACAACAAATCACTTTACGCCACGACACCAAAGTCATCAAGCGGGAGTTTGACATTGGCAGCCTGGTCCTCCGGAGAATCAGTAGGAATCTCATGAAGGGAAGCTGGCCACTAATTGGGAGGGACCGTACTGCGTCCGGGCCAAAACTGGCACAAGGGTATATTACTTAGAAAATTTAGTTGGAGTACAACTCCCTCGACCTTGGAACGCTATGAAGCTAAAACAATACTATAGTTAAGTCTCCCCGATCGCACATCCAGGGACTTGGTGGTTGGCGCGTCACCCTTACCAGGGACGCAGCTCGACCTTGGGCCGCAAAATGGTACTAATGCGTGCTCAAAACTTTAACGAACAGAGGGTTCCTCGAAAATCATCGAGCAGAAAATTCATGCACGATGCGGGCACCTTGACCAAGACCCGTGGGCTACAACGTGCCTTTGGCTGGACGTCCGACTCGTGACAGACGATCCATGCCCCGATGCAAGAGTCCCAAACGTGACTACGGTCTCACCCGGCAGCCTCGGAAGCCTCCCCTTTCAGCATGTGCGCTAAGAACAATAACAAGGTCGAGCATATATATATATATATATATATATATATATATATATAACAACAAAAATAATACGAATTCATAAATAAAATCGACCACCAAGGCCGACAAAATAGTACAAACAGGCTCAAGACCCAGAGTTAAACATTCAAATCAAAAACATAAAATGGTGCGTAGGCCAAAAGTAACGAACACGCAAGTCCAACAGCACAAACAACCTTTTAAACTTTTGGGGGAGGCTCGATCTTCCCGTCGACCACCCGATGGAAGGGACCAATCCCGACGGTCACGAGGTCCACGTCGGGGTTAACCAGCTGCATCTGCTGGACGGCTTGGTCGAACCCAAAGGACAACGCCTCCACGGTGTCATCCACGAGAACTCGTAACCGTCCGATCAGGTTCTCCCTCGAAGAGAGCGTCTGCTCGTCTTCGGACTCGTCCTCAATAGGGACCGTCTGCTCCTCTAGCACCTTCACACGGGCTTTCAGCTGCTTCTTCTCTTCGGTTAAAGGGTCCACCTGCAACCTCAGCTCGTTTAGATCCTTGGCCAGTTGCACGTGCCTGTCATGCTGGCCCCAAAGCTTCATCATCTCGTTGAAGTAATCCATGTTTTGCACCTCCAGCTCGGTCATCCAGGCACGAGCCTCGTCGATGTTGGATTTGGATGAGACGACATCATCATCCAGGGTCAACACGGTCTCGAGCATCCTAATGGCGTGACGCGTCGGCATTAAGGGTTTCCTTCGAGCCCTCGGTCACACGAGGATGGCCTCCTTTCGACCTCTGCACCAGAAATTCCGTCAAAGATGTGCACATTGCCATAAGCGAGGGCACTAAAGTCTCCCAATGAAGCCGGCGTCCTCGGAACACCATTCAAATGTTCCCCTCCGCCTTTTTTGGTTGCTCGGGAGACATGCGGGGTAGTTTCGACGCTTGGCGACCATCCTCTTTGTCCTTGAAGCTCTACGACATGATCTTTGGCTGATCCTCGCGACTTTACGCCTCGGCTTGACATCGTTCCTCCATGGTCGCCATTCGATCGCAAACAAACAAAAAGTTAAAGCGTGCAATCAAAAGAGACAACGATCGTGCGATCCTCAAACAATTACATAGAAATTTAGCGTCCGGTCGAAGAAATCAGCAGGGCCTTCATGTTGATATAGCGGCGAGCAATCTCGATCTCTCCGTGAGCATCAACGAGGACATTTCCCTCCTGGTCCACGCAGGTGGCCGGGCGGAACCTCTTAACGAAATTCTCCAGCCTCTCATACGAGAGCTGATCTTGCATGTCCAGCTTTTCATGCTTCACGGAATAGAAATCGGCTCCCCAATTGTAGTGTTTTCGGTCCCATTCCAGCGGGAACCTCGCCTTCAACCTCTCCTCCTCTTTTCCTTCTTTGTCGACCTCCATGGATCGGACGAATAGCGCATCCTCGACTTCCCTCGTCAAGGGATTCACCACATAAAAGAGCTTTTTGAAGTCCTGAACAGACTCCAATCGGGGAACAACTTCTCACGCTTGAGGACACCCGTGCGCATCATCACGACCATGCCGTTGGAGGTGGAAGATACAAAAGAACAGTGGTAGAGTGGCCCCAATGTCAAGATACTGACAGACCAGCTCGAAGGCCCTCATATAAGCTAGGGCATTAGGGTGAAGCTGCGAAGGAGCCAATTCGTACGTAAACACCCTAGCTGGCTTGTGAAGGCATACGAATCCGTCTCCGGGGCGAACTCATACATGGGAAACCGGGTCGACGCATACGAGGAGCATATCCTCATGTTTTCCCCGGGGATCTAGAGCGCCTAGGAAGGCTTCATGCCCTCGTCTAGATCTTCAATAATGTTGAATGTCGAGGAGGGATCAACGACGAAGTCCGAGCGAAACTCCCTTGGCTCGGGCGCAACCCACGAGAGGTCTGCGACTAGCCGGATTCGTCGGAAGATGTCTGTGCCTTCCCCGTGCGGATTTTGGACGGTTGGACCCCGACACCTGAAAAGCAGCGAAAGAAAAGTGAATTCGATGTTATCAAATCCACCCTTCCACCACAAGTCAAGTGAAAGGGCGAGATGCTCGGCATCGCCCGCGGTTCAACCCTTCAGCCTCCCAGGCCGACCATACAGGCGAACAAAATCCTCGAGAAGTTTATGCCTATGCCCTCGAGGCTCATGGTTACGCCCGCGAGATTCTTAAAACCCCTTGAGACATTCATTCGGCTCCCCGGGAAATTCATGGTTCTCCCTACAGAACTCACAACTTTCCCCTGGATATTCATGGTATTTCTCGGGTCACCCACAATTTTCCTTGAGAAATCCATATTCGTCCCTGCGATATTCATAAAATTCCTTGGCAGTTTTATCCCAAAACCAAAATTTAAGAAGAAAAATACGAAGAGTTCAAGGGGTATTTACCTGCGTTGTTGGAGTTAATAGACATCCTTTGAGTATGTTGGAGACTCTTCGAGATTTTTGAACTTTCCCGTGGAGAAGTTTGAAATCAGAAATTGGTAAGCTAAGTGAAGAATAACAAATAAAACCCTAAGAGCTCCTTTTTATAGCCAAATCTCCTTGGGCATGCGAAAGGTCACACTATGTAGCTCACACGCCTCCCAAAGCAAGATACGTGGCATGAGGGCTAACGTGTCGACCCTAGCTAGCGTGAAACCACGTGGCTATTATCACAAATAGATCCGGATACCGTTGTCCCTAAGGATAGAAGATAAATATGTGCACACGGTTGCTCATCCCCGAGCATAGGAGGCAGATACGAATTCGTGCCCGCGGTTACCCATCCCATCCAAATCGATCGCGTCTCGTGCCTTGAGCGGACGAATCTCCCTGAGGGAGGTGCCATAGCTGCAGGGTCCCCCGACGGACGGCTCCTCGGCTCAAAGTCATCGCTCTCTGCGAGAATAAAGACTTGGGGGGCTCCTATTTTGGACTGGCCCAGCACTTGGCCCATGGCCATCAAAGCCCAATCCAATAGGCAGATTCGAAGGCCCATATGTCCATAACAAGTAAGGTTCCCCTCATGTGCACGTTAGGGCCACGTGTGGCCTTAGCGCCACGTGCCCTCGAGAGAACCGGGTCAAGCACCCTCGTTTCCTACAACGTAACCGTCACCTTCTGTAAATACCGAGTCAAGTAACCCGCATATCACGGAGCGGAAAACCAGGGAGGAGGACACGTGCTGGACTCCTTGCACACGCAAGCCCTGGCCGTCCGTTAGTGGGCTTGGATCAGATTACCCACTAACTAGACCTTGGCCCGGTTGGGGGTCTATAAATACCCTCTAATTCGAGAGGGTCAGGTAACACATTAATTCTCTCATTTTGCTTGCTTGCTATCTCTCTTTCCTATTCTTACTTTGACATCGGAGTGTCTTGCAGGTACCCCCCTCATCTCCTCCAACCGCCGTTACAGTTGAGCCGTGATTTAACCTTGGTCGATCGAATCATACCGAATTATATTGGTATGTGGTTGTTGTTGAATTGTGTTCTTAAATTTTTGAGTGAATATGAGTTGTCCACGGAGATTAATTTAAATGATTAATCCATGAAAAATTTATATGTTTATGATCAACATAATGAATTAGGTGTAATAGTGTTAATAGATAATGAAACTGGAGTAGTTTAGAATTTATAATTGAGACTGGTATGAAATTGAGTGTTTAAAAATTGAAAGTACTGATAAGTAACACCAAAAGAAATTTTTTTAAGAAAAATTACTTGAACTAATCGATTGGCATATGATGCTCAATCGATTGGCTTTCCTTTAGGTTTTATAGGATGTCCAGAGGCTTCAGGAAATCAATTGCACGTTGGGACTGATCGATTAGCCTTTTTAATTTTTGGAAAAATTATGCTACAGAGGCCCAAGATGATTGATTGTGCCTAGGATTCAATCGATTGGATTTCTTTGGTTTTTGAAAAATTACACGTACAATAGCATGAACAAATAGATTGGTTAAGGGCGTCAATAGATTGATATATCGAATGTTTCGACCATAACTGTTAATTAGTGAGTCCAAAAGAGATACTATTTGAAGCGTCAGAAATTTGATGTGAGTTCCTATTCAACAATTGTATCCTTAGAAACTAGAGGTGTCTAGAAAGATGTGAAAACTATAGTTTTGTCGTAGTCGTAAATTAAAAGTCGGTTATTTGGCATATATGCTTGATTATATGATGATGTGATTTTGAGATGAGTTTACGTACATGAAATGTGTCACACCCCAAATTTCCCCTTGATTAATAAATTAATGCATTCGCTAGACATTCGCATCATCTGCATATCATAACATGTGTTTCATCTCGCGTAATGCCTAAAATGTCAATCAAATTAAAGTTTTGGATCTACAGACATACAAGTTGAATCAATTCTCAAATATACGTAAAACTAGCGGGCAAAATATTTCAAAATCGAGTTTGCAGATGCCAGTTTTAATAATCTACAATTCTCGTAGTTTAACCTAACGTGCTTGTTTTTTTGTTGACTCCTTTTTCGATCGCATTTTGAAAAGCCTGAGACTTATTAACTAGGTATTTTTACTGAAAATTTTGATGAAAACATGTCTATTTTGTGAAAGTATATTTCGCTGATCATTTTAAAATTACTGGTATCAGATATGAGATGTCAAAGGTGATGTCACAACACTAATATCATTGGATGAACAATTAACGATACAAAGATTAATGGCAGAAAACTAAATTACACAATGAATTGTTTACCCAGTTCGGTGCTACACACCTACGTCTGGAGGCTACCAAGCCAGGGATGAAGTCCACTATTAACAGTATTAATTTGGAGTTAAACTTCCTGCACACCCTCACTTAATCAATACCCAATGACCCTTCTACCTAAGACCTTCTTAGATGTGAAACCCTCTCACTCCCTCGGTCATGGTGACCATTAGCAATAACACAAAACTTGAAGACACACTTCAAAGACACATAATCACCGTTGCTTCAAAGCTTATTGATGATTAAAAATTTACAACTCAACTTACGTCCACCTCAAGTATTAAACAATACTAGAGTGGCTCACAATTAACATTCAACGACTAAAATAGTATGTTCAAAGTTCTTCTGGAATGGCTAACTCTGTAAACATGGTTAACAACCTTTTTATATGTTGACAGCAACTAGGGTTGCTTCACAATTAGTCTTCACTGAGTCCTATGCTTTCTGAAAGTAGGATAAAAGTTCTCCAATAATGTTGAAGAACAACGTTACAAAGGTTGCTTAATCCAAGCATACAATTTAAAATAAATAGACTCTTAAAGTTTCTGAACTAAAAAACCAGTTCAGGTCATCTGTTGTGACATCTTCATAAAATCTGCTGATACATTATTCTTCATGGCTTTTTCTAAGCAAAATGTTTTACCAAAATTGCTGCCAATATACAGAAACAACAATTTTAGTGCATTCACTTTAAAAAATTTGAGCAATTTTGCAACTAACTTTTCTTTATTTTTGAGTCTTTTTATTTTTGTTTTTTCGTCAAAATGTTCAGGATAATTAAATAGAACTAACTACAGTTTCAGTTCGATTTTAATTTTTAATTTTGGAATTGTTTGAAATTTATTTGATTAATTTGTTTTAATTTTTAATTCACCCAAAAGAGCTTTTATGGGAATAGAAAAGTAGAGTTAACAAACTTGAACCATTTCCACAAGTCACACATAATGATTGCTTAGTCTCATTCTCTTCTCATTTCTTTCTTCCATCAATGACCATGACTCCACATTTTACTCCTAGTTAGACCAATTCCATTTGGACTCTCTCTCACATAATGCCTCAACATAATTTTGGTTTACCAAAGTATTTGAGCGGAAGAGATTTTGAAATAAGTTGTCTTGTACGAACAATTATTGGAAGCTTGGATATGCAAATTTAATAAAAAATATAATATGGATTGAATATGATAACGTGAATTAATAACCTTGAATCAAATTTTCGAGTATTCAACGTTTAATACAGCTCACTAGTAAAGTTATTTTCAATGGTAATTAATCATAAGAACAATTGAAAGCAATTTTTCGAACACTTGGTGTGCAATTGAATTTGTCTCCTTTTGATCTTAACAAAGGCCAAGCACACAATATTTGAAAATTGACTATCTGGATCTTGCTACTCCTTTGTGTTCATTATCTCCAAAGCTTTTGCACACAACATGATTAAATTTGATAATTAAAGACCTAAGCATCTTACTGACCACCATACTGCTCCACTGTCTCACTGTTTGACTTCATTTTGTTCACTAAGGTCAAGGTTTTCCCTAAGAAAGTGTTTACTTTCTCTCATTCTTTCATGTCCAGTAACTCACACTCCCTTCTTAATGCCTGAAGTTGTTCCCTTTTCACCTTTGTGGATCCTTGATATTTCCGCTTCGTTGAGTCCCAAATTTCTTTTAAGGTTCCTTGTCAATAATTGTTTCAAGAATTTCTTTGTCAATAGCTTGAAATAGAAAATTCTTGACCTTCAAATCTTTGAGTTAGGCTTCTTTCACTGTCTTTCTATGCGCCTCGTTTGTTGATGTTGCCCCAATTGCTGCTCCATGGATTCCTTCATCAACTAGATTTCACAACTCCTTACACCTTAGAAAGTTCTCCATCATCATTGACCAATAATCATAATGGTCATCAAACTTAAAATGAGCGGTTGCACAATTTTTTAAGTTGTCATTCTCTTACACACTTATAATTTGGCCCTTGCACAATCTAATACTACTTATTGAGGAGTCTGGAGAGCATCAGAAATTTTGATAAGCTAAATATTCATGATCTTAGACTTTGAGACACATATACATTTAAAATCTTAAGATGAATATGTGATATGTCTGTTATAAAGATGTGTTTTTGAAAAAAAAATTAAAATATAAAATATTCTCTCGGGTTAACCATCGGAAGGACCCAATTATTCCACTTATAACCACGTGTTAAAATAAAAGTAAATTCTTCTTTCTTAAATATATAAAACTTGGTGTTTTACTTATAGTGTACCTTGCATTTTGAGAGGATTCAAAACTCACGTGCATCCCATAATAAAAGAAAACAAATATGGCGAATTCTTATCTACCTAACTCAAAAAGTTAGATAAAATTATGTTCCATGTAAAATGTTTTGAAAACATCAAACAATTGTATTATTTTAGAAATAAATAAATATGTTAAAATTAGGTGGTTTCGTGTATTGATTGAAGATAAAATACTCAATTTTTCGTGATGGGTACCCCAAAAAATATACTTACATTTTAAACTAGTTTATTACAACTGGGGATGACTCACTCAACTCATGGTGAGACGTGTCAATAAAAATGAAAAATACTACATTCGCTTACACATAGCTGCGTGATCGATGATGAATCATGATCTTGTTGTTCTTCCTCTTACGAAAGACAAGACCAACAAAATGTACAACAAGTCCGCAGGTGACTAATTAAGAATTAAACCTCCCATATCATCTCAACTTTAAAATTGAAAATATTAGACTAATTAGATTGTTGGCCCGTGCATTAGAATTAAAAATTATAATATTTTATTATTATTATTATTATTATTATTATTATTATTATTATTATTATTATTATTATTATTATTATTATTATTAATAATGTTAATTTAAAACAATATTATTATTCTTATGTCATTCTTTAAATCAAATTTAATTTTTTATTTTAATAGTTTGTTTTAATGACATATTATTTTTACTAAAATATTTATTGTCTAATTAAAATTGTCTCTTAAAAATCAATACATTCTCATATGTATTCGGTATCTCTTAAAATAACGTGATCATTATTTAAGTAAATAATCTAAATAACAGAATATATATATATATATATATATATATATATATATATATATATATATATATATATATATATATATATATATATATATATATATATATATATATATATATATATATATATATATATATATATATATATATATATTATGCAAATTTTAACCTATTGAGATGTTATTGTCGTTAAAAATATAGTATTGGATGAGAAATATGAAAACTTCAATAAAAATAATTAATTTATATATATTTATATATAAAAATACATGGAAAAATAGCGATTAAACACATATTTTTAAACAATTTTTTATAAGTTGACCTATGAATCTAAAATATATATTTTGTTCTCCTACACAAAAGAAAGAAACCAAGAAAAATGATGATTAGGCACAAATTTTTAGACAAATCTTCTATAAGTTGGACTATAACTCTATGTATATTTTATTCTCATGCACAAAAAAATACAATTATAAAGACACATGTCAATTGAATAATATAGAATATAAAATAATAAAGATTTATATTTTGGTATGAGTATATGATTTAAGATAGAGAAAATATCATGTCACAAAAATAAATAATTTTTTTTATGTTCTCAATGATCTGTGAGATCATTATATTTTTATGATTTGGTAATTTGATCTCAAAGATTTGGACTTTGACTAATGCCTATAAAATTCTAATTTAAAGCCAACTTCTTAAAATTAGAAGAAATAAAAGTTAGATTAAAAGATAGAAAGAAAAAAAGTACTTAGAAGGTGAAAGATTGATGGCAATATCGTTAGATGACATATTTTAAGGAGGAGAGAAAGGATTATAGAGCCTTGACTTTTAAATTATCAGAAACAAAAATTATCCATGCAAAGTGGATGATTTTTTTTTTATGTAGTTCTCATTTTTAGTGGAAAGCATTAAGCATATTAATGATCAAAGCAATTATATTATTTTCCTTTCTTATATACCACTACTATATTGCTACTTTGATTATTAAAAGATAATTTATAATTATAAAAGTATGAATAACCGTAAGGAAGAAAGAGTCAAGTAGTATTCATATGATTTTATAGTAATTCTAATCATATCAAAATAATTATGTGTGTTAAATAAAAAAAATAATATTCTTTCAATCAATTTATATAATTTATAATTTATTAGCACATAATTACATAAATTATCTTATAGTATATGTAACTTTCAATCACATATTAATAGTAATTATCATATAATATATATACTATACTTATATATATATATATATATATATATATATATATATATATATATATATATATATATATATATATATATATATATATATATATATATATATATATATATATATATATATATATATATTTCAAACTAAATAAATATGCTCAATTTATTTTATATCATTTATAATTTTGTGCTAGAAAAAGTATAATGATATTCCACTTTAAATTATTTAATTATTCAATAATTAAATTTTACACATTAGCAAGATTTTATTTAAAATGTATTTTAAAATTGATTATTTTATTTATAAAAATTCGATATACTTATTATTATTTTTGAAATATAGTATATAGAAACTATTTTAATCTCTGTAAGAATATTTAATTATTTGGATCAAAACTCTATAAAAAATACATTCTAAAAATGATTATAGAATATTAAGTTCTTAAAATTTAAACCTAAATTTTTTTTCATTGTAGTTATTAGTTACAATTTTAGTGAATATTAAAATAATTTTTTTTATATATGTTATCATCATTGTAGTGATTAGATACAATTTTAGATTTAATTATAAAATGTAAGAATTAAAGTTAATAAAATGGAAATATATATTTTTTTGGTTTCGAGATTTTTAAATAATAATTATGTCAATATAATTTAATTTAAACAAAATAATAAAATAATTTTTATATTTGTGATTTGTATTTATTATTTAGAAAAACTAAGTAATTCAAAATTTATATAAAAAATTATAATTTTAATATTAAAGATAATAATTAAAAGAGAATAATTAATAATTTAAATTAAAAGAGAATTAGAATTAGAATTTTTATTATTAATATTTTTATTTATGTTAATATAGAATTGTATAATTAAGGTTTGTATTTAGAATTATCATAAAATGACATGTGGCGATGATGAATACCAAGAAGACATGTGGCTAGGGTTGCCATCATGACTTCTTTGAATTTATATTTGAATTTATATTAAGTAGATGTTGTCATGACATTCAATCTTACACTACATCATAATTACTATTTATAAACACATTGAATAATATTTTTTTTATAATTTTTATTCTAAAACAATTTTAGTTATTATAGTTCGAAATTTGATTAATATATATATATATATATATATATATATATATATAAACTTTGATTAATGTTATTTATAAAGTTAGTTAATATAATTCATAAGTTGGTTAATGAATTCTCAAACATAAAAAAAATATTAAATAGTAAAATAAAGTTGGTTAATGCATTTATAAATTAGTGTCAGAATATGATTTATAATATGAATTTTTTGGTTAACGAAGTAGCGAAACCGATTAATGAATTATAATTAAAATAATTGACTAATAGAGTATATTTATATAATTAATATAATTGTGAAATTAATGAATGACACAAATTTATATTTGTGCTATAAAATAAATTTTAAAAATAAATATTTCTTTTAAAATATTATTATTTTATTAAAAAGTATTATTTATCATATAAATACACTGAATAATATATACCGTATAAAGTGTAAGTATATTGGAAGTGTCGAGACAGCATAGCTCAAAATAGAATAAAATACTAATTACTACAACTTAATAAAAATAGAAGTCTTTAAGTCTAACGGATCTGCTTTTTTCTTTAGTGAAATTTTAATGTTATTGGACCGTAGATTTGCATTCCTAACATTTTGTTGTACCTAGTGAGATGAAAATAATTTATTTATGTTATAGACTCACTCCACCAAATGCTCACATTAGTTTTACTTGTACAAAGAATCATTCAAACATTGAGAAAAGATCTCTCAAGAAAAGTGGATATAAAACAAAATAAGCAAAAGAAAATATTATTTAGCACAGTTCCATGAAAGGAATGTATTGCTATTTTAGATTCCTGTCCTGTTACCAATGACAATAGAAGAATATGACAAAATGTTAGAGACACCTAACAATAGAGTTGACTTAGTCATTGTCTCCAAACAAGTATTATCATTTTTTATATCAAACAAATCAACCGTTGTATAACATATATTAATGTTAGATATGGTAAACACCCATATTCCATTTGACTATTTATTCAAGAAAATTGAGAAACTTTAAAAACATAAAGTGTACTAAAGAGAATTGTCTACAACAAAGTTGAATAATGTCAAAATAACTATATGTATGATATATACATTATAAATGGTTCATACAATGTAGTCTAATTTGAGAAAACAAAACAATATATTAATATCCGTCACTGATAAAAGTTAGACATCAGACATGTCTTTAATCTGAAGTGTTTGTGCTTGTGCAACTTTCATAACTAACACCGTGTTAAACTTCGGCGCACTTCATTGGTGCATAACCAAGTCTTGAATTCTTCACATCATACAAAACATGAAAGTTCTGCTGTTGATAATTTCCAATTATTGAAAGAGCAGATTTAGGAGTCCCCAAAATAGCCAAACAAACAACATCATCAGACTCAATCTGAATGAAGTAATTCTCAACAGGAAAATCCCAAACAGCTCCATCCGAAAACATGATTCCAAATTCAGGCAATTCCATTTCTTCAATCCCACTAACATTATAACAAGGCTTCAAAGGTAAAAAGCTTTCAACAATTTCATAACCCTTGATTTTCTTCACGAAAGCTTCCTTGATAATCTCATAAGCAGGTTCAGCAAAATAAGTTAAAGTTGTACCAGAATCAATTATTGTACCACCAACTCCTTCTTCTGACAATCTCCAAGTTTCTTCTGATATATTCAACACCTCACCACCAACCATAACAGATTTTATCTCAACATAGTAAAATGTGTTCTCTTTTCCAACAAAAGAAGTGAAATTCAATTTGGATTACCAAGAAGCTCTTTGTTCTCACCAAATATCAATTTGCTACTAACACTTGAGTTGCTAGTTCTATCAACAAAACAATAGGAAAATGAAAATGGATGACCATAGAGATTTTGAAGCTGTGAAGCAAATGATAATGGTCCTCTTCCTAATCCTAACAATCCAGACGCCGCGAAATAGTCCTCTATTCCAATGACCACAACCAAACATAACATTTTCGACGATTTTGAAATCTGATTCGCCATTTGATTTCGTGAGATTCAATGTAAAAGTTTCAACTGCGAAATCGCCTGTTGTATTTGAACTATCACCGTACCAATAAAAATACGGACAAGTCTGATTCTCCTCCTCAGCCTCGAAGACTGAGGAGGAGGATCACCCTAAGTTAGCAACGAATCGTGACAACTTATATTCTTAAAAGAAAAAGAATCTTTAGGATCATAATATGGTCCATTTTGATCAAAACAAGCATAACAAGGAACACATTGAATCCAATTAAGATCACTACCGGTGTCTAGTATTAGTGAAATATGTCTTGGTGGTGTACCTATGAACACATCAATGAAATACTCACCAGACCCAAAACTTACTCCTGACTCCAACGTTGCAACAAGCTGACTTGAATAGTTTCCGGTGAAATATTCCGGCGGTGCAGCCGGAGAAACCACCGGCGGATTATAGAACTTGTTTGATTCTTCCCTTGAAATGGAGTTTTGGTTCTTCTTTTCAGTGACCCTTTTATGCAAAGTTTGGATTCTTGCTAAGTCTCTAACTGCAAAATCAGTGAATGATTCTTTAGGCTCAACATTGTGATTATGATTGTGATTCTTAGAAATGGCTTCCAAAGTGAAGAAATGTAACACAAGAAAAAAGACTACAATGAGAGAAAATTTCATAACCATGTTAATGATAATGAACAATACCAACTTGAAGAAAGTTGCAAAAGTTGAAGCAAAAGTGGGAGAACTTCAAGTAGGGTGACTCATATCAAGAAAAAATGAGAAAAAAACAAAAAGGTTTCATTCAAAATAATTTTTTAAGTTCATTAGTTTCAAGGTGCATGACATGAGAATGAATATTTAATGAGAATATATATAATAATTTTTTGTTCCTCCTAAAGGGTATTTTCCTCTTGGTTTCCTCTTTCATTGGAATGTATGAATGAGACTCTTATCACTATTTATAAGACTTTGCCGTATGGAAAATGATAACATATGAAAATAAATTCCTCAAAAGGTTTTGAAAACTTTCCATAGTGCATGTATACATTGTATAGCAATAAAATAATTTTGTTGAGTCTCAATTTGGACAATAATACAGTGCCAATAACAGTTCTAAGTGTGATGACTTATTGAATTATTTTTAGTAAGTTTTAAAATATATTAAAGTTAAGGTAACAACTAGGCTGCTCTTTTTTTATTTTGGTCTTTAATATAAGTGTTATTTATTAGTATCAACTTAGGCTGCAACTAACAAAAGTCAAAGTGGAAAAATGAATTTCTAAAGTTTATTTCATCTTTTTCTTGTTGTGGAATTGAAATTCTTTGTCATGGTTAGACTTTATGAATATGTCCTAAAAAAGTCAAATAATTGATTGATGTGTGTTATGTGTTAATTGAGTTAAATGAATGTAATTTGTTAGTATAGAGTTCAATCTTGGTGACAATATTTATTAAACAAGTTAACAATTTAAGAAAACATCTATCAATAAAGAATAAAAGATATTCATCTAAAAAGAGTAAAAAATATTAAAATATACATTGAGAAATACTTGTATTTAAATAAACCTAAATCTATATTGCTAGAAACATCCTATAAAAAGAGAGTATATTTTAAATATTTAAACTTTAATTTCTTTTTTAGTTAGTTTCATTTTGGTGGTTGTGATAAAGTAGGAGAAAAATTACTTTTTATTTTTTAATTAATAAAAAATGCAGTTAATTATTTGTAAAGTCACATGTTATTATGTTATGTTCGTTTTTATGCAAATATTTTTCATATATATTTGTGACTACGATATGATGATGTATTTTTTTGTGGATTTCTTAACTTACCCCATAAAGGTGGGGAGCACCCCATGAAAATTCTAAAATATTTTGCATAAAATTGGAAATTTATTTCCGGTTCGTATCTCTCATTGTAATTTTTGAGTGCAACTGGAAGTTTATCTCCAGATCTTTGCTGAAAATATAAATCTGGTTTTGGGCATGACAATTAGCAGAAAAAACTAACTATAAGCAATTACTTTAGAATTTACATTTGTAATTCAAATTAAAGACATGCAATTTTAAAATCGAATTAAACCCAAAAAATGTTATTCAAAATAAATTTCATAATAATAGTATTCAAAATACATATCCGATACAATACGAAATAAAAAAAACAAAGTCAAAATACAATCAAAATAAACTATTGTGTATGGCGTAGCCGGCCTGTCACCCTCGAGTTCCTTGTTGCCTCCACGTAAACCGGGGCACCTGAGCCTCGCCATGATGGCCTCAAGCGCCTGACATCGGATGCGTGGGAAGCGACCATCATCGATGTCATCCCTAGCAAGCCCGTGATGCGATGACACTGGGCAGCGTCTAAGCATGATCCTTATGCGCTGCTCCTCCTCCAAGATCTCGATGAGCCGACACAGGTGGATCCCGGAGCCTTCATATCATGGGAATCCTAAAGAACCATAGCATGTAACCGTCGGCGTAACTCGATTAAATGCAGGCCCCGACACTCACGGTCTCTCGGTGCGAGATCATGACTCTCAAGATCATCAAGTCTCATCCATCTCCCTCTTCACTTTCGAGGAGGATAAAGCAGGATCTTGAGGAATCGTGCGAGTATACTTGAGCGGCATGACTCTCTCGCATATAAGCGGCGATCTTTCGAGCATGAGCCAACCACCCTATAAATAGAAACCTCATCAAAAGTTATCGTCTCGTGGTTGTCGGTGTAGGAACTTGAAGTGGGTGTCCTCATGCAAAATCGGTCCAGGAAACCCGACACACAAGTGTCGCATGGTTACTCTAATCGGATCATATGCACATGCAGGCATGTGCTCAATATAATCCTCGGAAATGACCATCTTGAAATTTGTGGGAGCGTTGTAGGATTCATCCCAAAATATCAAAATCATATCGTTAGTTTCAAAATCAAAATAATTAAGAAAGGAAGCAAAGAGAAGTTTTTATACCGTCGAAAAGAGTCATGTTGTCGGTGATCGCCTCGTCTTCCACCTAGTGCCTCGTCGACTTGGTATACAAGTAAACCAAGAAAGCAGCCCCCCCAGTTCCACCCACTGACCTGCTCTAAATCAGCAAAGAATCTGAGGTACATGATGTCAGTGTAGGTGGCACTAGTGTCCACAAAGATCTGGGTCCCAACAAGATACAAGAGGTATGCTCTCATGGGATACCATCTGTGAAGGGTAACACCGCGGGATCACCATCAGTCGCTCGTGCACGCGCAACCTCCTGATCAAAAACAATCTTCAACCAACTATATCTCACGTGGTTGCCACGTGTCTTATCAACCTCCTCTAAGGCCTCGTCCACGGTAACTCTGACCTCTCACCAACATTTCGATCGCCTTGTCTTTCTCCAACTTCTCATGATCCGAAGCTGTCCTCTAATCGGCAGGTGTAACACCCCAAATCTACCCAACGTATAATATTTAAATCGGAGTGCGGAAAAGATAATCATACAAGGGATGTCACAATTTCTTCCAAAACAACATGCATTTAGTCACAACTATCGAGATACATAACACTTAGATCATGGATGAACTTATAACAACACTTTTCAATTAATTCGGTTAATCAATCTAAATCACGAGTCATAATTCTTCAATAGTAACAATACATCTTTTATTCAACCTCAAAACATTTCACAATATTATTATATTATTTAACTTCACTTAGCATAACTATTCAACTAAATCAACTTCAATAATCAACATGATCAAGTATTCACATTATTCATAAATTTCAACAATTTAGCGACTACAACAAATTAAGCAACGTTCATCCCCAGTGTTACGTATCGAACAATGACACCAATTCGAACTAACAACAACTAACGACTTCATAATGCTACTTGAACTTCCACGACTATCCTTGAGTACGTTTCCATGGTAGGGAAATATCGTGAAGGGTGAGATATCCAACAATATAATCAAGTGTATGATAAATAATATGCTAGGATTAAATCATACGAAATTATCACATCGGAGTTAGCACATCACAGCAACTTCCCAATTAACAACAACATAAAATCACTTCACCATTAGCAACAACAATCATTCACTTCACAGTTAATAACAACATAATTCACTTCACAATTAACAACAACATAATTCACGTCACAATTAGCAACAACATAATTCACTTCACAATTAACAACAACATAATTCACTTCACAATTAACTACAACATAATTCAAATGAGACACAACAATGCATATGCATGTGGTACCATGAGCTTGACTCCCTTCCTATTGCCAATTAATAGAGCCACAGGCATAAGCCTTCTTCACAATTCAAATTCAGGGCCTTCACAAAGATGCAAATGTAATACAACACTAACAACACACAACAACAACGAAAATTCACTTCACGAGGCATATGCCTATATCACTGCTATTACCAATAATTAGAGGTAATTATCGTCACTGAAAACATCCTGCAACTTTGCATAAAACAACAACAACATAATTGCAGTATACACATCGCTAATAATTCACACAGAAAATCACAACACGGCGTACTCAACATAATTTCACAAAACAAACCAATCACGATTACCTACTAACAAAACACGAACTACCACGACAATTTTCAGTTAATTCCGAGCAACTAATTATACCGCTTATATCTACTAATCGGTATTGTTTCTGTCAATTTTTATTATGCTACTAAACTCTAGATATATATTACTCTGTTAAATATGCATAGATATACTAACTTAATCAATTAATTAATTCAACTAAGTATATACTGTTATTTAAGTGTTTATACCATCTTAATTACTCAATTCTATATTATCATTATGCTCCCATATTCAATTTCTGCTACTAGTTGTACACTGTCAAAAAAACTAGTTCCAGTTCTACTAAGCTGCTTTTGCTTATAACCCACTATATCATGCTAATAATACATTATGAATTAATTAATCTACTAATTTGACATTAGAATTAATATTAACATGTACTAATGTTGTAAATTAGCTAGTTGATTAAACAAAGTACTAAAAAATGCAAGTTAAACAAACTTGGCCACCAAAGGAAGAGCGAGCGTCTCTCTTACTCAGTGCCGCCCTTCAACCATTCACAGGTGGCGCCCTACCTATGTATGTGGCCAGAGGCCGCCTCCTCTTTTCTCATTGCTATTATTATTTATTCTTCATTCCTTAATCACGGGCGATCGTCCCTTCGTGTAGGGTCCCGTCCCGATTCCTTTATTTTTCTTCTTGATGCCGTTTGGTTCCAAATCAATAGGAGTAACAATCTATTAGCTTAAATTTTAATTCGATTAACTTCCGGACTCAATCGGGTAACACAACACTAATTCCCAATCGCACCAGATTTCACATAACCATTATTTTTATCATCCGATTAACATTAACTTCAGGTATAAAATCAACAATTT
The DNA here is from genome assembly GCA_021764765.1 of Vicia sativa. Classification (NCBI taxonomy): domain Eukaryota; kingdom Viridiplantae; phylum Streptophyta; class Magnoliopsida; order Fabales; family Fabaceae; genus Vicia; species Vicia sativa. The sequence goes on along the minus strand of CM038794.1, from coordinate 55,278,121 downwards.
AATCCACATGATCTTCACAACGGAGATAATTCCATAAAATTCCATCCCATCGATTCATCATAAACCCTTGTTCCTCTTTTCTTTCTCCCACGTCAACTTTTTCCCAAAAATATTCATTAAACCCTTATAATTCTCCTTTATATCTCTTATAATTAAATCTAACTTATAATAATAATAATAATAATAATAATAATAATAATAATAATAATATTTTTATTAATCCACACTTATTTCTAATAGTATTTCCAATAATATTCTATAATAAAATTAATTCATCATTAATTAATCTCAACTTCCGATAATTCACTTAACCACCCTAAATCAACTTATCAATTTATTAATGCTCCTTATAATTCTACAATTAAATCCAACTTCGACTAAATTCCAATAATTAATTCCTTAATAATTTAATTAAGTAATTAATTAAATTTAGGGCGTTATAGCAGGTGAAGCAGACAATCGACGTCGTCCAGTGTAATCGTCATCTCTCCGTGTGGCCTGACTCCTCTCTCTCTGTAAAGAAGCATGTTGTGTAACTCGGTCATGCCTCAAACATAACGGTCGGTCATACATATCTCCTGTAGAAGCAGGAATGAACTGTTAGCGTATGACTTACAAAGGAAAAAATGGAAAAAAATTATGCAGACAGATACCGGAAATACATTTCCTGTTTTGTTCATCCCATGAAATCGGAAATAAACTTCCGGTTTCCTCTGCAAAATAGAGCAGCGAAAAACCCCACCTCAAAATCCCAAATGCGTCAAAATACATGGATTGATCGTCAAAAATAGTTTACAAATAGTGTTATAATCACTCCTAATGATGTAAGTTACCAAAAACAATACATTTAAAACCCTATTTCACTAATTTCAATTGATTTTACATAAACTCTAAAAATGTGTAAATCACTTACTTGATTGATTGAAGATGGTTGTTGCTTGATTGATTCTGTTACTTGTTATATTTAAGAAATGCTTGATGATTTATGTTGATTGTTTGAGAAAAAAATTGACTTTGGTGATAAGGGTTGAAAGAGAGAGTTTGTTTTTGAAAACTTTGCTGTTACAGGGAGGGGAAAGGTTCTGTCGCGTTTAAGTGCATCCAACCAGAAATATACTTCTGGTAATAAACCGTAAATAAATTTTCGGTTTGCACCAACCCCTTTAAACCTGAATTGCATGGTATAGGGTGTTAACCGAAAGTTTATTTTTGATTTTTAGGAGGCAACAGTGAAATTTCACGTGGTGCACAAGAAGACTATGGGGTGGGTTAAGAAATTCACTATTTTTTATATGAGAACAAACCTAAATTTATTTTTTAGAAACAACAGAGAAATTTTTTAATTTATTTAAAATTATTTTTTAATTGTTATTATGAGATAATGAAGAAGACAGAAATTACTTTTTAATCATACATGTTACGTGTGTGACTAATTTCTCAAATATAAATCAAAGCACTACGAGATTTTGCAAATTTTATTTTATAAGTATTTTTTAATCCTCTTAAAATATTTTCAAGGTTTCTTTAAATAGTTTCAAGGGTTTCTTAAGTTTCAAGAACACAAGAGTTTGATGTAGTTTATGCCAACACTTTGCATGTGGAGCGAAGATAACTTTGGTTAGAACTGAGTACCTTGCAACAAATAAGTCATGGACCATGTTGCCACATTAGAGACTTTAATGTTGTATTGGAAAAACATGAGAAATTTGGTTACTATCTGCCAAATAAAACTTCTTGTGACGAGTTTCTCAATTGGAACAACTCAAATGATCGAATTCAGTTGGATACCACAAGAAATTTTTACATTTGGAATACCGATAAGAGATCTGCACATGTTGCAACTAGACTTGACAAAGCTATATATAACCAACAATAGATAGACCATTGGAGCATTATTGTTACTTGTTGCACATTTCCGAAAAGTTTCTCTGACCACCGCCCTTTATTTCTCACCTCTATCATGATGAAATTTGATTTTTTTTATTCTTCGTGTATTTGTTGAAATATTAAATTAAATTTGTTAAAAATATTATATTTGATTTGATTTGATTTGGTTTAATATTTAAATATAATTTAAGTTGTGTTGATTCAATCTTATTTAGGTTGTATATAAATAATCCTAGTCTACATTATTATTTGTACAATTCAATAATATAAATTCTTATTTTCTTTATTATTCTCTTTTTCTCTCCTAAAAAGTGCATCACGTACTAACAGTATTCAAGTTGGATAAATATAATGGAGAAAGATATCAGGTGTTTTATGTGATGTAAAGATAATGTTCAAACTAAAGGAAAAGTTTTATTGGATTGCGGTAAGACTTACGATTTTATGCGTAATGAGAATGTTGGACGGTTAAAATCAACACGAGAATAAAGTAGGTGTAGCGAAGATGAGGATGTTGCAAGGGATGTGTGGTAAGAATCGACAAGATAAAATTAGAAATAAAATTATTAGAGAGAGTGTTGGAGTAGCACCTATTGTAAATAAGATGGTGGAAAATAGACTTAGGTGGTTTGGACATGTAGAAAGAATATTTGTAGACTTTGTAGTAGCGAGTAGACAGGATGGCGAGAAGACAAACGATTTGAGGAAGAGAAGATCCAAAAGACTATAAAAAAGTTATAAAAAAGGATCTCAAAACTAATAATTTGGATAGAAACATAATTCTTAATAGAAAATTATAATGAAAGTTGATTCATGTAGTCGATTCCACTTAGTGGGATAAGTTGTAGTTGTTGTATTTCTCACTTCTAACATTAATATGTAGGCTCTTAATGACTCTGGTATAAAAAAAGTATTAGGACATTGGAAAGCTAAGGTGGTTTGTTATCCCATGCATGGTTTGGTCACAAAACATAAGACACACAAACCTTTACTTAGGACTTGGAAAAAATACATCTTCAGCAATTTGCATAACAATTTGCATAACAAGATTACTAAATTTTTTGTGGCTAAAGCTTAAGTTACATATATTTTTCATATGTTAGATAGAGTAAAGTTGATTTTTTTTTTGTGACTAAATGTCAAATTCGATAAATTTATTTCTGGATTTCATTTGTGATGTAAAACCTCTTTATTTGTTTGAATTTAGGGGGAGGTTGTTGCTCTTGGTCTGTTGCTTTGTTATAAACTCTTGAGTTCCTTGTGGTACATCTTATGCTTGAGGATCGTCTTTTTATTAATTCATTTTTATTTCTTAAAAAAAATATATTACTAGATTTTTCTACAACATGACCAAACTGAGATATTTCACCAACGACATCTAGACTCAAAAATGAATACACATGCATAGATTCAACTTTTAAGGGAAGACATTGAGCAACATTGCATCCTCCATCATTCATGGTCTCCTACATGAGTATGGAAACAACTCATAGCATAAAAGCAGTCCTCCCAAGTGTAAAGTCATTAGAGAAGCAGTTAATCACATGACACTCAATGTTATAACTAATCTTATGGGGTTTCCTATTGGCTTAACTCCATTTGATTATCTAGGTATTCCAATTTTCAAATGAAATCTTGAAATTTCCCTCAAGCCATATCAAAATGTCATAGCCAAAATCACTATTTAAAAGGTCATCTTCTATCTATGATGTCGAGTTCAACTAATCTGATATATTGTTCATGGCATAAACAAAATAGATTCCTGCATAAACAAATTTGTTTAGACAACTAACTTAGACACTAGAAAACTAGTTACTATATCTTATCCGGCAAAATTGTATATTTCATCTTTTCGGAATATTTTTGTACTGAATTTTTTTTAATAAGTATTGTTTTTACCAATTTTCTAAAATCATATTTTTTATGGAATGTAATTTTTAAAATTAAATATAGTCGAGTGTTAAATATAAATATCAATTGATAGAATAAAATTTTATTTATTTATTCTTTAAGTATA
>CM038794.1:54941724-55274117 GCA_021764765.1 Vicia sativa | reverse complement strand
AAGTCTCAGTTGCACGCTCATGAAGTTTTATATAAACCGATGCATTTTTGTTAATGGCTGATAAAAGAATCGTGACAGTGAAAGAGGAAACAAACATTTGGCGTTAATTATATGTTCGTCACGGTAAGTGAAAAGAAATGAAATATATATACAATTAAAGTGAATAAGATATCAAAAGGACATACCAAAGACTAATGCACCTGATCCCATCAACTCCAGAAGCAAGGCTGCTGGTAGCAGTAGTACCAGGATGGCGACTTCCCGGAAGTTGTCGGTTGCACGCTCTTTATGAAGTTTTTATATAAACCGATGCATTTTTGTTAGCCGACGAAAAAGAATCGTGGAGCAAAGTAGAAATGAAAAAAACAAACAATAAGCAAGTAATTATGTATTTACCGAACCGGCAGCATTTTTGTTAGCCAAGTAAAAGAATCGAGCAAAGTAGAGAAAACAAACATTTTCGCGTTAATTATATGTATTAATAAACCGATGCATTTTTGTTAACAAGTAGAAAATCGATAAAAGAGGAGAAAACAAACATTTCGGGCGTTAATTATATGTATTTTGTCACCGAGAAGTTGGGAAAGAAATGAAATATATATACCAGCGAATAAGATATCAAAAGTACATACCAAAGACAATGCACCGGATCCCATCGAACTCCGCAATAAGCGTGTTGGGCGGTAGTATCAGACGGCATCAGCCCTTTGTCGCACCTCTTTTTTGCAAGTTTTATATAAACCGATGCATTTTACTAGCCACGAAAAGAATCGAGCAAAGTAGGAGAAACAAACATTTCTACGTTAATTATATGTAGATTGTCACCGGTAGTGAAAGAAATGAACATATATAATTAAAGTGATAAGATATCGTGCGCGATCATACCAAAGACTAATGCACCTGATCCCATCGTAACTCCGCAGCTTAAGCGTGTCGAGCGAGAGACTAGATGGGTGACCTCCCAGAAGTCCCTTGCATTGCACGCCTTTTATGTAGTTTTTATATAAACCGATGCATTTTAAATTTTAATGAAAAGAATCGAGAAAGAGAGAAAACAAACATTTTTAAGTTAATTATATGTATTTTTCCGCGAGAAGTGAAAGAAATGAAATATATATACAATTAAAGTGAATAAGATATCAAAGCGATCATACCAAAGACTAATGCACCGGATCCCATCGTAACTCCGCAGCTTAAGCTGTGTCATGGTAGAGTACTGGGGACGGGGCGACCGAAGCCCTTGGCTGACGCTCTTTTAAGTAGTTTATATAAACCGATGCATTTTGTTAGCCGACGAAAGAATCGTGATAAAGTAGAGAAACAAACATTTTACGCATTATATGTATTTTCGTCACCGAGAAGTGAAAGAAATGAAATATATATACAATTAAAAGTGAATAAGATATCAAAAGATCATATCAAAGACTATCGCACCGGATCCCATCGAACTCCGCAGCTTGCCGTGTTTCGGGCGGTAGTAGACTAGATGGTGACCTCCCGGAAGCTCTTGTGGTCGCACTTTTTGCAAGTTTTTATATAAACCGATGCATTTTTGTTAGCCAATGAAAAGAATCGAGCAGAAAGGAGAGAAACAAACATTTTGACGTTAATTATATGTATTTTGTCACGAGAAGTGAAAGAAATGAAATATATATACAATTAAAGTGAATAAGATATCAAAGGATCACAACAAAGACTAATGCACGGATCCCATCGTAACTCCGCAGCTAAGCGTGTTTCAGCGGAGTAGTACTAGGATGGGCGACTGGAAGTCCTGTGTCGCACCTTTTGCGAAGTTTTTATATAAACCGATGCATTTTGTTACCGATTTAAAAGAATCGAGTAAAAGTGGGGAGAAAACAAACATTTTGCGCTAATTATATGTATTTTGCCAACGGAAGTGAAAGAAATGAAATATATATACAATTAAAGTGAATAAGATATCGCGGATCATACCAAAGACTAATGCACCGGATCCCATCAACTCAGCTAAGCAAGCGCATGAGTAGTAGATTGTGGATGGGTGACCTGAAGTTCTTGTTGCACTTTTTTATGAAGTTATATAAACCGATGCATTTTTGTTACCGACGAAGTTAATCGATAAAGTAGGAGAAACAAACATTTTACGCTAATTATATGTATTTCACCGGAAGTGAAAGAAATGAAATATATACAATTAAAGTGAATAAGATATCAAAAGCGATCATACCAAAGACTAATGCACCGATCCCATCAACCGCAGCTAAGCGCAGGCTTCGAGCGTAGAAGACTAGATGGGCGACCTCCGGAAGTCCTCACGCACGCCTTTTATGAAGTTTTATATAAACCGATGCATTTTTACAAATGACGAAGAATCAGAAAGCAGAGAAAACAAACATTTTGGCGTTAATTATATGTTTTTACCGAAGTGAAAGAAATGAATATATATACAATTAAAGTGAATAAGATATCAAGTGCGATCATACCAAAGACTAATGCACCGGATCCCATCGAACCGCAGCTAAGCGTGTCACGGTAGTACTGTGGACGGGCGACCTCCGGCTCAGGTTGCACCCTTTTATGAAGTTTTATATAAACCGATGCATTTTTGTTAGCCGACGTAAAGAATCGTATAGGAGAAAACAAACATTTCGCGTTAATTATATGTATTTCATCAAAACCGTGCATTAACAATACGAAAAGAATCGTGATAAAGTAGAGAAAACAAACATTTCGCGTTAACTATATGTATTGGCCACGAAAACCGATGCATTTTGTTAGCCAAGTAAAAGAATCGAGCAAAGTAGGAGAAAACAAACATTTTACGTTAATTATATGTATTTTGCCACGGAAGTGAAAGAAATGAAATATATATACAATTAAAAATAAGATATCGCGCATATACCAAAGACTAATGCACGGATCCCATCGTAACTCCGCAAAGGTTGCGTTTTGTTAGCTAGATGGGTGACCTCCTCGGAAGTCCTTGTGGTTGCAGACCTCTTTTGCAAGTTTTATATAAACCGATGCATTTTTGTTAGCCGACGAAAAAATCGATAAAGTAGGAGAAAACAAACATTTTGGCGTTAATTATATGTATTTTGTCACCGAGAAGTGAAAGAAATGAATATATATACAATTAAAGTGAATAAGATATCAAAAGCGATCATACCAAAGACTAATGCACCGGATCCCATCGAACTCGCAGCTTAGCGCTCGAGTGAGTACTAGGACGGTGACCTCCCCGGAAGCCCCTGGTTTACCTCTTTTATGAAGTTTTATATAAACCGATGCATTTTGTTAGCCAACGAAAAGAATCGTATGCAGGAGAAAACAAACATTTGGCGCTAATTATATGTATATTTTGCCGAGAAGTGAAAGAAATGAAATATATATACAATTAAAGTGAATAAGATATCGTGCGATCATACCAAAGACTAATGCACCGGATCCCATCGAACTCCGCAGCTAAGCGTGTTTCATGGTAGAGTACTAGGACGGGTGACCTCCGGAAGTCCTTGTGGTTGCACCTCTTTTGCGAGTTTTATATAAACCGATGCATTTTTGTTACCGACGAAAAGAATCGAAAGCAGTGAGAAACAAACATTTTGGCGTTAATTATATGTATTTTTGTCACCGGAAGTGAAAGAAAAATATATATACAATTAAAGTGAATAAGATATCGCGATCATACCAAGACTAATGCACCGGATCCCATCGAACTCCGCATAAGCCGCTGGGCGCAGAGAGTAAGATTGGACGGGCGACCGAAGTCCCTTGTTGCACCCTTTTGAAGTTTTATATAAACCGATGCATTTTTGTTAACCGACGAAAAGAATAGAGAAGTAGGAGAAAACAAACATTTTACGCATTATATGTATATTTCACCGAGAAGTGAAAGAAATGAAATATATACAATTAAAGTGAATAAGATATCAAAGTGATCATACAAAGACCATGCACCGGATCCCATCGAACTCCGCAGCAAGCGGTTTCGAGCTAGTACTAGGACGGGTGACCTCCGAAGTCCTCGTGTCAGACCCTTTTTTAAGTAGCTTATATAAACCGATGCATTTTGTTACCGACGAAAAGAATCGAGAGAAGTAGAGAAAACAAACATTTTACGCTAATTATATTGTCGCTGGAGAAGTGAAAGAAATGAAATATATATACAAAAGTGAATAAGATATCAGCGGATCATACCAAGACTAATGCACCGATCCCATCGAACTCCGCAGCTGTGCGCCGGGCGAGTAGAGATTGGGATGGGCCTCGAAGTCCTCAGGTCGCACCCTTTTGCGAAGTTTTTATATAAACCGATGCATTTTTGTTAGCCGACGAAAAGAATCGTGATAAAGTAGGAGAAAACAAACATTTTGCAATTATATGTATTTTGTCACCGGAAGGAAAGAAATGAAATATATATACAATTAAAGTGAATAAGATATCGTGCGATCATACCAAAGACTAATGCACCGGATCCCATCGAACTCCGCAGCTAAGCGTGTTCGGGCAGAGAGTAGACTAGGACGGTGACCTCCGGGAAGTTCGTTGCACCTCTTTTGCGAAGTTTTATATAAACCGATGCATTTTTGTTTACCGTAAAAGAATCGTGACAAAGTAGAGAAAACAAACATTTGGCGTTAATTATATGTATTTTTCACGAGAAGTGAAAGAAATGAAATATATATACAATTAAAGTGAATAAGATATCAAAAGATCATACCAAAGACTAATGCACCGGATCCCATCGTAACTCCGCAGCTTAAGCGGTTGAGCGAGAGTAGTACTAGGACGGGTGACCTCCTCGGAAGTCCTCGTTGCACGCCTTTTTATGAAGTTTATATAAACCGATGCATTTTGTTAAATGACGAAAAGAATCGTGAAAGTAGGGAGAAACAAACATTTTGCGTTAATTATATGTATTTTGCCAACGGAAGTGAAAGAAATGAATATATATACAATTAAAGTGAATAAGATATCGTGCGGCGATCATACCAAAGACTAACGCACCGGATCCCATCAACTCCGCAGCTAAGGTTTCGCCAGAGTAGTACTTGTAGATGGGTGACTCTCGGAAGTCCTTGGTTGCACTCTTTATAGTTTTATATAAACCGATGCATTTTACCGTCGAAAAGAATCGTATGAGGAGAAAACAAACATTTTGGCGTTAATTATATGTATTTACCGGTAGTGAAAGAAATGAAATATATATACAATTAAAGTGAATAAGATATCAAAGCGATCATACCAAAGACTAATGCACCGGATCCCATCGAACTCCGCAGCTAAGCGTGTTTGGGCGGTAGTACTAGGATGGGTGACCTCGGAAGTCCTCGGTTGCACTCTTTTGCGAAGTTTTATATAAACCGACATTTTTGTTAAGTATTAATAAAAGAATCGAGATAAAGTAGAGAAACAAACATTTTGCGTTAATTATATGTTTTTGCCGAAGTGAAAGAAATGAAATATATATACAATTAAAGTGAATAAGATATCAAAAGATCATACCAAAGACTAATGCACTGGATCCCATCGAACTCCCGCAAGCTGTGTTTCGAGCAGAGTAGTACTAGGATGGTGACCTCCGGTGTTGTCAGGTTGCACGCCTTTTTTATAGTTTTTATATAAACCGATGCATTTTGTTAGCCGAATGAAAAGAATCGAGCAAAGTAGAGAAACAAACATTTCGCTAATTATATGTATTTTCACAATAAAATGAAATATATTTGTTAACATGTAGATTAATCAGATAAAGTAGAGGAAAACAAAGCATTTCGGGCGTTAACTATATGTATTTTGCAGCTGAAACCGATGCATTTTGTTACCAAGAAAAGAATCGATAAAGTGAGAAACAAACATTTTGGCGTTAATTATATGTATTTTTCACCGAAGTGAAAGAAATGAAATATATATACAATTAAAGTGAATAAGATATCGTGCGATCATACCAAAGACTAATGCACCGGATCCCATCAACTCCGCAGCTAAGCGTGTTGCATGGCAGAGAGTATAGATGGGTGACCTCCGGGAAGTCCTCGTTGCACTCTTTTTTGAAGTTTTATATAAACCGATGCATTTTTTAATAACGTAAAAGAATCGTGATAAAGTAGGAGAAAACAAACATTTCGTTAATTATATGTATTTTTCACCGGTAGTGAAAGAAATGAAATATATATACAATTAAAGTGAATAAGATATCAAAAGCGATTACAAAGACTAATGCATTCCATCCCATCGTAACTCCGCGCTAAGCGCAAGGTTTAGAGATTGGACGGGCGCACCTCTCAGTCGCCTTTTTGCGAAGTTTTATATAAACCGATGCATTTTGTTACCGACGAAAAGAATCGTGATAAAGTAGAGAAAACAAACATTTTGGCGTTAATTATATGTATTTTTCCGAGAAGTGAAAGAAATGAAATATATATACAATTAAAGTGAATAAGATATCGTGCATGATCATACAAGACTAATGCACCTGATCCCATCGTAACTCCGCAGCTAAGCGTGTCATGCAGAGGTATTGAGGACGGGCGACCTCCTCGAAGTCCTCAGGTCACACTTTTGCGAAGTTTTATATAAACCGATGCATTTTGTTAATGACGAAAAGAATCGGATAAAGTAGAGAAACAAACATTTTGGCGTTAATTATATGTATTTTGCCGAAATAAAGAAATGGATATATACAATTAAAGTGAATAAGATATCAAAAGGATCATACCAAAGACTAATGCACGATCCCATCAACTCGCGCAGCTAAGCGTGTTTGGGCGCAGTAGTAAGATGGACGCGATTCTCCGAAGTCCTCAGGTTGCACTCTTTTGCGAAGTTTTATATAAACCGATGCATTTTTGTTAATGACGAAAAGAATCGTAGATAAAGTGGAGAAAACAAACATTTTGCTAATTATATGTATTTTCGCCGGAAGTGAAAGAAATGAAATATATATACAATTAAAGTGAATAAGATATCAAAAGCGATCATACAAAGACTAATGCACCGGATCCCATCGTAACTCCGCAGCTAAGCGTGTTTCAAGGTAGAGTAAGATTGACGGGTGACCTCCCGGAAGTCCTTGTTGCACCTCTTTAAGAAGTTTTATATAAACCGATGCATTTTTGTTATAATGAAAAGAATCGATAAAGTGAGAAAACAAACATTTTGGCGCATTATATGTATTTTTCACGAGAAGTGAAAGAAATGAAATATATATACAATTAAAGTGAATAAGATATCGCGATCATACCAAGACTAATGCACCGGATCCCATCGAACTCCGCAGCTAAGCCGCGGTTCGGTAGAGTACTAGATGGGTGACCTCGAAGTCCTCGTGGTTGCACCCTTTTGCGAAGTTTTATATAAACCGATGCATTTTGTTAGCCGACGAAAAGAATCGATAAAGTAGGAGAAAACAAACATTTTGGCGTTAATTATATGTATTTTCAAAGTGAAAGAAATGAAATATATATACAATTAAAGTGAATAAGATATCAAAAGCGATCATACCAGATTAATGCACCGGATCCCATCAACTCGCGAAGCTAAGCTGCACGAGAGTATTGTGGATGGTGACTCGGAAGTCCTTGTCAGCACTCTTTTATGAAGTTTTTATATAAACCGATGCATTTTGTTAGCCGACGAAAAGAATCGATAAAGTAGAGAACAAACATTTTACGTTAATTATGTATTTCGTCACCGAGAAAGAAATGAAATATATATACAATTAAAGTGAATAAGATATCGCATGATTACCAAGACTAACGCACCGGATCGAACTCCGCAGCTGGTTGCTCATGGTAAAGAGTACTGGGATGGTGCACTGGAAGTCCTCAGGTTGCACTTTTTGGCGTAGTTTATATAAACCGATGCATTTTGTTAATTAACGAAAAGAATCGATAAAGTAGAGAAAACAAACATTTTGGCGTTAATTATATGTATTTTTCCAATGGAATGAAAGAAATGAAATATATACAATTAAAGTGAATAAGATATCAGCGATCATACCAAAGACTAATGCACCGGATCCCATCGAACTCCGCAGCTAAGCGCGTTTTGGGCGAGTAGTACTGGATGGTGACCTCGGGAAGTCCTCGTGTTGCACCCTTTTGCGAAGTTTTTATATAAACCGATGCATTTTTGTTAGCCACGAAAAGAATCGTGATAAAGTAGGAGAAAACAAACATTTTGGCGCATATATGTATTTGTCACGAAGTGAAAGAAATGAATATATATACAATTAAAGTGAATAAGATATCGTGCATCATACCAAAGACTAATGCACCGGATCCCATCAACTCCGCAGCTGTAAGCCGCCAGCAGTAGTACTGTGGACGGGGCGACTGGAAGTCCTCGTGTCGCACCTCTTTACGTAGTTTTTATATAAACCGATGCATTTTTGTTAGCCGACGAAAAGAATCGTATAAAGTAGAGAAAACAAACATTTTGGCGTTAATTATATGTATTTTACCAAACGATGCATTTGTTAAATGACGAAAGAATCAGATAAAATAGGTGAAAACAAACATTTTGGCGTTAATTATATGTATTTCACATCGAAGGAAAGAAATGAAATATATATACAATTAAAGTGAATAAGATATCAAAAGCGACATAACAGCAATGCACCGTGATCCCATCGAACTCCGCACTGTTAATGAGCGGCAGAAGATTGGGACGGGCGACTCAAGCCTTGCACGACGATCTTTTGCGAAGTTTTTATAAAACCGACATTTTGTTAGTCGATCGCAAAGAATCGTATAAAGTAGAGAAACAAATACTTTCATGCTAATTATATGATTACTAAACCGATGCATTTTTTGTTACCACGAAGTTAATCGATAAAATAGGTGAAACAAACATTTTGGCGTTAATTAAATGTGTTTTGTCACCGAAGTGAAAGAAATGAATATACAAAAGCGAATAAGATATCAAAAAGTGATCACATAAGATTAATGCATCGTGGATCTACAAGAACTCCGCAGCTAACCGCGGTTTGATTGCAGTAGTACTGCACGGAAGCACTCCGAAGTCCTCGTCGAAGATAGTACTAGATGGTGACCTCCTCGGGAAGTCCTCGTGTTGCACCTCTTTTGGCGTAGTTTTATATAAACCGATGCATTTTTGTTAATGAACGAAAAGAATCGATAAAGTAGAGAAAACAAACATTTTGCTAATTATATGTATTTTACCGGTGTTGAGAAATGAAATATATATATACAATTAAAGTGAATAAGATATCGTGCGATCATACCAAAGACTAACGCACCGGATCCCATCAACTCCGCAGCTGGCGCTGGCCGCGTAGTAAGATGGGACGGACCTCCTCGGGAAGTCCTCGGTTGCACCCTTTAAGCGTTTTATATAAACCGATGCATTTTGTTACCGACGAAAAGAATCGATAAAGTAGGAGAAAACATTTTGGCGTTAATTATATGTTTTTACCGGAAGTGAAAGAAATGAAATATATATACAATTAGTGAATAAGATATAAGGTGCGATCATACCAAAGACTAATGCACCGGATCCCATCGTAACTGCGCCATGCGTTTCGCTTAGTTGCAGCTGATCAACTGCAAGAAAGCGGTTTCGGGCGGTAGAGAGTATCAGGAGGACGACTCCCGGTCCTCATGCAGACATTTGCGAAGTTTATATAAACCTGCTCATTTTTTTTGTTAGTCGACGTAGTTAATCGCAATAAAGGAGAAAACAAACCTTTGGCGTTAATTATATGTATTTTTCGCCGAGAAGTGAAAGAAATGATATATATACAATTAAAGTGAATAAGATATCAAAAGCGATCATACCAAAGACTAATGCACCTGATCCCATCGTAATCGCTCTAATTGGGGTTATCTCTTGTTTTTGCACCCTTTTGTAGTTTTATATAAACCGATGCATTTTTGTTAGCCAATGAAAAGAATCGATAAAGTAGGAGAAAACAAACATTTTGGTGTTAATTATATGTATTTTGTCACGGAAGTGAAAGAAATGAAATATATATACAATTAAAGTGAATAAGATATCCGTGCGATCATACCAAAGATTAATGCACCGGATCCCATCAAAACTCCGCAGCTTAACCGTGTCGCGAGAGTAGTACTTGGATGGGTGACCTCGAATTCTCATGTTGCACCTCTTTATGAAGTTTTTATATAAACCGATGCATTTTTGTTACCGATTTAAAAGAATCGATTAAATAGAGAAACAAACATTTTTGTGTTAATTATATGTATTTTGTCACGAGAAGTGAAAGAAATGAAATATATATACAATTAAAGTGAATAAGATATCAAAGCGATCATACCAAGACTAATGCACCGGATCCCATCGAACTCCGCAGCTGTTTTGCAGAGTAGTACTAGATGGACGACTGAAGTCCTTGTGTTGCACCTCTTAGTTTTTATATAAACCGATGCATTTTGTTAGCCGACGAAAAGAATCGATAAAGTAGGAGAAAACAAACATTTTGTGTTAATTATATATATTTTGCCGAGAAGTGAAAGAAATGAAATATATATACAATTAAAGTGAATAAGATATCAAAAGCGATCATACCAAAGACTAATGCACCGATCCCATCAATCCGCAGTTAAGCGGTTCGGGCGAGTAAAGAGTACTAGGATGGGTGACCTCTCGAAGTCCTTGCACCTCTTTTGCGAAGTTTTTATAAACCGATGCATTTTTGTTAGCCGACGAAAAGAATCAGAAAGTAGAGAAAACAAACATTTTGGTGTTAATTATATGTATTTTTGCCACCGAGAAGTGAAAGAAATGAAATATATATACAATTAAAGTGAATAAGATCAAAGGATCATACCAAAGACTAATGCACCGATCCCATCGGACCGCGCAGCTAAGCGCCCTCATGCAGAGACTAGGATGGACGACCACGGAAGTCCTCAGGTTGCACCTTTATGAAGTTTTATATAAACCGATGCATTTTTGTTAGCCGACGAGGATGTGGGTGACCTCCTCAAAGCCCCTGTTGCACCTCTTTTGGGAGTTTTTTATAAACCGATGCATTTTTGTTAAATTGGATTTAAAAAAATCGTATAAAGTAGGAGAAAACACATTTTGGTGTTAATTATATGTATTTTGTCACAGAGAAGTGAAAGAAAAGAAATGAAATATATACAATTAAAGTGAATAAGATATCAAAAGCATCATACCAAGACTAATGCATTGATCCCATCGTAACTCCGCAGCTAAGCGGTTTCACGAGAGTAGTACTAGGATGGACGACTGGAAGTCCTCGTCAGCACATCTTTTATGAGTTTTTATATAAACCGATGCATTTTGTTAATGACGAAAAGAATCAGTAAAGTAGGAGAAAACAAACATTTTGGTGTTAATTATATGTATTTTGTCGGAAGTGAAAGAAATGAAATATATATACAATTAAAGTGAATAAGATATCGTGCGATCATAAAGACTAATGCACCGGATCCCTAGAACTCCGCAGCTAAGCGTTTTGCAAGTAGAGTAGTACGATGGTGACCTCCTGGAAGTCCTTGTTGCACCTCTTATGAAGTTTTTATATAAACCGATGCATTTTGTTAGCCGACGAAAAGAATCAGATAAAGTAGGAGAAACAAACATTTTGGTGTTAATTATATGTATTTTGTCACGAGAAGTGAAAGAAATGAAATATATATATAATTAAAGTGAATAAGATATCGTGCGATCATACCAAGATTAATGCACCGATCCCATCAAATCCGCAGCTAACCGTGTTTCATGCAGTAGTATTAGGATGGGCGACTCCTGGAAGTCCTCGTTGCACCTCTTTATGCGAGTTTATATAAACCGATGCATTTTTAGCAAATATAAAAGAACCCAAAAGTCGGAGAAAACAAATATTTTGGTGTTAATTATATGTATTTTACCGGAAGTGAAAGAAATGAAATATATATACAATTAAAGTGAATAAGATATCAAAGCGATCATACCAAAGACTAATGCACCGGATCCCATCAAATCCACTAAGCCGCCCTGGGAGAGAGAAGTACTAGGATGGGCGACCTCTGGAAGCCTCCTTGCACAGCACCTCTTTTGCGAAGTTTTTATAAACCGATGCATTTTTTAGCCGACGAAAAGAATCGAGCAAAGTAGGAGAAAACAAACATTTTGGTGTTAATTATATGTATTTTGCCGCAGAAGTGAAAGAAATGAAATATATATACAATTAAAGTGAATAAGATAACAAAAGATCATACCAAAGACTAATGCACCGGATCCCATCGTAACTCTATAGTTGCTTGTTCGGGCGAGTAGATTGGATGGGCGACCTGGAAGTCCTCGTGGTTGAACCTTATGAAGTTTTTATATAAACAGATGCATTTTTATTAGCCGACGTTAAAGAATCAGATAAAGTAGGAGAAACAAACTTTTGGTTAATTATATGTATTTCACCGAGAAGTGAAAGAAATGAAATATACATACAATTAAAGTGAATAAGATATCAAAAGGATCATACCAAAGACAAATGCACTGATTCCATCAAAACTCGCAGCTAAGCGTGTTTCAAGAGTAGATTGGATGGTGACCTCCCGAAGTCCTCGTGTACCTCTTTATGAAGTTTTATAAATCGATGCATTTTGTTAGCCGACGAAAAGAATCGATATAGTAGAGAAACAAACATTTTGGTGTTAATTATATGATTTAGCCACCAAGTGAAAGAAATGAAATATATATACAATTAAAGTCAATAAGATATCCTGCATCATACATGCACTAATGCACCGGATCCCATCAACTCCACAGCACGCATGTCAAGGTAGTAGTACTAGGATGCCACTGGAAGTCCTCTGGTCGCACCTCTTTGGGAGTTTTATACAAACCGATGCTTGTTACCGACGAAAGAATCGTGAGAAGTGGAGAAACCAAACATTTTGGTGTTAATTATATGTATCAATAGTTGAAAGAAAGAAAATATATATACAATTAAAGTGAATAAGATATCAAGTGGGATCATACCAGCACTAATGCACCGGATCCCATCAGAACTTCGTAGTTAAGCGTCCTTGTTTTGCACCTCTTTTTGCAAGTTTTTATATAAACCAATGCATTTTTGTTTATCGACGTAAAAGAATCATATACATTAGGAGAAAACAAATATTTTGGTTGTTATTATATGTATTTTGATGCTGAGAATTGAAAGAAATGAAATATATATACAAAAGCGTATATCAAAGTATCATACCAAGATAATGCACCGGATCCCACGTAATCTCGCGCAGCTGTTTACGGCGCAGAGTAGTACTAGGATGGGCGACTCTCGGAAGACCTCAGGTTGCACCTCTTTGCAGATTTTATATAAACCGCATTTTTGTTAGTCGACGAAAAGAATCGAGACAAAGTAGAGAAACAAACATTTTGGTGTTAATTATATGTATTTTGCCATCGGTAAAAGAAATGAAATATACATACAAGTGAATAAGATAACAAAAGTGTGAATACCAAAGACTAATGCACCGATCCCATCGAACTCTATAGTTAAGCGCTGTCACGAGAGTAGTATAGGATGGCGACCCTGGAAGTCCTCGTGGTTGCACCTTTTTGCGAAGTTTTATATAAACCGATGATTTGTTAGTCGACGAAAAGAATCGAATAAAGTAGAGAAAACAAACATTTTGGTGTTAATTATATGTATTTTGTCACCGAGAAGAAGAAATGAAATATATACAATTAAAGTGAATAAGATATCAAAGCGATCATACCGTAACTAATACACCGATCCCATCAACCTACGCTAAGCGTGCTTTGGCGAGAGTAGTACTAGGATGGGACGACCGGAAGTCCCCTGTGTCGCACCTTTATGAAGTTTATATAAACCGATGCATTTTGTTAGCCGAATGAAAAGAATGTTAAAGTAGGAGAAAACAAACATTTTGGTGTTAATTATATGTATTTTGTCACCGAAGTGAAACAAATGAAATATATATATAATTAAAGTGAATAAGATATCGTGCGATCATACCAAAGACTAATGCACCGGATCCCATCAACTCCGCAGCTTAAGCTGCTTAGAATACTAGGATGGGAAGCGACCAAAGTCCCTCACAGACCTTTTTGCGAAGTTTTATATAAACCGATGCATTTTGTTAGCCGATGAAAAGAGTCGATAAATTAGAGAAAACAAATATTTTGGTTATTATATATTTTGATGTCGAATCGAAGAAATGAAATATATATATATATACAATTAAAGTGCATAAGATATCAAAGGATCATACCAAGATTAATGCACCGGATCCCATCAACTCCGCAGCTAAGCGTATTCGAAATGGAGTAGATTGGATGGGGTGACCTCATGGAAGTCCTCGGTGGTCGACCTCTTTGCGAGATTTTATATAAACCGGTGCATTTTGTTAGTCGTATAAAAGAATCGTGATAAAGTAGGAGAAACAAACATTTTGGTGTTAATTATATGTATTTTGGTAAGAAGTGAAAGAAATGAAATATATATACAATTAAAGTGATAAGATACCAAAGGGATCAACCAAAGACTAATGCTCCGGATCCCATCGACTCATTGTTGTTTATTTGGGCAGAGTATTACTAGATGGGTGACTTTTGGGAAAGAATTCAGGTTGCACCTCTTTATGAAGTTTTTATTTAAATCGATTCATTTTTGTTAATGACTTAAAAGAATCATATAAAGTAGAGAAAACAAACATTTTGGTGTTAATTATATGTATTTTTACGAGAAGGAAAGAAATGAAATATATATACAATTAAAGTGCATAAGATATCAATATATATATATATGTATTTTGCCGCTATATAAACCGATGCATTTTTGTTAATGACGTGAGAATCAGATAATGTAGGAGAAAACAAACATTTTGGTGTTAATTATATGTATTTTTCCACCGAGAAGCTAAAGAAATGAAATATATATACAATTAAAGTGAAGAAGATATCAAAGCGATCATACAAAGACTAATGCACCGGATCCCAACCGTAGTTCCGCTAAGCAGTTTCAAGGCAGGAGATAGGATGGGTGACCTGGAAGTCCTTGTGTTGCACTTCTTTTGGGAGTTTTATATAAACCGCATTTTGTTAGCCGACGAAAAGAATCAGATAAAGTAGGAAAACAAACATTTTTGTTAATTATATGTATTTTGTACCGAGGTGAAAGAAATGAAATATCTATACAATTAAAGTGAATAATATATCGTGTGTTCTCATACCAAAGACTAATGCACGGATCCCATCGATCAGCCATTTTCATGCACATTCTTCCATGTTTGATCTAAGAATGCCTTGTTTTCCTTTGATTATTTTATATTTTATATTGTTTTTCTATTTTATTCTATTTTTGCACTTATTTCATTTTCGTATTTAATTTTCAGCATCCAGCTTTCGCAGAAACACTTATAACCAGCTACATGAATCGGATCGAGGCGCCACCGCGTTGGAAAGCTAAGAGAAAGGTCTACAACTCTAGTTGTGGAAGCTGATTCGGACTGTAGCAAGGTTAAGTCGTTGTTGCGTGATTTTATATTTAAGTTTTGTCTGTTTTGGGTCTGGTCAAGCCACCCAATCAAGTTATGACCGAATCCTTGTTTGTATACCTAGCAGCCGCTAAAGTAATTTGTTTGACCTTTCATTCTTAAAAATACTTTTGTTTTTGACGATTATGATGGGAACTAAACATCCGTAGTCGATCTAGTGTATTCGTTCCAACACTTGAGATTATTATAATGTTAATTTCTTTTAATTCTTTCAATAATATTTTGTGTTATTGTATGCTTAATTCAATTGCATAAAATATATTGATTCAATTTGTTGATTGTATGATCCTAACTTAGACTCATCGCTGCTTTATAATTCGTTGTCGTCTCGATCAATCATGTTTGCTAATCCATGAAAATTTATCCCGCTTGCTTAATTCGACAATGGATCGCATATCCACAAACTTCACCGCTGTCACCGGGTTTGTATCCAAATAGGAATAGACAATCCGCCGTATTAAAATTATAATAATCGATGATAGTAGGAACCTAATCAGAGATCGACTTATTTTATAATCACTTATTTTAAGCGCTATTTTCTGCTTTTTCTTAATCGAACACCAAACCAACCCCTAATTTAATTTACCTTCGCTTAGTAATAATCAAGAACTTTGAGACGATTCGAGTCATTGTCGCTATACCACGCTTTCAAAAATTACTGCTTTGATTCGCGTACATAACCGGATCAAATTGGGCCGGGATTCTTGTTATTAACTAATTTTAGTCTTAGGAGTGTGTCTCGATTTAGGCCCTATTTTCCTCACGTTTTGGCCAATTCGCTGCTAGAGCTCAAAAAATAAGTTTTTAGAAAATTTGGTCCGATTGTATAATATTTTTTTCCAATCGGAAGTAAAAATCAAGGATTAATTCTTCTTCCTTACTTTCAGAGTAAGGAATCCACGTCAAATCACAAAATCTATCTTTTTTCTATTTTAATTAATTAATTACTGTTTTATAGAGTCAAAAAATCAAAAAATCTCAAAATTATTATTTCACGTCATTAGATTAAATTCGTGTTTTTTGTATTTTTATGAATTTATTTTAATCGCTTTTTCTTTTCTATTTCACTGCATGTCAGGACATAGTTTCAGATTTATGTGTTTGTTGATAAGATGACCGAACAAAGAACTTTGAGGCAATTGGTTTCCTTTATATGAACTATAATGGTTTATGTATCGACTATCCCATAGTGATGCACCTTTGAATTGAAATCTAGTTTAATACATCACGCCAGATTTAATGATTTTTTACAGCGAGATGCACATACGCATCTAAAGAATTTCAGGTCAGGAGCTATGCACCTCCCAAGCCTTCACTAGAGGACATTGTTAAACAAATGGCTGCAATAATTCCAATATCAACAACAATAGATTATACCGCACTCTACAAACATGATCGACAACTTGCCACTTTGGTGATGTCATGCAACAAGCTCAAGGATCAAACCAACAACCCTTGAAGAGAGTTCTGCTTTTTCAAAAAGAGTTTATTTCTCAAATTGTTGATGATACTTGTAGTGATTTATTTGCACTGATTTTCCATCATTGTCTCATTTGGATGATGTCTATTCTCGTGATGTTCAGACGACACTCAAAATTTGCTCCTTCAGGCCGAATCGAGGTCAAGCAGTTGATATTCTTATCGCATGAGGTCAGCAAATGAAGTTGTTCATGTAGATGAAACTCGACACCCCGGCCCTAACAAACCATCCATCGAACAACCACCTTCCCAAGAGTTGAAACAAATTTAAAATCTTAAATATGCTTATTTAGAGATGAATGAAAGCACGTTATAATTTCTTCTAACCTTAATTTTATCAAGAAAATAAGCTTTTGAGTTTTAAGAAGTATAAGAAGGAGATTCGTGGACTTTGACATTCCCAATATTAGCCCATCCATGATTTTGCACACGCTCAATTGAAGGGGATGAACAAAAAGTAGTGAGGAAGCCCTTCAATCTTTTGATTCTCGATGTTGTTGAAAAGAAGATCACGTGCCCATTCGACACTTTTACTTATCGAAGATTCTTCTTGATCTTGGAATAAAAGGCGCGCAAGGGTAAAATTTCAAGTTCAATGGACATTACCCAAAACTACTCCATGAGGCCCCACTTGAAGAAGAGAATGTAGATCTCTTTAAGAAAGGATGCTTATGTGATTACTTATCCTCCTGACTACTCGGTGTCTTTCCTTTCTCTCTCTACCCTATTTAGTAGTTATGTCTTTCATTGAGGACAATGCTTGTTTTAAGTGTGAGGGAGAGAACTTTTGTTTTATTTGCTTTTGTTTCGCTTGTTTTGTTATTAGTTATAAAATAAATTGCATTTGGTCTAAAGTTCCAAGTTGTAGATTAACTGAGGTTAGTCAGGACTTGGAAAAGTTCATAAGATCGTATCATCTAATAATCGTAAGTCTCCGTGATGGAAATTGATTTGAATTATTATGTTTTAGCCTTGAATTCTCATTCTCCTCGACTCTGAGTAGTTTATTTCAGTTAGTCAGACCATCTCACACACACTCTACGCAAGGAAGTCATGAATATAAGGAGTGGTTCCAAAAGAAAAAAAAGATAGAAAAGGAAGTTTTCTAAGTTTGACCACCCGTATACTTAACCCAACGGTCGAGAACCTAAAAAATTGATAATAAGACTTGCTGTTAGTGGTTCACGGTTCGTGTCAACTGGTATGGATCAGCAGCCGATCCCCGAATTACAATGAGTAAGCAAAGGGTTATGCCACGTAGTAGGGTCAACCCCACGCAAAAGGATCGTAGTCACTAACCGTTTGCTATAAGGAGGGGAGATAACAGCTTAATGTGATTGCGCCCGAACGAAAAGAGAAAAAGAGGACGAGGTTAGGCTTTAGTATAATAATTGATTTGAATTGGTCTATATTCTGAGATAATATTAGTGTTTCTATGATATCCTTAGTGTGTAAGATTAGTACCTATTGATGCAATCTAACCAAGAGGAGTTTGTAGCCAGAACAGTAAATCGATGATGCTTTGTGTTTCTTTTACTTTATTTTGCCTTGAGTGCAAAGTTCGTGGGAATTTGATCAATGCATTTTCATGCACATTCTTCCATGTTTGATTCAAGAATTGCCTGTTTTCTTTGATTATTTTTATATTTTATATTGTTTCTATTTTATTCTATTTTTGCACTTATTTCATTTTCGTATTTAATTTTCAGATCCGCAATTTTCGCAGAAACATTTCTAACTCGAGTTACAGGAACTGGATTGAGGCGTCACCATGCGTTGGAAAGCTAAGAGAAAGTTCTACAACTCTGAGTTGTGGCCAGAAGCTGATTCGGACTGTAGCAAGGTTGAAAAGTCGTTGAAGTTGCAGCATTTTTATATTTAAGTTTTGTCATTTGTTTTGGGTCCTGGTTGTTTTGACCCAACCGGGTTATGACCAACTTGTTCTTGGTATACCTAGTAGCCGCTAAAGTAATTTGGTTTGACCTTTCATTATTCAGAAAAATACTTTTTGTTTTGACGATTATGATGAGGAACTAAACATCCGAGTCGATCTAGTGTATTCGGTTCCAACATGAGATTATTATAATGTTAATTTTAATTCTTTCAATAATATTTGTGTTATTGTATGCTTAATTCAATTGCATAAAATATATTGATTCAATTTGGTTGATTGTATGATCCTAACTTAGACTCATCGCGGCTTAATTGTTGTGTCTCGATCAATCATGTTTGCTTAATCCATGAAAATTTATCCCGCTTGCTTAATTCTTGATAGGATCGTACATCTCACAAACTTCACCGCCAGTCACCGGGTTTGTATCCAAATAGAATAGACAATCCGCTCTATTAAAATTATAATAATCGATGAGTAGAACCGAATTCCAGATCACTTATTTTACAATCACTTATTTTAAGCGCTTTATTGCTTTTTCTTAATCGAACACCAAACCAACCCCTAATTTAATTTACCTTCGCTAGTAATAATCAAGAACTTTGTGAGACGATTCGAGTCATTGTCGCTATACTACGCTTTCAAAATTACTGCTTTGATTCACAGGCGACAAATGGATCATCCCATCGACTCGCAATTAAGCGCATTGGGCGAGGAAGCACGGACGGGTGACCTCGGAAGTCCTTGTGTTGCACCTCTTTGGGAGTTTTATATAAACCGATGCATCTTAGCCGTAATGAAAAGAATCGAGAGCAAATAGGAGAAAACAAACATTTTGGTGTTAATTATATGAATTTTACACGAAAAGTGAAAGAAATGAAATATATATACAATTAAAGGAATAAGATATCGTGTGATCATACCAAGATTAATGCACCGATCCCATCAGACTCGCAGCTAAGCGTGTTTCAGAGTAGTACTAGGATGGGTGACCTCTGGAAGTCCTGTGTCAGCACTTTGGGAGTTTTTATAAAACCGCATTTTTGTTACCAACGAAGAATCGATAGTAGGAGAAAACAAACATTTTGGTGTTAATTATATGTATTTTGCCACCGAGAAGTGAAAGAAATGAAATATATATACAATTAAAGTGAATAAGATATCGTAGCCTTGCATACCAAAGACTAATGCACCGGATCCCATCAGACTCCAATTAAGCGTGTTGGGCGGTAGTAACTTGGATGGATGACCTCCTGTGAAGTCCTTGTGTTGCACCTTTTATGAAGTTTTATATAACCGATGCATTTTTGTTAGTCAATGAAAAGAATCTAAAGTAGGAGAAAACAAACATTTTGGTGTTAATTATATGTATTTTGTCATGAGAAGTGAAACAAATGAAATATATGCATAATTAAAGTGAATAAGATATCAAAGGATCATACCAAAGACTAATGCACCGGATCCCATCGAACTCCGCAGCTAAGCGTGTTTCAGAATAATACTAGGATGGGTGATCTGGAAGTCCTTGTTGCACCTTTTTAGTTTTATATAAACCGATGCATTTTGTTAAATGAATGAAAAGAGTCGATAAATTAGAGAAAACAAATATTTTGGTTGTTATTATATGTATTTTGATGCCGAATTGAAAGAAATGAAATATATATACAATTAAAGTGCATAAGATATCAAAGCGAATACCAAGATTAATGCACCGATCCCATCGTAACTCCGCAGCTACGATTTGAGCGAGAGTAGTACTAGGATGGGTGACTCATGGAAGTCCTTGGTTGCACTCTTTTTATGTAGATTTTATATAAACCGTGCATTTTTGTTAGTCGACGAAAAGAATCGTATAAAGTAGGAGAAAACAAACATTTTGGTGTTAATTATATGTATTTTTACCAGTATGAAAGAAATGAAATATATATACAATTAAAGTATAAGATACAAAAGTATTTAACCAAAGACTAATGCTCCTAATCCCATCAGGATCACGTTAAGCTATTGGGGTAGAGTATTACTAGGATGGGTGACTTTGAAAGACCTTGGTTGCACCTCTTTAAGAAGTTTTATTTAAATCGATTCATTTTTGTTAGCCAATTTAAAAGAATCATATAAAGTAGGAGAAAACAAACATTTTGGTGTTAATTATATGTATTTTGTCACTGAGAAGGAAAGAAATGAAATATATATACAATTAAAGTATAAGATATCAATATATATATTTATTTTGCCGCTTATATAAACCGTGCATTTTGTTAGCCGTAATTAAAAGAATCGTATAATGTAGGAGAAAACAAACATTTTGGTGTTAATTATATGTATTTTCACAATGAGAAGTGAAAGAAATGAAATATATATACAATTAAAGGCGAAGATATCAAAAGGATCATACCAAAGACTAATGCACCTGGATTCCAACAGAAGTTCCATAGCTAAGCGATTTGGTAGAGAAGTACTAATTCTCCTCAGGAAGTCCTTGTGTTGCACTTTTGGGAGTTTTATAAAACCGTGCATTTTGTTAGCCGACGTAAAAGAATCAGATAAAGTAGGAGAAAACAAACATTTTGGTGTTAATTATATGTATTTTTCGGAAGTGAAAAGAAATGAAATATCTATACAATTAAAGTGAATAAGATATCGTGTGTTCTTCTACCAAAGACTAATGCACCGGATCCTATTGATCAAAGATTTTCATGACATTCTTCCATGTTTGTATCTAAGAATTGCCTTGTTTTCCTTGATTATTTTTATATTTTATATTGTTTTTCTATTTTATTCTATTTTTGCACTTATTTCATTTTCGTATTTAATTTTCAGCATCTGCAGCAACAGAAACATTTATAACTTGAGCTACAGGAATCGGATTGAGGCGCTTTGACCATGCTGGAAAGCTAAGAGAAAGATCTACAACTCTAGTTGTGGCCAGAAGCTGATTCGAACTGTAGCAAGGTTGAAAAGTCGTTGAAGTTGCAGCATTTTTTATATTTAAGTTTTGGGTCATTTGTTTTGGGTCATTTGTTTGGGTCCGGGTCGTTTTGACCCAACTGGTTATGACCGAATCCTTGTTCTGGTATACCAGCAGCCGCTAAAGTAATTTGGTTTGACCTTTCATTATTCAGTAAAAAAATACTTTTGTTTTTGACGATTATGATGAGGAACTAAACATCCGTAGTCGATCTAGTGTATTCGTGTTCCAACACTGAGATTATTATAATGTTAATTTCAGCTTAATTCTTTTCAATAATATTTTGTGTTATTGTATGCTTAATTCAATTGCATAAAATATATTGATTCAATTTGGTTGATTGTATGATCCTAACTTAGACTCATCGCTTTGCTTAATTCGTTGTGTCCGATCAATCATGTTTGCTTAATCCATGAAAATTTATCCCGCTTGCTTAATTCGACAATAGGATCGTACATCTCACAAACTTCACCGCTTTGTCACCGGGTTTGTATCCAAATAGGAATAGACAATCCGCCGGTATTAAAATTATAATAATCGATGATAGTAGGAACTGAATCGATAGATTGACTTATTTTACAATCACTTATTTTAAGCGCTATTTTTCGCTTAATCGAACACCAAACCAACCCCTAATTTAATTTACCTTCGCTAGTAATAATCAAGAACTTGTGAGACGATTCGAGTCATTGTCGCCATACTACGCTTTCAAAAATTACTGCATTCATACATGTACGTGATCATCCCATCGACTCGCAATTAAGCCGGTCACGAGAAGCACTAGATGGGTGACCTCCGAAGTCCTTGCGGTTGCACCTCTTTTGGGAGTTTTATAAACCGATGCATCTTTGTTACCGACGAAAGAATCGATAAAATAGGAGAAACAAACATTTTGGTGTTAATTATATGAATTTTGTACCGAAAAGTGAAAGAAATGAAATATATACAATTAAAGTGAATAAGATATCGTGTGATCATACACAAGATCTAATGCACGGATCCCATCAGATCTGCGCTAAGCGTGCTTGGCGAGAGAGGTACTAGGATGGGTGACCTGTGGAAGTCCTTGTGTTGCACTTTTTGGGAGTTTTATAAAAACCGTGCATTTTTGTTAAATTAATGAAAAGAATCGTATAAAGTAGGAGAAAACAAACATTTGGTGTTAATTATATGTATTTTGCCAACGAGAAGTGAAAGAAATGAAATATATATACAATTAAAGTGAATAAGATATCGTGTTCCTCATAAAGACTAATGCATCGATCCCATCAGACTCAAGCATTAAGCTGTCACGGAGAGTAGTACTAGGATGGACGACTCCTAGAAGTCCTTGGTTGCACTCTTTATGGTTTTTATATAAACCGATGCATTTTGTTAGCAATGAAAAGAATCGCTAAAGTAGGAGAAAACAAACATTTTGGTGTTAATTATATGTATTTTGCCGAGAAGTGAAACAAATGAAATATATGTATAATTAAAGTGAATAAGATATGAGGTATATCATACCAAAGACTAATGCACCGGATCCCATCTCTCCGCAGCTAAGCGTGTTTAGCGAATAATACTAGGATGGTGACCTTGAAGTCCTCTTGTGTTGCACCTTTTTAGAAGTTTTTATATAAACCGATGCAGTTAGCCATGAAAAGAGTCGAGATAAATTAGAGAAACAATATTTTGGTTGTTATTATATGTATTTTGATGCGAGAATTGAAAGAAATGAATATATATATACAATTAAAGTGCATAAGATATCAAAGCGATCATACCAAGATTAATGCACCGATCCCATCAACTCCTGTAGCGATTTGAGCGAGAGTAGTACTAGGATGGGTGACCTCATGAAGTCCTTGTTGCACCTCTTTTTGTAGATTTTATATAAACCGCGCATTTTGTTATCGACGAAAAGAATCGATAAAGTAGGAGAAAACAAACATTTTGGTGTTAATTATATGTATTTTCACTGAGAAGTGAAAGAAATGAAATATATACAATTAAAGTGCATAAGATACCAAAAGGATTTAACCAAAGACTAATGCTCCTAATCCCATCAGGACTCATTGTTTATCGGGTAGAGTATTACTAGGATGGGTGACTTTTGGGAAGACCTGTGTTGCACCCTTTTATGAAGTTTTATTTAAATCGATTCATTTTGTTAATAATTTAAAAGAATCATATAAAGTAGGAGAAAACAAACATTTTGGTGTTAATTATATGTATTTTGCCGCTGAGAAGTGAAAGAAATGAAATATATATACAATTAAAGTGCATAAGATATCAATATATATATATATGTATTTTATATAAACCGATGCATTTTGTTAATTTCGAAAAGAATCGATAATGTAGGAGAAAACAAACATTTGGTGTTAATTATATGTATTTTGCAGAAGTGAAAGAAATGAAATATATACAATTAAAGTGAAGATATCAAAAGCGATCATACCAAAGACTAATGCACCGGATTCCAACAGAGTCTGCAGCTACGATTTCGTAGTACTAGGATGGGTGACCTGAGGTCCTTGGTTGCACTTCTTTTGGAGTTTTTATAAAAACCGCATTTTGTTAGCCGACGAAAGAATCGTAAGTAGGAGAAAACAAACATTTTGGTGTTAATTATATGTATTTTGTCAATGTGAAAGAAATGAAATATCTATACAATTAAAGTGAATAAGATATCGTGTTTCTCATACCAGACTAATGCACCGGATCCCATGATCGGCATTTTCATGACATTCTTCCATGTTTGTATCTAAGAATCGCCTTGTTTTCCTTTGATTATTTTTATATTTTATATTGTTTTTCATTTTATTCTATTTTTGCACTTATTTCATTTTCGATTTAATTTTCAAGATCCGCACTTTCGCAGAACATTTATAACTCGAGCATGTGAATCGGATTGGATGCTGACCATGCGTTGAAAGCTAAGAGAAAGATCTACAACTCTAGTTGTGGCCAGAAGCTGATTCGAACTGTAGCAAGGTTGAAAAGTCGTTGAAGTTGCAGCATTTTTATATTTAAGTTTTGGGTCATGTTTTGGGGTCATTTGGGTCCGTCAGGTTTTTGACCCAACCGGGTTGACCGAATCCTTGTTCTGGTATACCCAGCAGCCGCTAAAGTAATTTGTTTGACCTTTCATTATTCTTAAAAATACTTTTGTTTTTGACGATTATGATGAGGAACTAAACATCCATAGTCGATCTAGTGTATTCGTGTTCCAACACTCGATTATTATAATGTTAATTTCCTTAATTCCTTCAATAATATTTTGTGTTATTGTATGCTTAATTCAATTGCATAAAATATATTGATTCAATTTGCTGATTGTATGATCCTAACTTAGACTCATCGCGCTTGCTTAATTGTCGTGTCTCGATCAATCATGTTTGCTTAATCCATGAAAATTTATCCCGCTTAATTCGACAATAGGATCGTATATCTCACAAACTTCACCGCTTGTCACCGGGTTTGTATCCAAATAGGAATAGACAATCCGCTTCGGGTATTAAAATTATAATAATCGATGATAGTAGGAACTGAATCGATAGATTGACTTATTTTACAATCACTTATTTTAAGCGCTTATTTTCTGCTTTTTCTTAATCGAACACCAAACCAACCCCCTAATTTAATTTACCTTCAGTTAGTAATAATCAAGAATCCTTAGACGATTCGAGTCATTGTCGCTATACTACGCTTTCAAAATTACTGCTTTGATTCTACATGATCATCCCATCAGACTCGCAATTGCGTGCTTGGCGAGAGAAGCACTAGGATGGGTGACCTGGAAGTCCTTGGTTGCACCTCTTTGGGAGTTTTATATAAACCGATGCATCTTTGTTAGCCGACGAAAAGAATCGATAAAATAGAGAAAACAAACATTTTGGTGTTAATTATATGAATTTTGTCACCAAAAGTGAAAGAAATGAAATATATATACAATTAAAGTGAATAAGATATCGTGTGATCATACCAAAGACTAATGCACCGGATCCCATCAGACTCAAGCTAAGCGTGCTGGGAGAGAGGTACTAGGATGGGTGACCTCCGGAAGTCCTTGTGTTGCACTTTTTTGGGAGTTTTTATAAAAACCGCATTTTTAGTTAATGAAAAGAATCGATAAAGTAGGAGAAAACAAACATTTTGGTGTTAATTATATGTATTTTGCCACGAGAAGTGAAAGAAATGAAATATATATACAATTAAAGTGAATAAGATATCGTAGTTCTCATACCAAGACTAATGCACCGGATCCCATCAGACTCCGCAATTAAGCGCTAGGAAGTACTAGGATGGATGACCTCCAGAAGTCCTCTGTGTTGCACCTCTTTTATGAAGTTTTATATAAACCGATGCATTTTTTAGCCACGAAAAGAATCTGATAAAGTAGGAGAAAACAAACATTTTGGTGTTAATTATATGTATTTTTCACCGGAGAAGTGAAACAAATGAAATATACATACAAAGTGAATAAGATATCAAAGCGATCATACCAAAGACTAATGCCGGATCCCATCGTAACTCCGCAGCTAAGCGTTTTGAGAGAATAATACTAGGATGGGTGACCTCGAAGTCCTTTGTTGCACCTTTTTGCGAGTTTTATATAAACCGATGCATTTTGTTAGTCAATGAAAAGAGTATAAATTAGGAGAAAACAAATATTTTGGTGTTATTATATGTATTTTGATGTCGAGAATTGAAAGAAATGAAATATATATATACAATTAAAGTGAATAAGATATCGTGCGATCATACCAAGATAATGCACTGATCCCATCGAACTCCGCAGCTTAAGCGTATTTGAGCGAGAGTAGTACTAGGATGGTGACCTCATGGAAGTCCTTGTGTTGCACCTCTTTTGGTAGATTTTATATAAACCGTGCATTTTTGTTAGTCGACGAAAAGAATCAGATAAAGTAGGAGAAAACAAACATTTTGGTGTTAATTATATGTATTTTGTCATTGAAGTGAAAGAAATGAAATATATATACAATTAAAGTGCATAAGATACCAAAGATTTAACCAAGACTAATGCTCCTAATCCCATCAGATCATTTGTTTGGGCAGAGTATTACTAGGATGGGTGACTTTTGGAAGACTTGTGTTGCACCTCTTTTATGAAGTTTTATTTAAATCGATTCATTTTGTTAGTAATTTAAAAGAATCATATAAAGTAGGAGAAAACAAACATTTTGGTGTTAATTATATGTATTTTGTCGAGAAGTGAAAGAAATGAAATATATACAATTAAAGTGCATAAGATATCAATATATATATATGTATTTTGCCGCTTTTATATAAACCATGCATTTTGTTAGCCGAATGAAAAGAATCGATAATGTAGGAGAAAACAAACATTTTGGTGTTAATTATATGTATTTGTCAATGAGAAGTGAAAGAAATGAAATATATATACAATTAAAGTGAATAAGATATCAAAAGTGATCATACCAAAGACTAATGCACGGATTCCATCAGTAGTTCCGCAGCTACGCTTTGGGAGAGTACTAGGATGGGTGACCTGGAAGTCCTTGTGTTGCACTTCTTTTGGGAGTTTTTATAAAAACTGCATTTTTGTTTAATGAAAAGAATCAGATAAAGTAGGAGAAAACAAACATTTTGGTGTTAATTATATGTATTTTGTCACGAGAAGTGAAAGAAATGAAATATCTATACAATTAAAGTGAATAAGATATCGTGTTCATACCAAGACTAATGCACTGGATCCCATTGATCGCTGCATTTTCATGCACATTCTTCCATGTTTGTATCTAAGAATTGCCTTGTTTTCCTTTGATTATTTTATATTTTATATTGTTTTTCTATTTTATTCTATTTTGCACTTATTTCATTTTCGTATTTAATTTTCAGATCTGCAGCCGCAAACATTTATAACTGAGCCAGGAATCGGATTGAGGCGCTTGAATTATGCGCTGGAAAGCTAAGAGAAAGATCTACAACTCTAGTTGTGGCCAGAAGCTGATTCGAACTGTAGCAAGGTTGAAAAGTCGTTGAAGTTGCAGCATTTTATATTTAAGTTTTGGGTCATTTGTTTGGTCATTTGTGGGTCCGGTGTTTTGACCCAATCAAGCATGACCCGAATCCTTGTTCTGGTATACCTAGCAGCCGCTAAAGTAATTTGGTTTGACCTTTCATTATTCTGTAAAAATACTTTTGTTTTTGACGATTATGATGAGGAACTAAACATCCGTAGTCGATCTAGTGTATTCGTGTTCCAACACTTGAGATTATTATAATGTTAATTTCGCTTAATTTTTCAATAATATTTTGTGTTATTGTATGCTTAATTCAATTGTATAAAATATATTGATTCAATTTGATTTATGAATCCTAACTTAGACTCATCGCTTGCTTAATTCGTCGTTGTGGTCTCGATCAATCGTTTGCTTAATCCATGAAAATTTATCCCGCTTGCTTAATTCGGACAATAGGATCGTACATCTCACAAACTTCACCGCCACACCGGGTTTGTATCCAAATAGAATGACAATCCGCTTTGGTATTAAAATTATAATAATCGATGATAAGTAGAACCAATCGATAGATTGACTTATTTTACAATCACTTATTTTAAGCGCTTATTTCGCTTTTTCTTAATCGAACACCAAACCAACCCCTAATTTAATTTACCTTCAGCTAGTAATAATCAAGAATCCTTAGACGATTCGAGCCATTGTCGCTATACCACGCTTTCAAAATTACTGCTTGATTCGCGACAATGATCATCCCATCGACTTAATTGCTGCACCAGAGTACACTAGGATGGGTGACCTCCGGAAGTCCTTGTGTTGCACCTTTATTTTGGAGTTTTATATAATGACATTATGTTTGAGAAAAATAAAATATAATTGTGTAATATCAGTCACCGAAAGTGAACCATCAGTATCTGCGCTTAAGCGTGTCATGAGAGAAGTACTAGGATGGGTGACCTCGGGGAAGTCCTTGTGTTGCACTTTTTTGGGAGTTTTTATAAAAACCGGTGCATTTTTGTTAGCCGACGTAAAAGAATCGTATAAAGTAGGAGAAAACAAACATTTTGGTGTTAATTATATGTATTTTGCCACTGAGAAGTGAAAGAAATGAAATATATATACAATTAAAGTGAATAAGATATCAGGTGTTCTCATACCAGCACTAATGCACCGGATCCCATCAGACCTGCAATTAAGCGTGCTTGGGCGATAGTAGTACTAGGATGGATGACCCCTAGGAAGTCCTTGTGTTGCACCTCTTTTTTGCGAGTTTCTTATATAAACCGATGCATTTTTGTTAGCCGACGAAAAGAATCAATAAAGTAGGAGAAAACAAACATTTTGGTGTTAATTATATGTATTTTACCGAGAAGTGAAACAAATGAAATATATATACAATTAAAGTGAATAAGATATCAGTGGATCATACCAAGACTAATGCACCGATCCCATCGAACTCCGCAGCTAAGCGTGTTTGGCGAGAATAATACTAGGATGGGTGACCTGGGAAGTCCTTGTGTTGCACCTTTTTTGTAGTTTTATATAAACCGATGCATTTTTTAGTAACGAAAGAGTCGATAAATTAGGAGAAAATAAACTTTTGGTGTTAATTATATGTATTTTGCACCGAAGTGAAAGAAATTAAATATACATACAATTAAAGTGAATAAGATAACAAGTGCGATCATACCAGCACTAATGCACCGGATCCCATCAGAACTCTACAGTTAAGCGTGCTTGGCGAGAGTAGTACTAGGATGGATGACCTCCAGGAAGTCCTTGTGTTGCACCTCTTTTGAGTTTTTATATAAACCGATGCATTTTTGTTAATGACGAAAAGAATCGTTAAAGTAGGAGATAACAAATATTTTGGTGTTAATTATATGTATTTTACCGAGAAGTGAAAGAAATGAAATATACATACAATTAAAGTGAATAAGATATCAGGTGCGATCATACCAGCACTAATGCACCGGATCCCATCAAAACTCCGCATAAGCGTCTTGGGAGAGAAGTACTAGGTCATGACTCCTGAAGTCCTTGTGTTGCACCTCTTTTGAAGTTTTAAAACCGATGCATTTTTGTTAGTCAACGAAAGAATCGTATAAAGTAGGAGAAAACAAACATTTTGGTGTTAATTATATGTATTTTTCCGCTGAGAAGTGAAAGAAATGAAATATGCATACAATTAAAGTGAATAAGATAAATGCGGTAATACCAAGACTAATGCACGGATCCCATCGAACTCAATAGTTAAGCGCTTTGGGAGAAGTACTAGGATGGGTGACCTCCTGGGAAGTCCTTGTGTTGCACCTCTTTTTGCGAGTTTTTATATAAACCGATGCATCTTTGTTAGCCGACGTAAAAGAATCGTATAAAATAGATGAAAACAAACATTTTGGTGTTAATTATATGTATTTTTCCGCTGAAAAGTGAAAGAAATGAAATATATATACAATTAAAGTGAATAAGATATCAGGTGTGATCATACCAGCACTAATGCACCGGATCCCATCAGGACTCCGCAGTTAAGCGTGCTTTGGCGAGAGAAGTACTAGGATGGGTGACCTCCAGGGAAGTCCTTGTGTTGCACTTCTTTTTGGGAATTTTTATAAAAACCTGTGCATTTTTGTTAGCCGACGTAAAAGAATCGTATAAAGTAGGAGAAAACAAACATTTTGGTGTTAATTATATGTATTTTGCCGCTGAGAAGTGAAAGAAATTAAATATACATACAATTAAAGTGAATAAGATAACAAGTGCGATCATACCAGCACTAATGCACCGGATCCCATCAGAACTCTACAGTTAAGCGTGCTTGGGCGAGAGTAGTACTAGGATGGATGACCTCCTGGGAAGTCCTTGTGTTGCTCCTCTTTTTGCGAGTTTTTATATAAACCGATGCATTTTTGTTAGCGACGTAAAAGAATCAAGTTAAAGTAGGAGAAAACAAACATTTTGGTGTTAATTATATGTATTTTGTCACGAGAAGTGAAAGAAATGAAATATACATACAATTAAAGTGAATAAGATATCATCAACAAGCACTAATGCACCGGATCCCATCAAAACTCCGCAGTTAAGCGTCCCTTGGGAGAGAGAAGTACTAGGATGGGTGACCTCCAGGGAAGTCCTTGTGTTGCACCTCTTTTTGCGAGTTTTTATAAAACCGATGCAATTTTGTTAGCCAATTTAAAAGAATCGATATAAGTAGGAGAAAACAAACATTTTGTTGTTAATTATATGTATTTTGCCGCTGAGAAGTGAAAGAAATGAAATATACATACAATTAAAGTGAATAAGATAACAGGTGTGGTAATACCAGCACTAATGCACCGGATCCCATCAGAACTCTATAGTTAAGCGTGCTTGGAGAGTAGTACTAGGATGGGTGACCTCTTGGGAAGTCCTTGTGTTGCACCTCTTTTTGCGAGTTTTTATATAAACCGATGCATTTTTGTTAGTCGACGTAAAAGAATCGTATAAAGTTGGAGAAAACAAACATTTTGGTGTTAATTCTATGTATTTTGCCGATGAGAAGTGAAAGAAATGAAATATATATACAATTAAAGTGCATAAGATATCAATATATATATATATATATATGTATGTATTATGAGTTTTTATATAAGCCGATGCATTTTGTTAGTGACGAAAAGAATCGATAAAGTAGGAGAAACCAACCTTTTGTTAATTATATGTATTTTGCCGAAGTGAAAGAAATGAAAATATATACAATTAAAGTGCGAAAGTTTTAGGGCGATCATACGCAAGAATGCAATCCGGATCCCATCAGAACTCCATAGTTAAACGTGCTTGGGCAAAAGTAGTACTAGGATGGGTGACCTTCTGGGAAGTCCTTGTGTTGCACATCTTTTGCGAAGTTTTATATAAATTGATGCATTTTGTTAGCCGACGAAAAGAATCGTATAAAGTAGGAGAAAACAAGCATTTTGGTGTTAATTATATGTATTTTGTACCGAAAAGTGAAATAAATGAAAGATATATACAATTAAAGTGCATAAGATATCAAAAGTATACAAGTAAAGGTGAGATACTCCAAAACATATAATTAAAGGCATGATAAAGACCACACAACTACACATCATCATCGCTCATCAAAATTGACTTAAAGTCCACATCGCCATATTTATTCACATCAAATAAACATGTCATCGCATCGCATAAACAACAAGTATTCATACATAATTACACCGTCAATCAAGACATGATAATGAAGTCATGACATCTAACGTTAATTACAACACATGAAATTAACTTACAGAAGTATACACAACGAATAAATACGAATTTCTACGAATCCCACATACGAAATCAAATCAATCCTTCAGATCTCAACCATCGGTTTTAAAAATATTATCACAGATAGTACTTGTTCTAAGCTTTCCAATGATACCAATGATCGATGGTTTTACACCTGTTATTTAGCATTGAATTTCGTTATCGCTTTTATTTGTCTAATGTTATATGTCATTTTACCGCATTTTACGCTTGGTTATGTGTTTGAGTGTTTTCGTGGTCCAAGAATAAAATGAGACAAATCGGGCAAAAGAAGTGCAAAAATTAGAATATGGGAGGCTACAGATACATCAACACGGGCCCCCGTGTTAATCAACACGGCCCGTGTCGAAAAGCCACTAGAAAACGCAAAAACACCAAAGTCAGTGAATCAACACGGGCACCCGTGTTAATCAACACGGGCACCCGTGTTAATCAACACGGCCCGTGTTGATTGACCTGGCAGCAAATATCTCTTATTCAAGAGGTCAACACGGGCACCCGTGTTAATTAACACGGCCCGTATTGATGGACGCGTGTGAAAACTTCACTTTTACCATTCCCATTCATTCTAATCATCATCAACCTCATAATCCCTACACCTAATTCAACTTTTCTAAACATTTTCAATAATCAACCAACCAAACCCTATAAACCATCTATCAATTTTTTCCCAATCCAAACTACAACCACCAAACCCTAACTATATGAGATAGAAATTAAACCCCTTACCTCTAGCTTGGATGATTCTACAAGACTCCATCTTCAAGCTTGCTCAAGTTATTCCTCTCTTGCTCCTCTTCTTCTTCTTCCCAAAACCCTCTCTTTCTCCCTAGGTTTTTATGTTTGGTTTTTGTTTTGCCAAAGGAAAGAAAACAAAGAGAAGTGTTTTATGAATGGAAGGAAAGTGAGAAAAATTGGTTTTATAAGGGTGTACTCTTACTAGCCAAGGGTGTAAACCCCATTTCTACAAAATTGCTCCCCACACCCCTAACCATACATATAAATTAACACACAAATAATATCCAATAATATTATTAATTCACTTAATTAAAATAATTCCGGGGGATTAAATATCGGATCCGAATAATATTTTATCGAGCCGAACGGAACGTCGCCAAATATATTAATAAGTATATTGATTAATACAAATATTCTCGTCACAAAATAAATATAGATTGGTAATTCGAAAATATTAATATAATATAATATTAAGACAAAAGATGCATAAGCGTCGTGTGGCAAAGTCTGGACTGATGAAAATGTAAGAAGACCAACTAGGCAAAGAGGGTTTCCTCAAATACTCAAATATTATAGATATTCCATGACAAAGAAATCAATAATGATGGTATTTTCGTCCATTTTTCTCTTATGGTCGAATATGAACCTGTTAAGACAAAAGATGCCTTAAGTGATCCAAAGTAGATTCGTGCTATGAAAGAGAAGCTTGAATCGATTGAGAAAAATAGTACTTGGGATTTGGTCGATCTACCAAAATAAGAAGTTGATTGGTGTAAGATGAGTCCATAAGGTGAAGGAAAACCCCAAAGGTGAAATAATCAAGTATAAAGTTCGATTAGTTGCAAAGGCATCTTTACAAAGAGAATGTACAAACTTTTATGAGGTATTTGAATCGATTGTTATAATTGAATAACAACAATTGTTCCATCTATCAAATGGATGTGAAATCCATGATTTTGAATGGTGTGCTTGAAGAAGAATGTATGATCACCGGTTTTGTTGTGAAAAAACAAGAAGAAAGGTTCTACATGTTGAGAAAAACGCTATATGGTTTGAAACAAGCTCTAAGAGCTTGAAACAAAAGGATAGAAGGTTTCTTAATTGAGGTTGGCTTCAAGAAATGTATATCCAAAGATGAAGTTTATGTGAAGGCGGATACAAATAAAGGGATGATCATTCTTTGTATATACGTAGACGATTTATTGATTACGAGCAACAAGGAGAAGGATATTTCTAAGGTCAAGAGTGGACTTATGAAAGAATTCGAGATGAGCGGCCTCACTATCATGACATACTTCCTTGGGATAGTTCGACAAGTCCAATAGAGGATTGTTTATGCATCAAAGAAAATATGCTCTTGAGATATTGAAGAAATGTGAAATTGAGCATTGTAATGCTGCCATTCACCAGTTGAACAAAGATTGCAGCTATCGAAGAATGGAGGGGAGCGAAACGTAGAACCAACTCAACATAGAAGGTTGATTGGATCATTATATTAATTGTGCAATACACAATCAAATTTGGCGTTTAGTGTCGGTATTGCGATTAGATTTATGGAGAGGTCAAAGGTGTCTCACTTGGCAGAAGTCAAGAGAATCCTAAGATACATCAAATGATCTATTGGTCGTGGAATTCTTTTTCACACAATAGAAACGGGAAGAAAATGCAATTTGCCCGATTTTACCGATTCCAATTGGTGTGGGGATAAAGATGATTAAAATTCTACATCTTGATACATCTTTATGTTCGATGGACCACTAATCTCATGGTGTTCAAAAGGAACTGGTAGTTGTACTCTCGTCTTGTGAGACTGAGTACATTGTCGCTTTGTTATGTGTGTGTCAAGTTGTATGGATAATGAACCTATTGAAGGGGGTTAGGCAGCAGTAAGGGTGAGGTTGTTACTCTCCGTCGAGAACGCTTCACATTTCCTCGGTTGACAACGTTTCCACTATTAATCTTTCTGAGAATCCAATTGCACATAG
The DNA here is from genome assembly GCA_021764765.1 of Vicia sativa. NCBI lineage: Eukaryota > Viridiplantae > Streptophyta > Magnoliopsida > Fabales > Fabaceae > Vicia > Vicia sativa. The sequence continues at coordinate 55,239,267 of CM038794.1, read as the reverse complement.
GAGGAGCAAAGATATAAAGATGAGGTTTCACTACTTGAGAGAGCTTGTTAGTGAAGGAAAGTTGGTATTGGAATATTGTAGAAGTAAAGACCAAGTAGTTGATTTGTTGTCTAAGGAAGTCACAAATGAGCTTGTTAGTGAAGGAAAGTTGGTATTGGAATATTGTAGAAGTAAAGACCAAATAGTTGATTTGTTGTCTAAGGAAGTCACAAATGATGTGTTCAAAAGGTTGAATATGAGCATGGACATGGAAGATTTGGAGCACTTGAAATAAGATGGTGTGTTAAGAAAATTTTAGTATTTCAAGTGTTGTGTTTATTAACACGAGGTGTAACTAGTTACAGACTTAAAAAATAAGTCAATAAACTGTAGAAAAAGTTTTTTAGAGTTGTTGTAAGGGGTTACACATTTGTAATAACCAGTTACATCATATAGTTGATTTTCTATTTTTGTCAACGGGTAAACAGTTACAAGTTTGTGTTATCCGATACAATTTACTTTTTCTGATTTTTGGGTTGATGTTTTTTAATTCCAATCAGTTATATAAATATCTCATAGATATGTAATGAACAATGAACGCATACAGAAAATTCTCACCCTCAACTATCTCTCTCTTTTCTCTAAGTGAACTTCAAATTAAAAACAAAATGAAAAACAGCATTAATTCATGTCAAAACAAAATCTTTAGAATCAAAATTCTAAAACTCAGTATTAAGAGCTTGTTACTATGTGATTCACCTCAAACCTATTCTTATGCTTATAATGAATCAAACAGCTTCAAAACAACAAGCAGAATACATAATTAACCGAGAATTACATAAACATGTTTGGTTTTGTTGCCTTGTATGTTGTCTTGAGCTTCCTGGTTGGGGCCTAATCTTCTTGAACACCAATGGGAACTTGATTTTGAGTTGTGAAACTGCTTAGTGCTCTCCCTTTGCAAAGGTTGGCTGGGATTGTAGCTGTCTTGATGATCTGAATGCATGGATGCCTGACTCTATGACGTGATGCCATTTCATTGTACATGGATTCAACAGCCCATTTAGTGTAACATCCCGTATTCCTTGTACATGTTGTGATATCCGGTCCGACTCTGGTATCGCAGCCAAATTCCATAATTCTTAATCTTGGTAGGGTTTTTCTCGTAAATCTGCAATGAGCAAAGAGTATACATCATTCGCTGCAATTAAAGCCTATAGAACTTTTACACTAAAAAACAGAAAATTGGTTTTAAATAGTCTTTCCTATATTGACTTACTCTCTATGAAGCATTTATAGACACGGACACACAATGTCAACATATACACATCATAATAACTAGAGAAAGTGGAATAATTGAATGCAATCACATCATGTGTTAGTGTTAAACACCAGATACATGTTCAATCTACAGTATCAATGATTCATAATGTTACTCCTAAAATTTATGATATGTGCTTCATGTTAAAATACAAAATCCACGTTTAAATCCTATCAACATTTCCCAATAATATGAGTAAATTATACATTTGTTGCCAGACGCCCATATGAAAATTAGTTACACTGTTCCACTAATCGAAATATCTTACAAGGATCATGCTTAAAGCCTTCTTTCATCACAAACTCTACAGTTCATATAAATTTCAGGATTTTCCCGACCTCTTAGTCCTAACCGGCTGGTATTGATGAAGGGAAAAAATATGATGACATATTGAAAGATTAAGAACGAAGAAAACAGATGACCAAGTACTCTAATTTGTTCCATTTTCTTCAATAAGAGAAAACAAAGACACGGATGTTAAGGATGAAATGAGTAATTAAGCATAAATAACTTTCCCCAAGTCAAATTTCTAAGTATTGAGAAAACTAAACAGAATCGTTATTTCCAATGTTTATATACAGTAATGGAAAAAGTGTTTGTTCACCAAAATATCTTGTTGTAAATCATTTCTAACGACGTACGTCATTTAAGATATCGAACACCAAAATATCTTGTAAATCATTTCTAACGACATCATTTAAAATATAAACCCCTTTTAATGGTTAAACATAATCTCACATAAGACTATCATACGTATAATCTACACTTCTTATTAGGCCTTCTACAAATCTTCACCACATATGAATTATCAAAACTGCCTTAAGATTTTCCAAAAAAAATTCTTAGAAACGAAATTAATTCACAAATCACAATCATATGAATCCTATCCTATGAAGCACAGAGACAAACAACAGACAATGACACGGCAACACCGGTAATAATTTAAGAAAATATATATTTGAATGTAATCATAAGTGTTGGAGTTTTCAGAGGTGTCGGTGCTCAGAGATGTCAAGAGGCATACAAATCCACATCAGGACAACAAACAATTGAAAAGCATACCTCATTGATGGCAAGAACTTGCCCATTGCTTTTCTTCACCTTTTTCAGCTTCCTCAAAAAATACCTACAATAATTTAAAACAAAAATGTAAAATGATCACTGATAACCCTTTACAGGAAAAAAAATGTAAATTATTAATTAATCACAGAACCAACATTTTTATCTCACCCAAAAAGAACAATGCAAAAACATGGAAACATATAGAACACAAAACACAACATATACTTAGGTTTAAAGAGAAACACAATATTAAGGTTGAGACATACCAGAACTTGGATTTGGCACGCACCTCATTGGTGGCCCACAACTTCATCCTGTAGATCTTAGGATGTTCATCAGTTTCAGTGGGAAGACCTCTCCCGACAACCTGGTACTGGTGATACTGATTCATCACAACAACAGCAACAAAAAAATGAAATACCCATCAGTACAAACTCTCCAATGCATCAGAAAAAAACAATTTTTCAGAAAATAATTGAAATAAATAATATTAATTGTCATCAATTGAAAAAAAAATGTTGGTGTCAACTAAGGAATGAAAATAAAAGATGAGGTTATGGTAGAAAATCTGTTATTTGGATTTACCTTGAAGATGGCCATTGTAGAAACTGTTTCGTGGTGTCTGAGTGAGGAATTTTTTCAGTTTGTCTACACAGTAAGAAGAAGACAAAGTGTAAAACCCTAAATTGAAGGTACAATTGGGCCATCTAACCCATTTTGCAGAATAATCTTTCCGTGACCTCCAAAATTGAAACTGACACCCCTAATGGAAAAATATCTTTTCAAAATTTAACTAAAAGGAGCGAACAAAATTTTGGTAGTACAATTGAAATATCTGATATGAGTTGAAAAATCTACTAGTGTATTTTAAACAGTTTAGTATGTAATTAAGGAGGTTCGTGGTGTGGTTTGGTTTAGTACGGTTGATTTTTAAAAATAAAATTGAATCAAAACAAATTAATACAGTTTCGAGTTGATTCAATTTTTTTGTAAAAAATTATTGAGCCGAACAATATAATTTTGTGTTCAGTTATTCATACGTTAACGTAAAATAAATTTATAATTTTCAAAAATAAATTTATAGTTTGATGTATAAATATCAATTGTGTCTTAGAATTTCATCTTATATCTAAAGAACAATATCCATCAAATTGCATTTTTAAATAAATTTTAAATACTATATTACGTAAGTTATAAGCAATTACTTGCACGTGACTGTGCTATTCTAATAACACCCTATAATTTATGTATTACTATCAACATTTTATATATAAAGAGATAAAGAAAATAATGTAAATTAAACTTTTTCTTTTAATTCTACACTTAAAATATATATAATTCTATTTTAAATAAAAATATTATTAGTATTTATAAATAAATAATATTTTATTTTTTAATATGTAAATTAAAATAAATATCATATAAAGAATACGACAAAATATTCAAATAGTTCTTGTTGATTTCTCTAAATAATTAAAAATATATAATAGGTTGTAACATTTTGTAACAAAATGTTGTTTGGTTTTGATTTAGTTCTTTTTGCAAAATATAAACCGCAAAGCGAATGGAACCGCACGATTTTGTTAAAAAATATCTAAAACACATCTAAATCAAATGCGATTTTTTGAAATTTTCAATTTGTTTAGTTCAATTTGGTTAGCAGTTTTTTGTTGGACTGGTTGGATTTTGATCACTTCTAATATACATTTTTATTGGGTTTTAGAAAAATGAATTAAGCATTATGGATTTTTTTATAAACTCGATATGTTTTGTAATTTTTCAAATTTTTAGAAAAAAACGACAGTTAATTTCTAATAGACAAAAAAATAAAATTAACACTATCGAATTTAGAAAAAGTTTATCGTTACAGTACTGGATTTTTTGAAAATTCAGTAAAAACTCATAGATTTCTTGAAAATTTTTATAAGTGTGCATAGATTTCTTGAAAAATCCAATAAAAAACTCAGACATTTTGAAAATCTTATAAAAACTCATTGCGTATTTTTAAAAATCCGATGAAAATTCATCGATATTTGAAATTTTCAGTAGTGTATTTGAAATATCTGATAATTCAAATATGGCAAATATTGAAGAAAAAAATCTGATAATAACTTATGTGATCCTCCAGAAATTCATAGAACCCTAAAAAAACGATAAAAACTCATGAATATCTCCAAATATCCGATAAAGACTCATAAATTTTTTGAAAATCCAAAAAACACATTATTTAAAAAAAGAATACTAAAAGTGGGTGGCACGAAGATTTCTCAATTTTGCCTTTTCCTTTGCCTAAGCTCGTAGTAGTATTTTCTTTTATTAAAAAAATATTGTTTTTTAGATTTTTAAATTATTTAAGAATTGTTTAATATATGTTTCTAAACTAAAAATAATAATATTCACATCCTTATCAATTATGATTTTACAAATTTTGTCTATGTTAGCTTCGTAATGCATAGTCGGTCCCAAGCACGGATAAAAGGAGAGGTTGTTAGGCAATCGACAGTTAATGTAAAAGTTTGTCGAATTTTTATGACATGGATCAATTACGAAATATTGTAAATGCTAGGTCGTTTCCCGTAAGCAACATGTTGTATGGCTCGAGTACAATGTCAAAAAAGTCAGGGTCGATGCATCATCGCTTGGATGTAGTGAAAAATAAGCAAGTGGTTCCAAATTTTGGTGAACTGGTATAGTTAAAGAAGTTAGTTCATGAGACAGATGAGAGTAGGATTCATTTTGGATAATAAACTACATACACACTTACTAGAAAAAAAATTAAGTGGACGGAGCAAAAAGCAAGAGAATTAGACAACTCGAAATTTAAGGTTTTATACACTAGAAAAGTTAAATTGAAAAATGCGATGGAGTTTATTATAGATAAAGAGTGGGAGCAAGATATATGTGGATGTGAAAAAAGTAAGATATCAAATCATATCCTAGAGATTTATGGTGAAACAAGACACCTTCAATGTTATTAGTGTTGACACACTCGGGTCAAGTTAGCGTAACAACTCACCAATTTAATTGATCACAACAATTAAAGTTCTTTCATCATCGTTAACCATCACATAATATTATACCTTAAGGAACAAAATTATATCACGCCTTATCCGACTTTAGTCTCATGGGATCACCATGAGATAGACTATGTGTTAACTTTCCAATGCTTCAAACTACACCTCAAACAGAGCCACGTAACTCAAGTTATGATCAAAATTGTATTTGAACCAAATTAGTATGGTCGTGACCGGTGGACCATCATAATTCATAAAGCATGACGATTGTAACACCCCATTTTAAAATTAGTCTTATTTTATCAAATTGTTTATGAATTGTTGTGAATTATATGTGTTGTTGTGTATTTTAAATTATTGATGGGTCAATAATTCAAATAAGTAGGTGGTTAAGTAATAAGAGTATTTATTTAATAAGGTGAATATATTAAAATATTAAAATAATAATAATAATGAAAATAAGGTGCGTAGAAGAATTAAGGGTAGGGTGGTCATTTATGAGGACGAGTTTGGGGTAATAAAAAGAAAATATAATTAAGAAGAATATATTATTGTAAAAGGAGAAGAGTGAAGGTGAGTTAGTTTACATAGTACGTGAAAAATTGGAACAGAGAAAAGGGGATATAGCAAGAGGAATGGGAAGAATGGCTTAGGATAAATCAAGAATTATTTTATTTTTGTTGGAATAATCAAGTAATGGGGAGATTATTCATTTATGGGTAATATATTATAAAAGGGTAGAAAAGTGTCCCAGGGTTTTTGTGTTATTTTATCTTGATGAGTTTAATGAACATAGATTATGATAAATAATGATGAATTAGTTATGGAATGTGTTGATTTAATTATTGTGATATGTTATTGAATCTGTTCTGGACTGGCCCAGCACTTGGCCCATGGCCATCGAGGCCCAATCCAATAGGCAGATTCGAAGGCCTATCTGCCCATAACGGGTAGGGTTTTCCTCCTGTGCACGTTAGGTCCACGTGGCCAACGATTACTTAACCGCCACGTGCCCTCCGAGAAGACCAGGTCAAACACCATGTGTATCCTGCAATGTAACTGTCACATGCCCTCCGTAAATACCGAGGTCAAGCTACCGGCATATCACGGAGCGGCAAACCAGGGAGGAGGCCACGTGCTGGACTCCTTGCACATGCAAGCCCTGGAAGTCCGTTAGTGGGCTTGGATCAGATTACCCACTAACTGGACCTTGGCCCAGCGATGGGGTATATAAATACCCTCTCATTCGAGAGGGTCAGGTAACACATTCATTCTCTCCTTTTGCTTACTTGCTTTCTCTCTTGCCTATTCTTACTTTGGCATCAGAGTGTCTTGCAGGTACCCCCCCCCCCTCATCTCCTACAACCTCCGTTACAGCTGGGCTGTGACGAACCTTCTGGTGAGGTACGATCAGTGGCGCCGTCTGTGGGAAGCTTGTTTCCCCGTCTTTTTCCAATCTAGAGACCAAAATAAACCCTTTTCCTTTGTCATGGACGACCCAGCTAACAACGCTGAGAACACTCTCCTCGCCGATCTGGCCAACACCACCACCAACAACATCCCCGAGTCTGACCCTAGGGACGGACACGCAGCCTCTTCCTCAATAGAGTCTCGTCGGGGAAACAGGCACAGGGGCGAAGCTCACCATCAACATGTCTCCAACCCAGCGGTTTTTCAAGAGATCCAGGCGCCCGCCAACACGGACCCAACCGTTGCCGCTCTGTTCGCAGACATCAACCAGACGAACCTCATGTTGTTCACCCAGGGGAACGTCTCAACATGTTGGAAACCTCTCGTTGTTCGCCGAGGAGACACAGGAGGCCCAATTCCTGGTCTCCCTCTCCAAGAAGACACCGCTCCCGGACTCCCCTGCGGAGAACCAGGAAGGATGATACTCCAAGCCCGACGCGTCGATCCAAAGGCAGAGGTCTTGTGTCCGAGCAGAATCCTCCAGAACAGCCCAAGAAACGGGCCCATTCACCTCCCCAAAGAGAACGCGGGGCTGAAGAGCCGAGGAAGAATCGTGGAGGGAATCCTCGAACTGGGGAACCCTCCAAGAGACACCACCACCACCGGCGATCCCCATCCCGTTCTCTTGAACGGAGTAAAGAAGAATACCCTCGCGGTCCCTTGTCTGCCAGCATCATGGAGGTCCCCATCCCCAGGGGCATGGAAAAACCTCCTCAACTCGCTAGCTACGATGGGGTGGATGACCCTATCAACCATATTGATGGCTTTGAGGCAATGCTCTATTACCTCAACGTCGAAGGTCCTATCAAATGCAAGTTGTTCCCCACCATGTTGAGAAAAACCATGGACTAGTACAAAAACTTTCCCCTCGGATCCATACACTCCTGGAGAGACCTGAGACCCAGTTCACCAGCACCTTCACTGCCTCCCGCAGGCACCCGAAGACGGAGGCCTCCCTAGAGGCTATCATCCAAAGAAGCGACGAGATTCTCGAGAGTACTTCGACCGTTTCAATAGGGAAGCCATCCAGGTCCCTTATAATGATCAGATGAAGCGCTACCATCGAGAGGGGACTCTTCCCCGGTACGGATTTCAGGAAAGTGGTCGCTATCGAACCCTCGGCTACCTTCGATGACCTCCTCGACAAAGCCCGAGCATATATCACTTACGAGGAGAAAGAAGTTGCTAACCGCGCTCGAGAATCGAGGAATCGCGAATCAACCGGTTCCGCTCGACACCTTGATGCCCGCGACAGGAAGATGGAACCTCCCGATGCCCCGATGAGAGGACAAGCCCCGGGAGCCCCGCGAACAATGAGGTCCAACCGGGCGCTTCACCAACTACACCCCGCTGACGACTTCCAACGAGTGGATCCTGGCTGAATGTTCGGCCACAAAATTCAAGGATGGCGGGGTCAGACGCCCAAAGCCTACACCTCCCAAACCGGGGGCCGACAGGACCAAGTATTGTCAGTACCATCGGAGCCACGATCACTTGACTGAGGATTGCATCCATCTCAAGAACGCAATTGAAACATTGATCAAGGGAGGGAGGCTTGGGCAATGAAAGAATGTCGAGACGTCTCAGGAAACTCGGGATGTCAAATAGGTCGACGATGAGACCAGGCCGCAAGAGGATGATGGCCCCTTCTAGATCGCTTACTCGGTGACCATATCCGAGGATTTCAGGGTCCCCGAAAACATGGACGGGGACTCCCTCCTGCTCACCCACATCCGGTGGGAGGGATTCCCCGCGGCCATGGTTATATCCGGCGGAGGAGACACCCAGCTGTCAATCAACTCGGCTAAGAGGAAGTTCGACGAGATGATCAAAAAGGCCCCAATCAACGAGGTCTCCTCAAGCAGTTTCGCCACAGATCTGAGTCGATCACCTTACCCAAGAGCTTCTGGGCGTGCAAACTCACATATTCCCCTCATCATCAAGGCAAGGATGGCAAATTTCGAGGTACACCGGATCCTGGTCGATGAGGGCAGCTCAGTAGACGTGATGTACACTCACCTCTTCCGCACTCTTCAGCTCGACAAATTTTACCTCTCTCTATATGTGGGGTCCGACTTGCAGGGGTTCAATGGTTCGACCTCCATACCGTGGGGCTATGTCGAGCTCCTTGTCACCTTCGGCGAGGATTTCGCGTCTCGACAGGTCAAGGTCCGCTGCTTATTGGTGGTGGACTGTCACTTGCTCTATAACTTCATTTTGGGGAGAACCACTTTGGCTGAGCTCACCGTCGTCCCCTCCATCGTCCATCTCAAGTTGAAGTTCTACACCAAGAGGGGACGCGTGGCTACCATATGCGAGGACATCAAAGCAGCAAGAAGGTGCCACAACGCTGCCGCCAGAGGACAGACCCTGGTGGACCCAAGACCTCAGCAGATCGACAAGCAGGATGGGCTGGACAACGCCCGCACCGAACCTCCAAAGATCGAAGAACCTCAAGATCCTAAAGTAGACTCGGTGGACCTCGACACCTGGTTTGCAAAGGAAGATGTTGAAGGACGAACGAATAAAGATCCTCAGTCGATCCCGATGGCTAGTTCGAGTTCCTCCTCGGCGAGGATCCCATCAAGTGCCAAACTCAAGTAGATCTCCCGACCGCCAAGAAGCAACTCAAAGCCCGCCTGTGGACAACGCAAACCTCGCTGGAGCGCCGGAGATGCTCGACTCGACCCCGAGGTCGTCTCATCAACTCGCCAGATCCGACCGCTAGGACCATAGTACAACGTGGGCGTAGGCTCTCGAAAAAGTGGAGGTCAAAAGTCAGAAAGGACCTCCTAGAGGCAAATTTTATTTCTGAGGCCAAGTACTCAACTTGGATCTCCAATGTTGTACTCGTTAAGAAATTTAATGGAAAATGGTGAATGTGCGTTGATTATACTAATCTTAATCGGGTATTGTCCCAAAGATGCTTTTCCTGTACCTAACTTTGACTTGCTGGTCAACAACTCGACCGGTTATAAACTGTTGTCATTTATGGATGCATATTTAGGTTACAATCAGATACCCAAGGCGATAAGCGACAAGCGATGCACGTCCTTCATGACGGCCTCAGGCAACTATTACTACAATGTGATGCCCTTCGGACTAAAGAACGCAGGCGCCACTTACCAACAGATGATGAACAAAGTCTTCTGCGGCGAGATCGACGACATGCTCGAGGTCTATATGGACAACATGATCATCAAGTCTCACACTGAGACCGATCACGCCGTGCATCTAAATAGGGTGTTCGATCAAGCCCGACAGTGTCGGATGCGATTTGTAACGCCCCGTTTTAATTAATATTATATTATATTAATATTTTCGAGTTACCGATCGATATTTATTTTGCGACGAGAATATTTATATTAATCGATATATCTATTAATATATTTGGCGACGTTTCGTTCAGTCCAGTTTTTATTCCGTTCGGTTCGGTAAAATATTATTCGGACCGATATTTAATTCCCCGAAATTATTTTAATTAATTGAATTAATAATATTATTAGATATTATTAGTGTGTTAATTAATAAGAATAGATAGGGGTGTGAGGAGTAATTTTGTAGAATTGAGCTTACACCCTTGGCTAGTAAGAGTACACCCTTATAAAACACTTTCCTCATTTTCTTTCCAACATAACACCATAAAACCAACATAGTAACCTAGAGAGAAAGAAAGGGTTTTGGAAGAAGAAGAAGAAGAAGAGCAAGAGAATAGCAAGGTTTGGGTTTGTGGGATCATCAAGAATCATCCAAGCACTTGAGGTAAGGGATTTGATTCTCCATCTCATATAGTTAGGGTTTTGGTTGATATATTTTAGATTGAGAAAAAATTGATAGTTGATTCATGAGTTTTGGTTGGTTGATTGTTGAAATAACATAGAAAGGTTGAGTTAGGAGTATAGATTATTGGGTGTTTCATTGCTAGTTGTAGGAATTAGAAGTTATGGAATGAAGAAAATATGAAAACTGTAAACTGTGAAAAACCAGAAAAGAATTTACATTGTCCGTAAAACTACAGGGGAAAAGAAGAAAATTCATGGAAGGTGGTGCATGGGAGGCACCCACCTGTTGAGGGAGGTCGTCCCTTCCTAGGCGCCGCCCACTTTGATAGCAAGGGACGATCGTCCCTATAATGTTGGGGATGAAATGAAATGTGATGTTTTCTGCTTTTGTAATTCATGTTTTCTATTTTTGCGTATAGTTTTAGATAATTCTTGTTCGCTAGCTTCGCTTTCTCTCATTTTCCAATTCCATACACTACTAGTTAGTATTAATAAAATATAATTAGTACATAAGTTAGCCGATTAAATTTGGAACCGATTATGTTCCGATTTTCCGATTTGAATTCGACGATGGAGCAAGTTGCTCGAATTCAACAAAATGGACGTGCTAGCTAAGTTCGACGTAGAACGTAGTGGTGAGGTTAGTTTTTCAAATTACGAGTTTTACAAAGCGACCGAAATAGGCCAAATTACGGTTAAATTGAATCGCATTGCGTTTTAGTCGATTTAAGACACGTATGGACAATCCGATTGCGATGTTGATGATTATGATTAATGCCGGATATTAAGAATGGATTTCGCGACGATTATTGGTATTTTGATTACTTTTCCGTATTTGGAATTTGGTGAATTAATTGATAATGATGTGGTGTGATTAAACATGATATTTGCGACGGTGTATTTATTAATGAATACTTGATGATATGCGATGCGATGATACGTTTATCTTGATGTGGATAAATGTGGCGACATGGACTATATGTCATTTTTTATGAGCGATGATGATGTGTTGTTGTGTTGTTTTTATTGTCGAGTCACATACATTGTATTGGCGACGAGGGCTTTTATGCCAAGCGACGATGGGCTTTATGCCAAATGTTCCTAGTTATGGACAAAGCGGCAGGTACCACATGCATAACATAGTCGTGTCTCATGGAGTCGGTTATGTTTATGATTGAGTTGTTTGGCGTTGGTTTTAATTGATGGATTATGTGGAATTGCGATGATATATGATGTTTTGTTTGGTGATGATATTTATGATGAACATGAAATGAATATGACGTGATGATTTTATGATAACTATGCGATGAATATAAATGATGAGTTTTGCGATGATTTGATTTTGATGAGATGCTTAATGCAAATATGATGTGATGATGTTTGTGACGATGGGATTTTATGCCAAAAGCGACGATGGGCTTTAGCCAATTTGTGATGATTTTGTTTATGTTGCTTATGCTATTAGCGTTGTTTGATGTTGTTGTTTATGATTGTTGTGTTGAGTAGTGACGTATTGACTTGTGATAATTTCGTGGTGATGAACGCTGATGTGTTGTTGTGATGATTTATGTCAATGAGGTTATGGCGATAAAGTGTTGATTATACACATTAGAATGACGATTAGAGTGAGTGAGATTTGGATATGTGTTGGAATGCACTTACTAACCTATATCTTTTAAGATTCCAAAACTATATATATATGTTATCATGCCTTTAATTATATGTTTTGGAGTATCTCACCCTTTACTTGTTTTGCCGTTACCTTTATGCTGGTAACGTGCAGGTTTTGAAGACGGAGATTATAGCTGCTATTAGTTGAGCCGGTGTCGCTCTGATACGTAGCACTCGGGGGGAATATTTATGTTGTCTTGTTGTTGTTCTTTTGTTGTTATTCCTTTTGTAAATAAGAATCATACTTTATGAAATTATGATTTGATGAGGAAGTTTAATAAAGAAGATGTTTTGATTTTTAAGAATCAATTTATGATTTCCGACGATGCTATGTATCCGAAATTTATACTTTAAAGCAAACTGTTTAAAGTGATTTGGTTTTGAAGGTGTGACGCCTCAGTATTGAATTTATGAAATTTTAAATTACTCTGGTTTTACTTATAAAACCTTGGGTAACATTGGGGTGTTACACGATTCAACCCGGAGAAATGCACCTTTCGGTGTCAAAGTTGGCAAATTCTTGGGTTTCTACCTAACCGAACGAGGAATCGAAACAAACCCCAACAAATGTCGGGCGTTTTCCGGCATGCTGACATCCCTCTCCCGTTTTGTCTCCAAATCAGCCCAATATGCCCTTCCATTTTTCAAACTTTTGTGGAAAGGCCCCACATTTGAGTGGAGCGAGGAGTGCGAACGCGCCCTCCTGCACCTCAAGAGGGCACTTTCCCAGCCATCACTGCTCTCACAACCACAAAGAGGGGAAACCCTATACTTATACTTAGCGGTCTCGAATGAAGCCGTGAGCGCAGTCCTCATCCGCAAAATAGAGGATGGACAGAAGCCCGACTATTTCACAAGCAAGGCTTTGCAAGGGCCCGAGACCAGATATCAGCAAATCGAAAAAGTCACGTTAGCCCTCGTCACTATGGCGAGGAGGCTCCGATACTACTTCCTCGCCCATACTATCGTCGTGAGAACCGAGCAACCCATAAAGCAGCTCTTGGCCCGACCAAAAATGGTCGACCGGATGCTCAAATGGTCCCTCGAGCTCTCCAAATTTGACATCCACTACGAGGGCCGAAAGGACCAGAAAGCACAAGCGCTAGCCGATTTTGTCGCCAAAATGTCCGCCCATGAGCTATCTCCAAGCAGAGACAAGAGGTGGACTATTTTCATCGACGAGGCATCAAGCTCGATAGGGAGCGACACGGAGATCCTCCTTGAAAACAAGGAGGGGGTCGTCGTTGAGCATTCCCTAACCCTCGCTTTTCTGACGTCGAATAATCAGGCTAAATACGAGGCATTACTCGTCGGGTTACGACTGGCTGAGGATCTGGGCGCACGAGAGATCCAAGTTTTTATGGACTCCCAGCTCGTTGCATCACAAGTCCTCAGAGATTACCAGACCAAAAACGATAGCCTCATCGAGTACCTCAACCTCATAAATGAAGAAATGAGGAATTTCTACCGAGCAGAAATCAAGCACGTCCCACGAGAGCAAAATACCTGAGCCGATATCTTGTCAAAACTTGCAAGCACCAAGAAGAAAGGTGGGAATAAATTTGTAATACAGGAGTGTCTTCCCCGTCCGAGCATTGAGAAGTCCACTATGTTGCTCGACATACATGCCATCGGGGAAGCGAACTGTTGCATGACCCCAGTATTCAACTACTTAACCAAGGGGGAACTGCCCGCAGACAAGAAGGAAGCAGCCGCCACCAAACGTCGATCATGTTCCTACGTTGTCCTCGAGCAACGCTTGTATCGATGGGGGTTCTCCATCCCCCTCCTAAAGTGCGTTGAGGAGTCCAAAGTATCCTCCATATTGCACGAGATCCACGAGGGCATCAACGCCCAACACTTGGGTGGACGGTCTCTCGCTCGAAAGGCACTGCGGACAGGGTACTACTGGCCCACTATGCAGCAGGACGCAAAGAGCACGTCAAGAAGTGTGACAAGTGTCAACGCCACGCGGACATGCACATCGCTCCCCCGCATGAACTCACCATGCTCACCTCCCAGTGGCCTTTCAGTTGGTGGAGAATGGATATTCTCGGGCCATTCACGCAAGGCTCCTACCAAAACAAATACCTCATCGTGGTCGTCAACTACTTCACAAAGTGGATAGAGGCCGAAGCCCTCGCCAAGATCACCTCCTTTAACATCCTCCGTTTTTACAAACGGAACATCCCTGCCCGCTTCGGCATCCCGCAAGCGCTCGTAACGGACAACGGAACACAGATCACCGACCAGAATTTCCGTAGCTTCTTCACACGGTTAGGCACAAGGCAACACTTCACCTTGGTCGAGCACCCATAGATAAACGGCCAGGTCGAAGCCGCCAACAGGGTCCTATTGCGAGGACTCAAACATCGACTAGGGGAAGCCAAAAAGAGATGGGTCAAAGAAATGTATAGCGTGTTATGGGCTTATCGGACAACTCTCCACTCGACCACTGGGGAATCTCCTTTCTGACTAACGTACGGAACAGAAGCATTCATTCCCGTGGAAATCAGAGAGCCGTCGCGGCGCACCGAATTACCGTTAGACGAGGAAATGAACGACGAAGCACTACACAAGGAGCTGGACTTGGTCGACGAGATTCGAGAAGGAACGGATCTCCAAGAAGCCCAGCTGAAACAACAAATCACTTTACGCCACGACACCAAAGTCATCAAGCGGGAGTTTGACATTGGCAGCCTGGTCCTCCGGAGAATCAGTAGGAATCTCATGAAGCGCCACTAATTGGGAGGACCGACACGTCCGGGCCAAAACTGGCACAAGGGTATATTACTTAGAAAATTTAGTTGGAGTACAACTCCCTCGACCTTGGAACGCTATGAAGATAAAACAATACTATAGTTAAGTCTCCCCGATCGCACATCCAGGGACTTGGTGGTTGGCGCGTCACCCTTACCAGGGACGCAGCTCGACCTTGGGCCGCAAAATGGTACTAATGCGTGCTCAAAACTTTAACGAACAGAGGGTTCCTCGAAAATCATCGAGCAGAAAATTCATGCACGATGCGGGCACCTTGACCAAGACCCGTGGGCTACAACGTGCCTTTGGCTGGACGTCCGACTCGCATCAGACGATCCATGCCCCGATGCAAGAGTCCCAAACGTGACTACGGTCTCACCCGGCAGCCTCGGAAGCCTCCCTTTCAAAGATGCGCTAAGAACAATAACAAGGTCGAGCATATATATATATATATATATATATAACAACAAAAATAATACGAATTCATAAATAAAATCGACCACCAAGGCCGACAAAATAGTACAAACAGGCTCAAGACCCAGAGTTAAACATTCAAATCAAAAACATAAAATGGTGCGTAGGCCAAAAGTAACGAACACGCAGTCCAACAAAGCACAAACAACCTTTAAACTTTTGGGGGAGGCTCGATCTTCCCGTCGACCACCCGATGGAAGGGACCAATCCCGACGGTCACGAGGTCCACGTCGGGGTTAACCAGCTGCATCTGCTGGACGGCTTGGTCGAACCCAAAGGACAACGCCTCCACGGTGTCATCCACGAGAACTCGTATCCGTCCGATCGTTCTCCTCAAGAGAGCGCTCGCTCCTCGGACTCGTCCTCAATAGGGACCGTCGCTTCTAGCCTTCACACGGGCCACTGCTTTCTTCTTAAAGGGTCCACCTGCAACCTAAGCTCGTTTAGATCCTTGGCCAGTTGCACGTGCCTGTCATGCTGGCCCCAAAGCTTCATCATCTTGTTGTAGTAGTCCATGTTTTGCACCTCCAGCTCGGTCATCCAAGCACGAGCCTCGTCGATGTTGGATTTGGATGAGACGACATCATCATCCAGGGTCAACACGGTCTCGAGCATCCTAATGGCAGCGGCCACGTCGGCATTAAGGGTTTCCTTCCGAGCCCTCCAGTCACACCCGAGGATGGCCTCCCTTTCGACCTCCTGCACCCCTAGGGAATTCACGTCAAAGATGTGCCTGTTGCCATAGCGCGAGGGCAGCACTAAAGTCTCCCCAAATGAAGCCGACGTCCTCGGAACACCCTGTTCCAAATGTTCCCCCCTTCGCCTTTTCAGTGGTTGCTCAGGAGACATGCGGGGGAAGGAGTAGTTTCGGCCGCTTGGCCGACCTTCCTCGCCTGTCCTTGAAGCTCTACGACACGATCTTTGGCTGATCCTCGCGCAACTTTCTGCCTCAGCTTCAGCATGCGTTCCTCCATGGTCGCCATTCGATCTGCAAACAAACAAAAAGTTAAAACGTGCGCAATCAAAATAGACAACGATCGTCTGCGATCCTCAAACAATTTACATAGAAATTTCAGCGCGTCCAGGTCAGACGAGAAATCAAGCAGGGCCTTCGTGTTGATATAGCGGCGAGCAATCTCGATCTCCCGTGAGCATCAACGAGGACATTTCCCTTCCGGTCCACGCAGGTGGCCGAACCCTTAACGAAATTCTCCAGCCTCTCATATGAGAGCTGATCTTGCATGTCCAGCTTTTCATGCTTCACGGAATAGAAATCGGCTCCCCAATTGTAGTGTTTTCGGTCCCATTCCAGCGGGAACCTCGCCTTCAACCTCTCCTCCTCTTTTCCTTCTTTGTCGACCTCCACGGATCGGACGAATAGCGCATCCTCGACTTCCCTCGTCAAGGGATTCACCACATAAAAGAGCTTTTTGAAGTCCTGAACAGACTCCAAATACGGCAGGAACAACTTCTCTGACTGCTTCAAGGACACCCATGCGCATCTGTCACCGACCATCTGCCGTTGGAGGTGGAAGATACAAAAGAATAGGGTGAGCCCCAATGTCAAGATCTTGACCACTCGAAGGCCCTCATATAAGCTAGGGCATTAGGGTGAAGCTGCGAAGGAGCCAATTCCAGCCACGTAAACACCCCTAACTGGAAGCCCGTGAAGGGCATACGGAATCCCGTCTCCCGGAAGGCGAACTCATACATGGGAAACCGGGTCGACGCATACGAGGAGCATATCCTCCTGTTCTCCCCGGGGATCTAGAGCGCCTAGGAAGGCTTCATGCCCTCGTCTAGATCTTCAATAATGTTGAATGTCGAGGAGGGATCGACGACGAAGTCCGAGCGAAACTCCCTTGGCTCGGGCGCAACCCACGAGAGGTCTGCGACTAGCCAGATTCGTCGGAAGATGTTTGTGCCTTCCCCGTGCGGATTTTGGACGGTTGGACCCGACACCGAAAAGCGAAAAGAAAAGTGAATTCGACGTTATCAAATCCACCCTTCCATCACAAGTCAAGTGAAAGGGAGAGATGCTCGGCATCGCCCGCGGTTCAACCCTTCAGCCTCCCAGGCCGACCATACAGGCGAACAAAATCCTCGAGAAGTTTATGCATATGCCCTCGAGGCTCATGGTTACGCCTGCGAGATTCTTAAAACCCCTTGAGACATTCATTCGGCTCCCCGGGAAATTCATGGTTCTCCCTCGTAACTCACAACTTTCCCGGATATTCATGGTATTCCTGGTCACCCACAATTTTCCTTGAGAAATCCATATTCGTCCTGCGATATTCATAAAATTCCTTGGCAGGTTTATCCCAAAACCAAAATTTAAGAAGAAAAATACGAAGAGTTCAAGGGGTATTTACCTGCGTTGTTGGAGTTAATAGACATCCTTTGAGTATGTTGGAGACTCTTCGAGATTTTTGAACCTTCCCGTGGAGAAGTTTGAAATCAGAAATTGGTAAGCTAAGTGAAGAATAACAAATGAAACCCTAAGAGCTCCTTTTTATAGCCAAATCTCCTTGGGCATGCGAAAGGTCACACCCTATGTAGCTCCACACGCCTCCCTAAGCAAGATACGTGGCATGAGGGCTAACGTGTCAGCCCTAAGCTAGCGTATGAAGCCACGTGGCTATTATCACAAATAGATCCCCGGATACCGTTGTCCCTAAGGATAGAAGATAAATATGTGCACGCGGTTGCTCATCCCCGAGCATAGGAGGCAGATACGAATTCGTGCCCGCGGTTACCCATCCCATCCAAATCGATCGCGTCTCGTGCCTTGAGCGGACGAATCTCCCCGAGGGAGGTGCCATAGCTGCAGGGTCCCCCGACGGACGGCTCCTCGGCTCAAAGTCATCGCTCTCTGCGAGAATAAAGACTTGGGGGGCTCCTATTTTGGACTGGCCCAGCACTTGGCCCATGGCCATCAAAGCCCAATCCAATAGGCAGATTCGAAGGCCCATATGCCCATAACAAGTAAGGTTCCCCTCATGTGCACGTTAGGGCCACGTGGCCAACTGTTACTTAACTGCCACGTGCCCTCCGAGAAGACCGGGTCAAGCACCCTACGTTTCCTACAACGTAACCGTCACCTGCCCTTTGTAAATACCGAGTCAAGTAACCCGCATATCACGGAGCGGAAAACCAGGGAGGAGGCCACGTGCTGGACTCCTTGCACACGCAAGCCCTGGCAGTCCGTTAGTGGGCTTGGATCAGATTACCCACTAACTAGACCTTGGCCCAGCGCTGGGGGTCTATAAATACCCTCTAATTCGAGAGGGTCAGGTAACACATTAATTCTCTCATTTTGCTTGCTTGCTATCTCTCTTTCCTATTCTTACTTTGACATCGGAGTGTCTTGCAGGTACCCCCCTCATCTCCTCCAACCGCCGTTACAGTTGAGCCGTGACGAACCTTCTGGTCAGGTACGATCAGAATCATACCCTGAATTATATTGGTATGTGGTTGTTGTTGAATTGTGTTCTTAAATTTTTGAGTGAATATGAGTTGTCCCTGGAGATTAATTTAAATGATTAATCCATGAAAAATTTATATGTTTATGATCAACATAATGAATTAGGTGTAATAGTGTTAATAGATAATGAAACTGGAGTAGTTTAGAATTTATAATTGAGACTGGTATGAAATTGAGTGTTTAAAAATTGAAAGTACTGATAAGTAACACCAAAAGAAATTTTTTTAAGAAAAATTACTTGAACTAATCGATTGGCATATGATGCTCAATCGATTGGCTTTCCTTTAGGTTTTATAGGATGTCCAACAGAGGCTTCAGGAAATCGATTGCACGTTGGGACTGATCGATTAGCCTTTTTAATTTTTGGAAAAATTATGCTACAGAGGCCCAAGATGATTGATTGTGCCTAGGATTCAATCGATTGGATTTCTTTGGTTTTTGAAAAATTACACGTACAATAGCATGAACAAATAGATTGGTTAAGGGCGTCAATAGATTGATATATCGAATGTTTCGACCATAACTGTTAATTAGTGAGTCCAAAAGAGATACTATATGAAGCGTCAGAAATTTGATGTGAGTTCCTATTCAACAATTGTATCCTTAGAAACTAGAGGTGTCTAGAAAGATGTGAAAACTATAGTTTTGTCGTAGTCGTAAATTAAAAGTCAGTTATTTGGCATATATGCTTGATTATATGATGATGTGATTTTGAGATGAGTTTACGTACATGAAATGTGTCATACCCCAAATTTCCCCTTGATTAATAAATTAATGCATTCGCTAGACATTCGCATCATCTGCATATCATAACATGTGTTTCATCTCGCGTAATGCCTAAAATGTCAATCAAATTAAAGTTTTGGATCTACAGACATACAAGTTGAATCAATTCTCAAATATACGTAAAACTAGCGGGCAAAATATTTCAAAATCGAGTTTGCAGATGCCAGTTTTAATAATCTACAATTCTCGTAGTTTAACCTAACGTGCTTGTTTTTTTTTACTCCTTTTTCGATCGCATTTTGAAAAGCCTGAGACTTATTAACTAGGTATTTTTACTGAAAATTTTGATGAAAACATGTCTATTTTGTGAAAGTATATTTCGCGCTGATCATTTTTAAAATTCTGGTATCAGATATGAGATGTCAAAGGTGATGTCACAACACTAATATCTGTTGGATGAACAATTAACAGTACAAAGATTAATGGCAGAAAACTAAATTACACAATGAATTGTTTACCCAGTTCGGTGCTACACACCTACGTCTGGAGGCTACCAAGCCAGGGATGAAGTCCACTATTAACAGTATTAATTTGGAGTTAAACTTCCCTGTTTACACCCCTCACTTAATCAATATCCAATGACCCTTCTACCTAAGACCTTCTTAGATATGAGAAACCCCTCTCACTCCCCTCAGTCACACATGGTGACCATTAGCAATAACACAAAACTTGAAGACACACTTCAAAGACACATAATCACCGTTGCTTCAAAGCTTATTGATGATTAAAAATTTACAACTCAACTTACGTCCACCTCAAGTATTAAACAATACTAGAGTGGCTCACAATTAACATTCAACGACTAAAATAGTATGTTCAAAGTTCTTCTGGAATGGCTAACTCTGTAAACATGGTTAACAACCTTTTTATATGTTGACAGCAACTAGGGTTGCTTCACAATTAGTCTTCACTGAGTCCTATGCTTTCTGAAAGTAGGATAAAAGTTCTCCAATAATGTTGAAGAACAACGTTACAAAGGTTGCTTAATCCAAGCATACAATTTAAAATAAATAGACTCTAAAGTTTCGAACTAAAAACCATTCAGTCATCTCATGTGACATCTTCATAAAATCAATACATTATTCTTCATGGCTTTTTCTAAGCAAAATGTTTTACCAAAATTGCCAATATACGTAAACAACAATTTTAGTGCATTCACTTTAAAAATTTGAGCAATTTTGCAACTAACTTTTCTTTATTTTTGTGTCTTTTTATTTTTGTTTTTTCGTCAAAATGTTCAGGATAATTAAATAGAACTAACTACAGTTTCAATTCGATTTTAATTTTTAATTTTGGAATTGTTTGAAATTTATTTGATTAATTTGTTTTAATTTTTAATTCACCCAAAAGAGCTTTTATGGAATAGAAAAGTAGAGTTAACAAACTTGAACCATTTCCAAAGTCACACATAATGATTGCTTAGTCTCATTCTCTTCTCATTTCTTTCTTCCATCAATGACCATGACTCCACATTTTACTCCTAGTTAGACCAATTCCATTTGGACTCTCTCTCACATAATGCCTCAACATAATTTTGGTTTACCAGAGTATTTGAGCGGAAGAGATTTTGAAATAAGTTGTCTTGTACGAACAATTATTGGAAGCTTGGATATGCAAATTTAATAAAAAATATAATATGGATTGAATATGATAACGTGAATTAATAACCTTGAATCAAATTTTCGAGTATTCAACGTTTAATACAGCTCACTAGTAAAGTTATTTTCAATGGTAATTAATCATAAGAACAATTGAAAGCAATTTTTCGAACACTTGGTGTGCAATTGAATTTGTCTCCTTTTGATCTTAACAAAGGCCAAGCACACAATATTTGAAAATTGACTATCTGGATCTTGCTACTCCTTTGTGTTCATTATCTCCAAAGCTTTTGCACACAACATGATTAAATTTGATAATTAAAGACCTAAGCATCTTACTGACCACCATACTCTGCTCCACTGTCTCACTGTTTGACTTCATTTTGTTCACTAAGGTCAAGGTTTTCCCCAAGAAAGTGTTTACTTTCTCTCATTCTTTCATGTCCAGTAACTCACACTCCCTTCTTAATGCCTGAAGTTGTTCCCTTTTCACCTTTGTGGATCCTTGATATTTCCGCTTCGTTGAGTCCCAAATTTCTTTTAAGGTTCCTTGTCAATAATTGTTTCAAGAATTTCTTTGTCAATAGCTTGAAATAGAAAATTCTTGACCTTCAAATCTTTGAGTTAGGCTTCTTTCACTGTCTTTCTATGCGCCTCGTTTGTTGATGTTGCCCCAATTGCTGCTCCATGGATTCCTTCATCAACTAGATTTCACAACTCCTTACACCTTAGAAAGTTCTCCATCATCATTGACCAATAATCATAATGGTCATCAAACTTAAAAATGAACGGTTGCACAATTTTTTTCTGAAGTTGTCATTCTTCTTACACACTTATAATTTGGCCCTTGCACAAATCTAATACTACTTATTGAGGAGTCCGGAGCATCGAAATTTTGATAAGCTAAATATTCATGATCTTAGACTTTGAGACACATATACATTTAAAATCTTAAGATGAATATGTGATATGTCTATTATAAAGATGTGTTTTTGAGAAAAAAATTAAAATATAAAATATTCTCTCGGGTTAACCATCGGAAGGACCCAATTATTCCACTTATAACCACGTGTTAAAATAAAAGTAAATTCTTCTTTCTTAAATATATAAAACTTGGTGTTTTACTTATAGTGTACCTTGCATTTTGAGAGGATTCAAAACTCACGTGCATCCCATAATAAAAGAAAACAAATATGGTGAATTCTTATCTACCTAACTCAAAAGTTAGATAAAATTATGTTCCATGTAAATGTTTTGAAAACATCAAACAATTGTATTATTTTAGAAATAAATAAATATGTTAAAATTAGGTGGTTTCGTATTGATTGAAGATAAAATACTCAATTTTTGTGATTAGTACCCCAAAAAATATACTTACATTTTAAACTAGTTTATTACAACTGGGGATGACTCACTCAACTCATGGTGAGACGTGTCAATAAAAATGAAAAATACTACATTCGCTTACACATAGCTGCGTGATCGATGATGAATCATGATCTTGTTGTTCTTCCTCTTACGAAAGACAAGACCAACAAAATGTACAACAAGTCCGCAGGTGACTAATTAAGAATTAAACCTCCCATATCATCTCAACTTTAAAATTGAAAATATTAGACTAATTAGATTGTTGGCCCGTGCATTAGAATTAAAAATTATAATATTTTATTATTATTATTATTATTATATTATATTATTATTATTATTAATTTAAAACAATATTATTATTCTTATGTCATTCTTTAAATCAAATTTAATTTTTTATTTTAATAGTTTGTTTTAATGACATATTATTTTTACTAAAATATTTATTGTCTAATTAAAATTGTCTCTTAAAAATCAATACATTCTCATATGTATTCGGTATCTCTTAAAATAACGTGATCATTATTTAAGTAAATAATCTAAATAATATATATATATATATATATATATATATATATATATATATATATATATATATATATATATATATATATATATATATATATATATATATATATATATATATATATATATATATATATATATATATATATATGCAAATTTTAACCTATTGAGATGTTATTGTCGTTAAAAATATAGTATTGGATGAGAAATATGAAAACTTCAATAAAATAATTAATTTATATATATTTATATATAAAAATACATGGAAAAATGAGCGATTAAACACATATTTTTAAACAATTTTTTTATAAGTTGACCTATGAATCTAAAATATATATTTTGTTCTCCTACACGAAAAGAAAGAAACCAAGAAAAATGATGATTAGGCACAAATTTTTTAGACAAATCTTCTATAAGTTGGACTATAACTCTATGTATATTTTATTCTCATGCACAAAAAAAAATACAATTATAAAGACACATGTCAATTGAATAATATAGAATATAAAAATAATAAAGATTTATATTTTGGTATGAGTATATGTGATTTAAGATAGAGAAAAATATCATGTCACAAAAATAAATAAATTTTCTTTTATGTTCTCAATGATTTGTGAGATCATTATATTTTTATGATTTGGTAATTTGATCTCAAAGATTTGGACTTTGACTAATGCCTATAAAATTCTAATTTAAAGCCAACTTCTTAAAATTAGAAGAAATAAAAGTTAGATTAAAAGATAGAAAGAAAAAAAGTACTTAGAAGGTGAAAGATTGATGGCAATATCGTTAGATGACATATTTTAAGGAGGAGAGAAAGGATTATAGAGCCTTGACTTTTAAATTATCAGAAACAAAAATTATCCATGCAAAGTGGATGATTTTTTTTTTATGTAGTTCTCATTTTTAGTGGAAAGCATTAAGCATATTAATGATCAAAGCAATTATATTATTTTCCTTTCTTATATACCACTACTATATTGCTACTTTGATTATTAAAAGATAATTTATAATTATAAAAGTATGAATAACCGTAAGGGAAGAAAGAGTCAAGTAGTATTCATATGATTTTATAGTAATTCTAATCATATCAAAATAATTATGTGTGTTAAATAAAAAAAAATAATATTCTTTCCAATCAATTTATATAATTTATAATTTATTAGCACATAATTACATAAATTATCTTATAGTATATGTAACTTTCAATCACATATTAATAGTAATTATCATATAATATATAACTGCCATATTATATATATATATATATATATATATATATATATATATATATATATATATATATATATATATATATATATATATATATATATATATATATATATATATATATATATATATATATATATATATATATATATATATATATATATATATATATATATATATATATATATATATATATATATATATATATATATCATTTATTTCAAACTAAATAAATATGCTCAATTTATTTTATATCATTTATAATTTTGTGCTAGAAAAAGTATAATGATATTCCACTTTAGAATTATTTAATTATTCAATAATTAAATTTTACACATTGGCAAGATTTTATTTAAAATGTATTTTAAAATTGATTATTTTATTTATAAAAATTCGATATACTTATTATTATTTTTGAAATATAGTATATAGAAACTATTTTAATCTCTGTAAGAATATTTAATTATTTGGATCAAAACTCTATAAAAAATACATTCTAAAAATGATTATAGAATATTAAGTTCTTAAAATTTAAACCTAAATTTTTTTTCATTGTAGTTATTAGTTACAATTTTAGTGAATATTAAAATAATTTTTTTTATATATGTTATCATCATTGTAGTGATTAGATACAATTTTAGATTTAATTATAAAATGTAAGAATTAAAGTTAATAAAATGGAAATATATATTTTTTGGTTTTAGATTTTTAAATAATAATTATGTCAATATAATTTAATTTAAACAAAATAATAAAATAATTTTTATATTTGTGATTTGTATTTATTATTTAGAAAAACTAAGTAATTCAAAATTTATATAAAAAATTATAATTTTAATATTAAAGATAATAATTAAAAGAGAATAATTAATAATTTAAATTAAAAGAGAATTAGAATTAGAATTTTTATTATTAATATTTTTATTTATGTTAATATAGAATTGTATAATTAAGGTTTGTATTTAGAATTATCATAAAATGACATGTGGCGATGATGAATACCAAGAAGACATGTGGCTAGGGTTGCCATCATGACTTCTTTGAATTTATATTTGAATTTATATTAAGTAGATGTTGTCATGACATTCAATCTTACACTACATCATAATTACTATTTATAAACACATTGAATAATATTTTTTTTATAATTTTATTCTAAAACAATTTTAGTTATTATAGTTCGAAATTTGATTATATATATATATATATATATATATATATATATATATAATATATTATATATATATATATATATATATATATATATATATATATATATATATATATATATATATATATATATATATATATATATATATATATAATATATAATAATATATATAAATTAATAATAAAGTTAGTAATAAATGAATGAATTATAAATTTAGTAATATGATTTATAATATGAATTTTTATAATATAAAAATTAAACCGATTAATGAATTATAATTAAAATAATTGACTAATAGAGTATATTTATATAATTAATATAATTGTGAAATTAATGAATGACACAAATTTATATTTGTGCTATAAAATAAATTTTAAAAATAAATATTTCTTTTAAAATATTATTATTTTATTAAAAAGTATTATTTATCATATAAATACACTGAATAATATATACCGTATAAAGTGTAAGTATATTGGAAGTGTCGAGACAGCATAGCTCAAAATAGAATAAAATACTAATTACTACAACTTAATAAAAATAGAAGTCTTTAAGTCTAACGGATCTGCTTTTTTCTTTAGTGAAATTTTAATGTTATTGGACCGTAGATTTGCATTCCTAACATTTTGTTGTACCTAGTGAGATGAAAATAATTTATTTATGTTATAGACTCACTCCACCAAATGCTCACATTAGTTTTACTTGTACAAAGAATCATTCAAACATTGAGAAAAGATCTCTCAAGAAAAGTGGATATAAAACAAAATAAGCAAAAGAAAAATATTATTTAGCACAGTTCCATGAAAGGAATGTATTGCTATTTTAGATTCCTGTCCTGTTACCAATGACAATAGAAGAATATGACAAAATGTTAGAGACACCTAACAATAGAGTTGACTTAGTCATTGTCTCCAAACAAGTATTATCATTTTTTTATATCAAACAAATCAACCGT
Organism: Vicia sativa; assembly: GCA_021764765.1. Classification (NCBI taxonomy): domain Eukaryota; kingdom Viridiplantae; phylum Streptophyta; class Magnoliopsida; order Fabales; family Fabaceae; genus Vicia; species Vicia sativa. The sequence goes on along the minus strand of CM038794.1, from coordinate 55,212,620 downwards.
TGTATAACATATATTAATGTTAGATATGGTAAACACCCATATTCCATTTGACTATTTATTCAAGAAAATTGAGAAACTTTAAAAACATAAAGTGTACTAAAGAGAATTGTCTACAACAAAGTTGAATAATGTCAAAATAACTATATGTATGATATATACATTATAAATGGTTCATACAATGTAGTCTAATTTGAGAAAACAAAACAATATATTAATATCCGTCACTGATAAAAGTTAGACATCAGACATGTCTTTAATCTGAAGTGTTTGTGCTTGTGCAACTTTCATAACTAACACCGTGTTAAACTTCGGCGCACTTCATTGGTGCATAACCAAGTCTTGAATTCTTCACATCATACAAAACATGAAAGTTCTGCTGTTGATAATTTCCAATTATTGAAAGAGCAGATTTAGGAGTCCCCAAAATAGCCAAACAAACAACATCATCAGACTCAATCTGAATGAAGTAATTCTCAACAGGAAAATCCCAAACAGCTCCATCCGAAAACATGATTCCAAATTCAGGCAATTCCATTTCTTCAATCCCACTAACATTATAACAAGGCTTCAAAGGTAAAAAGCTTTCAACAATTTCATAACCCTTGATTTTCTTCACGAAAGCTTCCTTGATAATCTCATAAGCAGGTTCAGCAAAATAAGTTAAAGTTGTACCAGAATCAATTATTGTACCACCAACTCCTTCTTCTGACAATCTCCAAGTTTCTTCTGATATATTCAACACCTCACCACCAACCATAACAGATTTTATCTCAACATAGTAAAATGTGTTCTCTTTTCCACCAACAAAAGAAGTGAAATTCGAATTTGGATTACCAAGAAGCTCTTTGTTCTCACCAAATATCAATTTGCTACTAACACTTGAGTTGCTAGTTCTATCAACAAAACAATAGGAAAATGAAAATGGATGACCATAGAGATTTTGAAGCTGTGAAGCAAATGATAATGGTCCTCTTCCTAATCCTAACAATCCAGACGCGCCGCGAAATAGTCCTCTATTCCAATGACCACAACCAAACATAACATTTTCGACGATTTTGAAATCTGATTCGCCATTTGATTTCGTGAGATTCAATGTAAAAGTTTCAACTGCGAAATCGCCTGTTGTATTTGAACTATCACCGTACCAATAAAAATACGGACAAGTCTGATTCTCCTCCTCACCGCAAGACTGAGGAGGAGGATCAGCGATGACACAAGTTGGCAACGCGAATCGTGACAACTTATATTCTTAAAAGAAAAAGAATCTTTAGGATCATAATATGGTCCATTTTGATCAAAACAAGCATAACAAGGAACACATTGAATCCAATTAAGATCACTACCGGTGTCTAGTATTAGTGAAATATGTCTTGGTGGTGTACCTATGAACACATCAATGAAATACTCACCAGACCCAAAACTTACTCCTGACTCCAACGTTGCAACAAGCTGACTTGAATAGTTTCCGGTGAAATATTCCGGCGGTGCAGCCGGAGAAACCACCGGCGGATTATAGAACTTGTTTGATTCTTCCCTTGAAATGGAGTTTTGGTTCTTCTTTTCAGTGACCCTTTTATGCAAAGTTTGGATTCTTGCTAAGTCTCTAACTGCAAAATCAGTGAATGATTCTTTAGGCTCAACATTGTGATTATGATTGTGATTCTTAGAAATGGCTTCCAAAGTGAAGAAATGTAACACAAGAAAAAGACTACAATGAGAGAAAATTTCATAACCATGTTAATGATAATGAACAATACCAACTTGAAGAAAGTTGCAAAAGTTGAAGCAAAAGTGGGAGAACTTCAAGTAGGGTGACTCATATCAAGAAAAAATGAGAAAAAAACAAAAAGGTTTCATTCAAAATAATTTTTTAAGTTCATTAGTTTCAAGGTGCATGACATGAGAATGAATATTTAATGAGAATATATATAATAATTTTTTGTTCCTCCTAAAGGGTATTTTCCTCTTGGTTTCCTCTTTCATTGGAATGTATGAATGAGACTCTTATCACTATTTATAAGACTTTGCCGTATGGAAAATGATAACATATGAAAATAAATTCCTCAAAAAGGTTTTGAAAACTTTCCATAGTGCATGTATACATTGTATAGCAATAAAATAATTTTGTTGAGTCTCAATTTGGACAATAATACAGTGCCAATAACAGTTCTAAGTGTGATGACTTATTGAATTATTTTTAGTAAGTTTTAAAATATATTAAAGTTAAGGTAACAACTAGGCTGCTCTTTTTTTTTTTATTTTGGTCTTTAATATAAGTGTTATTTATTAGTATCAACTTAGGCTGCAACTAACAAAAGTCAAAGTGGAAAAATGAATTTCTAAAGTTTATTTCATCTTTTTCTTGTTGTGGAATTGAAATTCTTTGTCATGGTTAGACTTTATGAATATGTCCTAAAAAAGTCAAATAATTGATTGATGTGTGTTATGTGTTAATTGAGTTAAATGAATGTAATTTGTTAGTATAGAGTTCAATCTTGGTGACAATATTTATTAAACAAGTTAACAATTTAAGAAAAACATCTATCAATAAAGAATAAAAGATATTCATCTAAAAAGAGTAAAAAATATTAAAATATACATTGAGAAATACTTGTATTTAAATAAACCTAAATCTATATTGCTAGAAACATCCTATAAAAAGAGAGTATATTTTAAATATTTAAACTTTAATTTCTTTTTTAGTTAGTTTCATTTTGGTGGTTGTGATAAAGTAGGAGAGAAAGAAAATTACTTTTTATTTTTTAATTAATAAAAAATGCAGTTAATTATTTGTAAAGTCACATGTTATTATGTTATGTTCGTTTTTATGCAAATATTTTTCATATATATTTGTGACTACGATATGATGATGTATTTTTTAGTGGATTTCTTAACTTACCCCATAAAGGTGGGGAGCACCCCATGAAAATTCTAAAATATTTTGCATAAAATTGGAAATTTATTTCCGGTTCGTATCTCTCATTGTAATTTTTGAGTGCAACTGGAAGTTTATCTCCAGATCTTTGCTGAAAATATAAATCTGGTTTTGGGCATGACAATTAGCAGAAAAAACTAACTATAAGCAATTACTTTAGAATTTACATTTGTAATTCAAATTAAAGACATGCAATTTTAAAATCGAATTAAACCCAAAAAATGTTATTCAAAATAAATTTCATAATAATAGTATTCAAAATACATATCCGATACAATACGAAATAAAAAAAAACAAAGTCAAAATACAATCAAAATAAACTATTGTGTATGGCGTAGCCGGCCTGTCACCCTCGAGGCGCCTTCACGCCTCCCAGAAACCGTGGCACCGAGCCTCCGCCATGATGGCCTCCAAAACGCCACTGACATCGGATCTGTCAGGAAACAGCCATCTGTCGATGTCATCCCTAGCAAGCCCCATGATGCGATGACACCTAGGCAGCACGTCCTAAGCATGATCCCTTGTCGCCTGCTCCTCCTCCAAGATCTCCTGATGAGCCGACCTGGGTGGATCCCCCTGGAGCCTTTCGTATCATGTATGAATGGGAAATCCTAAAGAACCATAGCATGTAACCGTACGCGTAACTCCAGTCGTCTGGAGCCCCGACACTCCTGGTCTCCTCAGGTACGAGATCATGACTCTCAAGATCATCAAAAGTCCCATCCATCTCCCTCCTCTTCACTTTCAGAGGAGCAGATAAAGCAGGATACTGAGGAATCGTCTGAGTATACTTGAACTGACGCATGACTCTCTCGGGCATATAAGCAGCAGTCTTTCGAGTACCGCAGGCCAACCAACCTATAAATAGAGAAACCTCATCAAAAGTTATCGTCTCGTGGTTGTCGGTGTAGGAACTTGAAGTGGGTGTCCTCATGCAAAATCTGGTCCAGATAAACCCGACACACAAGTGTCGCATGGTTGCCTCTAATCAGATCATATGCACATGCACGAGGCATGTGCTCAATATAATCCTCAAAATGACCATCTTGAAATTTGTGGGTTGTAGGATTCATCCCTAAAATATCAAAATCATATCAGTTAGTTTCAAAATCAAAATAATTAAGAAAGGAAGCAAAGAGAAGTTTTTTATACCGTCAAAAGAGTCATGTTGTCGGTGATCTGCCTCGTCTTCCACCTAGCTGCCTCCGTCAACTTGGTATACAAGTAAACCAAGAAAGCAAGTTCCACCCACTGACCTGCTCTAAATCAGCAAAGAATCTGAGGTACATGATGTCAGTGTAGGTGGCACTAGTGTCCACAAAGATCTGGGTCCCAACAAGATACAAGAGGTATGCTCTCGGGATACCATCCGAAGGGTAACCGCCGGATCACCATCACGCTGCACGCCAACCTCCTGATCAAAAACAATCTTCAACCAACTATATCTCACGTGGTTGCCACGTGTCTTATCAACCTCCTCTAAGGCCTCATCCACGGTAACTCTCAGCCTCTCAACCAACAGCTCAATCGCCTTGTCTTTCTCCAACTTCTCATGATCCAGAAACTGTCCTCTAATCGGCAGGTGTAACACCCCAAATCTACCCAACGTATAATATTTAAATCGGAGTGCGGAAAAGATAATCATACAAGGGATGTCACAATTTCTTCGCAAAACAACATGCATTTAGTCACAACTATACAGATACATAACACTTAGATCATGGATGAACTTATAACAACACTTTTCAATTAATTCGGTTAATCAATCTAAATCACAGAGTCATAATTCTTCAATAGTAACAACAATACATCTTTTATTCAACCTCAAAACATTTCACAATATTATTAATATTATTTAACTTCACTTAGCATAACTATTCAACTAAATCAACTTCAATAATCAACATGATCAAGTATTCACATTATTCATAAATTTCAACAATTTAAAGCGACTACAACAAATTAAGCAACGTTCATCCCCCCGAGTGTTACGTATCAGAGCAATGACACCAATTCGAACTAACAACAACTAACGACTTCATAATGCTACTTCGAACTTCCACGACTATCCTTGAGTACCTGCCCATTTCCTATGGTAGGGGAAATATCAGCAGAAGGGGTGAGATATCCAACAATATAATCAAGTGTATGATAAATAATATGCTAGGATTAAATCATACAAAATTATCACATCGGAGTTAGCACATCACAGCAACTTCCCAATTAACAACAACATAAAATCACTTCACCATTAGCAACAACAATCATTCACTTCACAGTTAATAACAACATAATTCACTTCACAATTAACAACAACATAATTCACGTCACAATTAGCAACAACATAATTCACTTCACAATTAACAACAACATAATTCACTTCACAATTAACTACAACATAATTCAAATGAGACACAACAATGCATATGCATGTGGTACCAACAGAGCTTCAGCTCCCTTCACTATTGCCAATTAATAGAGGCACAAGGCATAAGCCTTCTTCACAATTCCGTCAATACAGGCCTTCACAAAGATGCAAATGTAATACAACACTAACAACACACAACAACAACGAAAATTCACTTCACGAGGCATATGCCTATATCACTGCTATTACCAATAATTAGAGGTAATTATCGTCACTGAAAACATCCTGCAACTTTGCATAAAACAACAACAACATAATTGCAGTATACACATCGCTAATAATTCACACAGAAAATCACAACACGACGTACTCAACATAATTTCACAAAACAAACCAATCACGATTACCTACTAACAAACACGAACTACCACGGCAATTTTCAGTTAATTCCGAGCAACTAATTATACCGCTTATATCTACTAATCGGTATTGTTTCTGTCAATTTTTTATTATGCTACTAAACTCTAGATATATATTACTCTGTTAAATATGCATAGATATACTAACTTAATCAATTAATTAATTCAACTAAGTATATACTGTTATTTAAGTGTTTATACCATCTTAATTACTCAATTCTATATTATCATTATGCTCCCATATTCAATTTCTGCTACTAGTTGTACACTGTCAAAAAAACTAGTTCCAGTTCTACTAAGCTGCTTTTGCTTATAACCCACTATATCATGCTAATAATACATTATGAATTAATTAATCTACTAATTTGACATTAGAATTAATATTAACATGTACTAATGTTGTAAATTAGCTAGTTGATTAAACAAAGTACTAAAAAAATGCAAGTTAAACAAACTTGGCCCACCAAAGGAAGAGACGAACGTCTCTCTTACTCCAGGGCGCCCGCCCTTCAACCATTCACCGATGGGGCGCCCGCCCTACCCTATGTGGCCACAAGAGGCGACCGCCTCCCTCTTTCCTCATTGCTATTATTATTTATTCTTCATTCCTTAATCACGGAGCGATCGTCCCTTCGTGTAGGGTCCCCGTCCCCGATTCCTTTATTTTTCTTCTTCGATGCCGTTTCAGGTTCCAAATCAATACCGGAGTAACAAAAATCTATTAGCTTAAATTTTAATTCGATTAACTTCCAGACTCAATCGGGTAACCTGCAACACTAATTCCCAATCGCACCAACAGTTTCACATAACCATTATTTTTATCATCCGATTAACATTAACTTCACCGGTATAAAATCAACAATTTAATCCACACGCAATCTTCACAAACGGAGATAATTCCATAAAATTCCATCCCCGCATACGATTCATCATAAACCCTTGTTCCTCTTTTCTTTCTCCCACGTACAACTTTTTCCCAAAAATATTCATTAAACCCTTATAATTCTCCTTTATATCTCTTATAATTAAATCTAACTTATAATAATAATAATAATAATAATAATAATAATATTTTTATTAATCCACACTTATTTCTAATAGTATTTCCAATAATATTCTATAATAAAATTAATTCATCATTAATTAATCTCAACTTCCGATAATTCACTTAACCACCCTAAATCAACTTATCAATTTATTAATGCTCCTTATAATTCTACAATTAAATCCAACTTCGACTAAATTCCAATAATTAATTCCTTAATAATTTAATTAAGTAATTAATTAAATTTAGGCGTTATAGCAGTGTGAAGCGCATAATCGACGTCGTTGTAATCGCATCTCTCCGTGTGACTCTCTCTCTCTGAAGAAGCATGTTGTGTAACTCGGTCATGCCTCAAACATAACGGTCGGTCATACATATCTCAGAGAATGAACTGTTAGCGTATGACTTACAAAGGAAAAATGGAAAAATTATGCATGATACCGAAATACATTTCTGTTTTGTTCATCCCATGAAATCGGAATAAACTTCCTGTTTCCTCCAAAATAAACAATGAAAACCCCACCTCAAAATCCCAAATGCGTCAAAATACATGGATTGATCGTCAAAAATAGTTTACAAATAGTGTTATAATCACTCCTAATGATGTAAGTTACCAAAAACAATACATTTAAAACCCTATTTCACTAATTTCAATTGATTTTACATAAACTCTAAAAATGTGTAAATCACTTACTTGATTGATTGAAGATGGTTGTTGCTTGATTGATTCTGTTACTTGTTATATTTAAGAAATGCTTGATGATTTATGTTGATTGTTTGAGAAAAAAATTGACTTTGGTGATAAGGGTTGAAAGAGAGAGTTTGTTTTTGAAAACTTTGCTGTTACAGGGAGGGGAAAGGTTCTGTCGCGTTTAAGTGCATCCAACCAGAAATATACTGTAATAAATCAGAATAAATTTTCGGTTTGCACCAACCCCTTTAAACCTGAATTGCATGGTATAGGGTGTTAACCGAAAGTTTATTTTTGATTTTTAGGAGGCAACAGTGAAATTTCACGTGGTGCACAAGAAGACTATGGGGTGGGTTAAGAAATTCACTATTTTTTATATGAGAACAAACCTAAATTTATTTTTTAGAAACAACAGAGAAATTTTTTAATTTATTTAAAATTATTTTTTAATTGTTATTATGAGATAATGAAGAAGAGAAATTACTTTTTAATCATACATGTTACGTGTGTGACTAATTTCTCAAATATAAATCAAAGCACTACGAGATTTTGCAAATTTTATTTTATAAGTATTTTTTAATCCTCTTAAAATATTTTCAAGGTTTCTTTAAATAGTTTCAAGGGTTTCTTAAGTTTCAAGAACACAAGAGTTTGATGTAGTTTATGCCAACACTTTGCATGTGGAGCGAAGATAACTTTGGTTAGAACTGAGTACCTTGCAACAAATAAGTCATGGACCATGTTGCCACATTAGAGACTTTAATGTTGTATTGGAAAAACATGAGAAATTTGGTTACTATCTGCCAAATAAAACTTCTTGTGACGAGTTTCTCAATTGGAACAACTCAAATGATCGAATTCAGTTGGATACCACAAGAAATTTTTACATTTGGAATACCGACAAGAGATCTGCACATGTTGCAACTAGACTTGACAAAGCTATATATAACCAACAATAGATAGACCATTGGAGCATTATTGTTACTTGTTGCACATTTCCGAAAAGTTTCTCTGACCACCGCCCTTTATTTCTCACCTCTATCATGATGAAATTTGATTTTTTTTATTCTTCGTGTATTTGTTGAAATATTAAATTAAATTTGTTAAAAATATTATATTTGATTTGATTTGATTTGGTTTAATATTTAAATATAATTTAAGTTGTGTTGATTCAATCTTATTTAGGTTGTATATAAATAATCCTAGTCTACATTATTATTTGTACAATTCAATAATATAAATTCTTATTTTCTTTATTATTCTCTCTTTCTCTCCTCACTAAAAGTGCATCACGTACTAACAGTATTCAAGTTGGATAAATATAATGGAGAAAGATATCAGGTGTTTTATGTGATGTAAAGATAATGTTCAAACTAAAGGAAAAGTTTTATTGGATTGCGGTAAGACTTACGATTTTGTACGTAACAGAATGTTGGACGGTTAAGAATCAACACGAGAATAAAGTAGGTGTAGCGAAGATGAGGATGTTGCAAGGGATGTGTGGTAAGAATCGACAAGATAAAATTAGAAATAAAATTATTAGAGAGAGTGTTGGAGTAGCACCTATTGTAAATAAGATGGTGGAAAATAGACTTAGGTGGTTTGGACATGTAGAAAGAATATTTGTAGACTTTGTAGTAAGCAGAGTAGACCAGATGGCGAGAAGACAAACGATTTGAGGAAGAGGAAGATCCAAAAAGACTATAAAAAAGTTATAAAAAAGGATCTCAAAACTAATAATTTGGATAGAAACATAATTCTTAATAGAAAATTATAATGAAAGTTGATTCATGTAGTCGATTCCACTTAGTGGGATAAGTTGTAGTTGTTGTATTTCTCACTTCTAACATTAATATGTAGGCTCTTAATGACTCTGGTATAAAAAAAGTATTAGGACATTGGAAAGCTAAGGTGGTTTGTTATCCCATGCATGGTTTGGTCACAAAACATAAGACACACAAACCTTTACTTAGGACTTGGAAAAAATACATCTTCAGCAATTTGCATAACAATTTGCATAACAAGATTACTAAATTTTTTGTGGCTAAAGCTTAAGTTACATATATTTTTCATATGTTAGATAGAGTAAAGTTGATTTTTTTTTTGTGACTAAATGTCAAATTCGATAAATTTATTTCTGGATTTCATTTGTGATGTAAAACCTCTTTATTTGTTTGAATTTAGGGGGAGGTTGTTGCTCTTGGTCTGTTGCTTTGTTATAAACTCTTGAGTTCCTTGTGGTACATCTTATGCTTGAGGATCGTCTTTTTATTAATTCATTTTTATTTCTTAAAAAAAATATATTACTAGATTTTTCTACAACATGACCAAACTGAGATATTTCACCAACGACACATCTAGACTCAAAAATGAATACACATGCATAGATTCAACTTTTAAGGGAAGACATTGAGCAACATTGCATCCTCCATCATTCATGGTCTCCTACATGAGTATGGAAACAACTCATAGCATAAAAGCAGTCCTCCCAAGTGTAAAGTCATTAGAGAAGCAGTTAATCACATGACACTCAATGTTATAACTAATCTTATGGGGTTTCCTATTGGCTTAACTCCATTTGATTATCTAGGTATTCCAATTTTCAAATGAAATCTTGAAATTTCCCACCTCCAAGCCATATCAAAAATGTCATAGCCAAAATCACTATTTAAAAAGGTCATCTTCTATCTATGATGTCGAGTTCAACTAATCTGATATATTGTTCATGGCATAAACAAAATAGATTCCTGCATAAACAAATTTGTTTAGACAACTAACTTAGACACTAGAAAACTAGTTACTATATCTTATCCGGCAAAATTGTATATTTCATCTTTTCGGAATATTTTTGTACTGAATTTTTTTTAATAAGTATTGTTTTTTTACCAATTTTCTAAAATCATATTTTTTTATGGAATGTAATTTTTTTAAAATTAAATATGTCGAGTGTTAAATATAAATATCAATTGACAGAATAAAATTTTTATTTATTTATTCTTTTAAGTATAAGATCAGGGTCGGTTTTGAGCCAAAACAACCAAACGTACAGTCTAGAACTTCTAAAAATTGAGAGTCTCAAAATTGATAAAATAATATAATTAAAAAATTATAATGAAAATAAATTATATATAGTGCGTTTGAAAACATGTATCACTATGTAGCTATAGCTAGCGGTGAAAGGTGTGGCCAGTGACCTTATGGTATTTTGTTCAATACTTTTATAGCTTCTTTTTACAATTTATTTTACTTGAAATATGCAACTTAATGCTATACCCTGTTTTTACAATTTATTTTACTTGAATTTTAGAGTAAATTCCATAATCATTTATTTTACTTCAAAATATTTTTAAAATAATTAATACAAGTATTAATATACATAATCAAGTTAAATACATAAAATAAGTATAGAAAAATTTAAATTTTTTATTATTAAATTTATATAATAAAATATAATATATTATTATTTGTGAAGATTTCTATTATTTTTATTTTATTTTATAAAAAATATATTATAAAATTTTATTTTATAACATTAAATTAAATTAAGAAATTTAATACTACTTTTAGTAAAGAGAACATAACTAAATAGATAATTAACTAAATTAATTAAATTATTAAAATAAAAATTACTTTTAATAATTTGATTAGAGTTAATCTAATTTGATAGTATTTATAACATTTTATAAAAATTTTAACTAGTCTATCTTCCCTTATATTAATATTAATATAAGTATAAAAGAAACTATATGCATCGTATAACAAATTTATTTCTTATTAAATTTATATGATAAAATACAATTCATTATTATTTGCGTCAAATTCTTTTATTTTTTATATTATTTTTACAAAAAATATATTGTTAAATATATTTTATAATAATAAATAATTTTAAAAATTCAGTATTATTTTTAATTTAATCAACATAATTAAATAGATAATGAACAACTTGGTTAGAGTTGATTAATTTGATGTTGTATTTATAAAATTTTATAGTTTTTAATTACTTTAGCTTAGATTATATATTAGTTCTAATAAAATCTTGAAGTTGTTAACGTATTCTTTATTTTAATAGAGATAAAGATTAGAGAAATTTGATAAATACATCAAATCAAAAGAGAAACTTAATTGATCAAGTCATTCACAAATTTTATCATGTACTGTTTTGTTTTTTATTCTTTTTTATTTTATATTTTCAATTACAAATAATTTTTTAATATATTGTTTTGAAATTCATAATGACATATATATAAAATTTATAATTAACAAAAGTCATATGATATAGCACTCTAATTCAATACATAAATTTGATTTAATTGTATCGTTCTTAATATATAATTTACATATTTTTTTTAATAGATTTTAACATTTTCATGTATTTATCTCCTTATTACACTTTAACGTCGAAATTTTACCTCCTACACACCGGTCACTACATCACCACCGTATTGCACCGTCACCAATTTTCAAGACTCAATTTTTATTATTTACCAAGAACCAAAAAATCAGGATCGGGCCTGTATAGGGCCATATCCCTCTTCTTCAATTATAAAAACATAACATTAGAGTTAGTAGTACCAAGTCATGCTACACCAACAAAAGTCAAGGTAAAAAAAGAATTTCTAAAGCTTATCTCTTTTTCTTTTTGTAGTATAATTGGAATTCTGGTCATGGTCTAAGAGAGAAAAATCATATATACATTTGCGACTATGATAGTATGACGCGTGGCTTAAATTTGGTGACTGGTGAGAGAAAAATGTAGCTAAAAAACACTATATAATTATAGATTATAGACTATAGAGGGGTGGGTGCCCATGCTTACACGTTTAAAAGTGTTAACACATTTTACGCTTTCCATTGAAATTCAACTTCCAAATGTGATTTTGTATTATTTTATCCTATTAAAATTATTTTACATTGGAAACAAAAATACATGATTTGTAATTTGTTACAATTAAATTCAAATTTGTAACTATATATTAATTTATAATTGATTATATATTTTTATATTGACCGTATGTATAAAATAAATACTTTTTTCATACAAATATTCCTTTTTTTTCTTTTATGAATGGAAAATAAGTAAATTTAGTGATAATTTATTGATTAAAATGTTAATTTTCTTAAACTATATTGGTCAACCTTGTTAAAAAAGTTCATTCATTTATATCTTCAAACTCTCAAGTGTGGGAGCAGTGAGGGTGTCAAATTAAAAAATAAAAAATAAAACTTAATATGGAATATGGATCTTTCTTCTTTCATTTTACAATAAATATGTGACACACATCATAAACAATTAACAAATTTTAATTAATTTATAATAAAATTAAGGGTTGATATCATTTTATCCCGTCATATAAATGATTTCTACTCTATTCCTGTAAAAAAAATTGTAAAATCAATTTTTTCACTTAAAGATTCCATCATTTTAGATCTTATAAATTTTTTGTTTTTAAAATCAACCTTGTCACTTGAAGATATTTTAAACCCTGTAAAAATATTTTTGTAAGACACCTTGTCCAGTAAGGTTCCAGATGGTTTAAAATGACAAAATCTTCAAGTTTACAAGATTTAAAATGATAAAATCTTCAAGTGTCAATGTTGATTTTAAAAATAATTTTTTTACAAAGTTTATAATGATGGAATCTTCAAGTGGCAAGATTAGTTTTACAAATGTTTTTTTACTGGGGTGTAAGTCAAAAACTAGGATAGAGCCAAAACCACCCCCTACAAGTTCAGAAGAATGAATCACCCCTTAGAAGAAAGAAAGAAAGGGTGAGGATTTCGAGATACGGCTCGTTACACTATGCCATAAATGACCTACGAAAGCGCTTTTTGGGCTTTAAAAGCTTAAAAGCGCCTCGTAGGTGGCGCTAAGGTTTAAGGAAAGCGCTCAGAGGTTATGAAAGCGCTTTTACCAAAAGCTTTCATAGGTAGGTTTACGAGAGCTTTTTTCCGAAAAGCGGGTGTATTCGAACGCGTCGGGCAATCTAACGTAGGTTTATAAGAGCGCTTTTGTTCGAAAAGCGCTCAGAGAGATGAAAGCGCTTTAATAAAAAGCGCTTACAGGTATTTTTTTCTTAAAAGCGCTTTCATAGGTTTTCTTGAAAATCTAAAATTTAAAAAATTCTAAACCGCATTTTTTAAAGAACCCAATTCCTAAACCGTATTTTACAATCTAATCTAGAAATACCAATATATATTAGTTTTAATCCAAATACCAAATATTATATATATACAAATACCATTATAATCAATTCATATCCAATATATATATACACCATGGTAATTCAATATTAACATGTTTTTAAACGTAATAAAATACACCCTAAGAAATCACTATATAACACTAAGTAAATCAATCCTAATCTACATATATATCCAAGGTCCCGATCCCGCAATATGAACATAATAACACGGTCGGTGTTGTATACACAAAACAATATATTCATAATTAACCAATTTTCACACAACAATGTATTCGTACCTTATTATAAGATTCTTAGCTCAATAAAATATTGGCACAACTCCTCTTTGAGTTCTTCCAATTGACGTGGTAGTAATATGGACAATTGTATTGATCAAAATTAAAATATTTATTTAGAACAATGACATAGAAATAATTAAATATATAAACACAAACGGATATTTAGAATAATGTCACTTACGTATCAATCACTAGCTTCATTTCCGATAATTTGTCCAATCACCGTCAATCGAATTCAGAAATAGACCACTTCTTTATGGGATTGATTGCAAGCAACAACCAGAGACATCTATAAATTAAAGCAACAATTTAGAAGTGCACAAAACAATATACTGCAACAATTTACGTATCAATCACTAACATCCATGTCTTATCCATATCAACTAATTAGTGCAAAACAGTATACTGCGTTTCTGACAAAACGCAAAGTATACACGGAATGAATCCGTATCAAGAAAACGCAACATACGAAAGACAATTTAAGACAAATTCATCACAATACCAGTAATTTGAGGAGGAAGAAATTTACCTCGAATTTATCGAACTCAAAGAAACGCGGAGAATGAGCGTCGTACGTCGAACTAGGCCGGGAAACGCTGCTAATTCAAAGAAACGCGGACAATTCCCTTGTTGTAGTTTCTGCAATTAATGATTTTGCGATCCAAGAATTAATCAACAAATTTTGACGTAAAAGAAATGATCCATCAATACATTGCAAGAGAACTTTGTCATTTTATTTGTTTACTTTGATTTTCCGCGTTATCCTTTAAGAGCCAACTCAACACTTCAAAATAAATGAATTAAACATATTTTCCATTTTCAAGATAAACCCCAAAAAACTACTAGTACTATTTTTTCTTTGATATATGTGCAACAATCATTTCATTATTTTGTGTTGTTAATTGTAAGCAACGGACATAGTAACACTTTTAACACAATTATTTGAACAAAGATGGCGAGATTATCAAATTCCTCCTCTACTATTTAGAGCTTTGGAAAAATTATTGCCCAAGAGAAATGCCAAAGGTATCCCTATTCCGGTGTTTTAAACTCTTCTTGAACATATAAAGTTTCTTAGTTAGCATATACGTTGGACAACCTACAACATTGTTATCCCAAGAATTAGAAATAAACTCCCAACCACCATCATGCAGAGTTCACATGATTAGGAAATTGAAAGGGGGAATAAGGAATTCATTGCAGAAGTTGGTTTCTAGCAGCAAAAGGTAATGATTAGAACACAATTTAGTTAGACATTTCTAACAATATTTTTAATTGACTCAAACAAATTAAATTAGATTACCTAATTTTCTTAATTATTATGAATTATGATTTTTCTTACTTATATTGACACGAGGGAATACTATATTATACACTATACACAAGAATCATCCATGTCCAAGCAATTTGAACTCACTAAAAATTATAGCACTTATTTGAAATGATTCACTTATTTATAAAATGATTCACTTATTTATAAAATGAACAATAATCAAATAGATTTAATTATATTAAATAATCATAAAAAAAAGAAAAAAAATATAAATTAGTATCTCAAATAAAAGTAATTGTGAATTAAAATAAAACATATATTTTGATGATAGTGACCCGTTAAAAAAATATATTTTTTTTACTCAAACGTATTATATTTGAGGATCATGACTATATGTGAAGATATCCAATTGATGAAAATGAAAAGTTTTTATGCATGTACAATTGTTTTCAAAGTTAAACCTCATTTAGATAAACAACTTATTTAGGAGTTTAGTGTATAGGTGCTTATGTGTAAGTTATTTCTAAAACATAACATAAAATAATGTTAAGTTGTTTCCATAAGCCATTCCAAACAGTTTTACAAGTGCTTATGGCAGTAGCTAATCTCAAATAAACTAATCCAAAAGACCTTCACTATCTCAATCCTTTTATTATATATATAAAATTCTTTCCAGATGTTCAAGACAGCTTCAAACCTACAATCCATAATTTAACACAACAATGCATCATTAACACATTCAAATATCCACTTTCAAGCTTGCTACAACATGAACAAAAAACTGAACTTGCTGCATTCATTTTACCTTTTTAGTGAAGGACTACTTTTACGCATGATTTCACCGATCCTCATTCTTCATGATCCAAAGGTCTGCTCCATCAGAATCTGACTGTACCTAAAGTAGACATAAAGCAAAATATACATTAATGTCAAGTGGAAGAAATACTGAACATTGTAATTTACAAATGATTCATTTACATTCAAAAGAAAGTATTCAAGAAGTGTTTATAAGGTAATTGATAATTCAATCAATGAAATATAGTATAAGTATAGCAGAAACTTGTATTTTTCTTAATCACTTATAGAATAGAGACATGGAAAATTAGAGAAACACAAATTATTATAAAATAAAAGCTCTTGCCCTAGTAAAGCATCAAACCATACATATATAGTCTGAGTCTTGTGACTTGGAACATGTATGCACCAATCAACCGACGGGAAATGGAAAAGTCCCTTAGGCCACTTTTGATCCAGGTTTGAACCTTTATAGTGAAACTGAAATTGTTTGTATTGTGAAACAAAATATTGAAAATGCTATAATAACAACATACATGAAAACTATATCTAAAGTGTCTGGTTGCAATGGTAAATCATTTCTCTTCAAAAGTTTCATTACTTTCTCCAATAATTTAGTATCATTATTGTTCTTAGCATACATCTGCAATAAATTGACAGTAGCTTACCAATTGCCAACATGAAACATAATCAAAGAAATTAGGACATTCATATATCTAACAATACCAAATGGTGTGCAGAAGCATCACTCGCTGCCAATCCATAGACATTATGCTTCCACAAAGCCTTCTTTCCTGCTCATGTTTAAGCCAAATAACCTAAAATTTCATTTCATATTTTCAAATTTCAAAACGAAATAGCATGATTTATAATGTATAATGTGGACACGCAAATAAAATACCAAAATCAAGGGCAACAAGATGAACACAAGCTTTAGTAACTTCACGGCAAACTAAAAATGAGTTGAATTCTTGAAGTTGCTAACAACAACCAAACCTGCAACAACTATTACAAATAATCATTCGAGAGAAATCTTGGATAAAATAGAACTATTTAAAGGGTATAAGTGATTGTAACTGGAGTCAAATGTATGCAACTTATAAGTAAATGGAGAAAAAGAAAGAGAGGGAGGGTAAAGTTGTTGCAATACTTCCCAACGACATATAGAGGTGTCTTTGTATCCTTAAATCCATGAAAATTGCCTTGTGCAGCTAATGCAATCACAATTGGTAGAGCACCAAAAGCCCTCATTGTAAGAAATAGCTCGGCAGGTCCTCGCATCGAAGAGTCCTGTACAACATACGGAGTGTTATAAATTTATATAAAAATTACTTACCAAGAAAAAGGATAGCCAATAAACACTCGTTTAGAAATTGAATTTGAAACAAATGAAAATTAGGGTTTCAAAAGAAGTTGATTAATGAAAACAGAAGTCATTAATGAGACGGTTAAACACTATATTATGTTTGATGGGAAAAAGTAACATTACCTTTGCATCCACAATGATCAGCTCTACATGTAAACCCCCATTTCTTTCTTTGACGGTCCACATATCATGAACTTTCACACCCATTTTCCAAACCTGGTTGCCTATTTCCAGATCAGAAACGAAAATAGGAACCCTTGACATCTAGGCAGCAAATATATGGAAAAGACATTAGAAGTTAAATGTGGTAGCAGTAACAACACCGTGAAGATGTGAATACATGAACAGAAACACACACATGAAAACATGAATAGAAACACAAAAGGAGTGAAGAACAACGGCGGAATCGAGTAGACGACGGAGGTTGAAGATGAACAGCAATGAGTAGTACTGAATGCTTGGTGAAGAGAAGGTGGAGGTTATTGAGCGCAAGAACGGAAAGGACGGCAAGGAGTGAACAACAATCGGAGGAGTAAAATAGTAGACGAGAGGTCAAGATGAACAGAGCAATGAGAGTAGTACGAAATGCTTGGTGAAGAGAAGGCTGGAGGTTATTGAGCACAAGAACGGAAAGCTAGAGATTGAAGATGAACAGAACAAAATGAGGGCCAAAGATTAAATATAGGGTTTTCAATTTTAAATATAAAATAACTTACGAAAGCGCTTTCAAAAGCGCTTTCATAGGCCCAGATATAAGAGCGCTTTTAAAAGCGCTTTTGTAAGTCCACCTATCAGAGCGCTTTTCAAAAACGCTTTTATAGGACCACCTATAAGAGCGCTTTACAAAAGCGCTTTCGTAGGTTAGATATTTCAAATACCTATGAAAGCGCTTTCTGGAAAGCGCTTTTATAGGTATCCCTATAAAAGCGCTTTTTTTAACCGAATTTTTTTTAAGGGCTACGAAAGCGCTTTCTGTTAAAAGCGCTTTCATAGATGCGCTGCCAAAAATTGTTTTTTTTGTAGTGTTAAGTGGCCATGAAAACCGAAGATTATTGACAGTTTGACTGAGGAATCATTCTCAAAAGAGCCACCACGAGTGATTACACTCTCGAGCCATTGAACTAGCGATATAATGAAGTGTCGTATGGAGACAACCCACGCTTTTAATTTAATATTTTTGCTTTTGTTTGAGTTTGCAGAAAATAAAGATATCAATCGCTTGACACCTATCAGCTGCATGCAGGCAACTACCAAGGCAAGCATTGATCATGTTCTTATTGCTTTTTCCAATTTTACTGAAACATTGAGGACACTGTTTGATTTGAGTATAGGGGAGGAACTTTATTATTTTCACTTTTCGCTTTCTAGGTAGATTTATTATTTTCTTTAGTACTTCACGTTGTTAAGATTTTTCTCTGTTTTTAGTGATTAGTTGATGCATTGCATGTGTTGTCGAGTCTTTATGCTTTTAGTGTTTTCACTTTTTCTCTTTCTAGGTAGCTTTATTATTTTCTTTAGTATTTCATGTTGTTAAGATTTTTATTTATTTTTAGTGATTAGTTGATGCATCGCATGTGTTATTGAGTCTTTATACGTGGTTTTCTGTTGTTTATTCATTTTCCCATTTTCTTGAGCCCCAACAAAAATTTGACTTTGAAATTCAAAGCATGATTAGAAAGTGTTAGGTTGTATATGAAACTAAGGTTAGATTGTAGAGATTTGGGAAAATTGCGTAAGATCAGTATCATTCTAACACCTCAAGTCTCTTGAATATGAAAATCAGTTTGAGTACTTATTACGTCATAGCCTTGAATTTTCACCCTTTAATAGTCCTTAAGTAGCTTATATTAGCAGTCAAAGTCGTCTTAAGTACACACTACATAGGGAAGCTGATGCAAATAAGTGAATGAGCACGAATTAATTTGATAAATGTTTCTATTAATTGAAAAACAGGGAATGTGCCTTCTAAGTTAGGTGACCCTCACCCAATCATTTATCCCAATGATTGTTGAACCTATAAAATCATAATCATAACACTTATTGTTAGTTGGTCCATTGGTCTCTGGTGTTGGATTTAGTAGAGTGGATTACGGTCTGACCCCCCGCATCTACAATTGGGAAAAAGGGGCTAAACCGCTTAGTTACCAAAACCCGCAAAGAAGGATCATAGTCACTAATGTGTTTTCTTACTATGTGTGTACGAATAACTGACTTAAGATGATTGCACTAGAATGAAAAAGGATGAAAAAGTGATGAGTAAATTAAGTTTAGGCATAATGACATGATTCATATTGGCTTGTATAAGAGGGAGGTTTATGACCACACAATTGCGGAATTGTGTTCTTACGATATCCTTAGTGTGCAAACGAGTACCTATAAACACAATCTTATCAGAAGTAGAAATTCGTAGCCTATTAGAGACCAAATAGTACTAATTTTCATAAAATTATTATTGGTCCCTTTAGCCAATATTCATTGAATTTCCACACTTTTATTTACACAATTTAGTAAACATGCAATTATTTTTGTTTTGATTATGTTTTGAGTAGGTATTTCACTTTGTTTGTTAGCTGTGTAAAATTTGTGAAAAAAGGCATTGGATAAATGATCATAGGTTGTCTTGGTTCTTCTCTTGAACAATATCCGGTCGCGTAGCCATGGCACTACCATTTTGTTAGATGTCAGTTGTCTCTTATCCTATATCATGACCGAGAAATCTGTAAATTTCGCCTCCATCATTGCGATGGAAATGAGGAAAATGGCCACAAGTGGCACACAATTTGGTGGAAAGGCCAGTGTGCTCATCTACACCGTATAGACTAAGGAACTCTTATTTCTATAATTATGTATCAACCAAACTATTTCTACAACTCCCATTCTCATTATTTCGAGGAATCACAAGAATCCCATAAATCCGACCTCGAAATACTTATGGAGAAATTCAATGCGCCACCAACTCACTATCATCCAAATTACCTCTACGACTATCAATCCCATCATTTTGAGGAGTCTCAAGAATACCAAAGATCTGATCTCGAAAAATCACCGGAGGATTACAATGCGACAATAACTTATCCTCAACCAAATTTCCTCTACAATCAACACGCCCAATATTTTGAGGAGTCGCAAGAATACCCTAATTCCACTCTCGACGCGTTAATGGAGGATATGACTGCGACACTAACTCGCTCTAGACTAGAAACAATGAATATGGAGTGCTTTATGGAGACACAAAATGCGACGCTAACTCACTTTGAGGAACGCAAGAATCCTATAATTTCAACCTCGAAACATCAATGGAGGATTTCGATGCAATGTTAACTCACTCTTAGCTAGAATCTACGATGAAGCACTTTGTAGAGACACAAACTATCCATAATGAAGAGGTAAGAAAACAAAGTCTCGACAATAATGAAACTCTTAGGCAGCTAAACAATGCAGTTGAGTCCCTAGTGACTCACAACGAGGCATTAGAGGCCCAAATCTTCATGCTTTCACAAACACCTCTAGGACGCTCCCCTGATGAGAATGTGTATGTTGTAACAACCAGTAGCGAAAAACAAATTGAAAATCCTAAGAAGAGTGATAATAAGGTTGAAGAGAGTAATATTGATATTGAGGAGAGTTCTGGTGAGAAAAGAGTAGAGATCGAGAAAAATCCACCAACATCATCCGAAAGGGAGGCTGTAGAAGAGGTAGAGTATGAAACACTTATTGTTGTTCCTCCTCCCTATACCCCACTGATTCCTTTCCGCAAAGTTATATGGAAGCTCAGGTAGACTCCTAATCCAAAATGTATGTGGAGGTATTGAAAAATACCCACACCAATGCACCTTTGTTTGAGGTCCGGTATAAAAAGAGAAAATTTAAGGACCATGAAACTAGGGAAATCATTAGCATTAAGAAAGGAAGGTTAACATTCGTGATGGTGGATGAAATAACTAAACCTAGAATTGAAAAGTTGATACTTAGGATAGACCCATAACCACCACCACAAGTCCAAAAGAATGAACCACCCCACAAAAGAAAGAAAAGAAAAGGTGAGGGATATGTGAAATGGCTTGATAAGTGACCATGGAAAGTGAAGATTATTAAAAATTCGATTGGGGATTCATTCTCGAGAGAACCACCATGATTGTTTGCACTCCTGAGTCGTCGAGCTATTGACGTTAACCAAAGCATTGTGTGGGAGGCAAACCACGAGTTTTCAATTTAATGTTTTCCTTTATGCTTAAACTTTCGTAAAATAAAGATATGGATCGCTTGTCACGTCTCGGCCATATCCAGGAGAAAAATCTATAGTTGATCATCTAAAAAATGAGTTGGTGCCCACGGACATTCCTACAAATGTCGCTGCTGGTGGTGACACCGATGGTGAGTATGGTACTTCCTCCGAAAATGAGTGGTTTGATGAACGACTTCAGGAAAGAGAAGTTTTAGCAAATTTAAATATCCCGTAGTACAAGACGTCAGAGTAGAAGTGGTCAACAAAGACATGATCAACAAGGGAAGGATCAGAGCAAAAATTGTTCGTGATAGCCCACAAATAGCATTCATACAGGTTTTGTCTTCCATTTATCCACCTTTTATCAAAACATTGAGGACAATGTTTGGTTTAAGTGTGTGTGGGGGACTTTACCGCTTTCATTTATTATTTTTTAGTTTGATTTATTTCTTTCTAGTTTATTGGATTTTTTTAGGAATTTATCTATTTTGTCTGTTTTAAGTATTCTGTTGAGGAATTGCATGTGTTGTCGAGTCTATGTACGTGATTTTCAGTTGTTATTGAATTTCCCCAAAATTTTAAATTTTTTACCTCCAACAAAATTTTTCTTTTTGACGCATGGCGCACACACTCTGAAAGTATATAGGTTGTCACTTTAGGTTGTATTAGAGAGACTCGAGAAATCTTTAACAAAATCGATACCGTTTTGACACCCTAAACCCCCTAAGTATGTGAACCAATTGGAGCACCTATTATGCTGAAACCTTACGTTTGAGTTTTAAATTAACCCCGAGTAGTTTATATAAGCACTCGACGCCGTCTTAATCACAAACTACGTAAAGAGCCGATGAATATAAGTGAATGGTCGTAAATTTTCAAAAATATCATGCCTTAATAAAATGAAAACAAGGAATGCGCTAATTAAGTTAGGTGACCCTCACCCGGCCGCTTAATCCAATGGTTGCGGAACCTACAAAAATATGTTAGGACAACCCGTTGTAAGTTGGTTCAGAAGTGTCTGGTGCTAAAATTGGTAGGGCGGACTACGGTTCGATCCCCCGCAGCTTGCAATTGGGTAAATAAAGGGTTTACCAACTTATGTATTAGAACCCCATGCTTAAATGACCAGAATCACTAACCAGCTACCCTACTATGTGCATGCAAGGATAAAGGGCTTAATGTGATTGCGCTTGAATGAAAGTGAGTGAAATAATGCAAGAGAAATAGGTTGAGTTATAATAGAATAATTCAGACTGGCTTGCATAGGGTGGGAGTTTTTGATCGCGTATTATGATTTCGTGTCATCACGGTATCCTTGGTGTTGACGTTTAGTACCCATCGATCTAGCATTAGCCTAGCAGCCACGTATGACTAAGATTCGTGTCATTCCTTTGTTTCAAAAAGTATGCTCAATCATTTTCTTTTACCGTGTTGGTTGATTGCTTGAGGACAAGCAATGGTTTAAGTGTGGGGGTATTTGATAAAACGAAAATGTATCACATATTTGGCTTGATTTACATAGATTATGTCTCTATTTTATTTTAATTATGTTGCTTTATGTTAGTATTACGATGGTATTTTAACGTATTCTAGGAATTTAATGTATACAAGGTTTGCTTAGGAAAAGGAGTAAAAATGAGGAGAAATAAAGTAAAAATGCATAAAATATAAAAGATAATACGTAAGGCCCAAGAAGAAGCCCAAGATGAAGCCAAAGCATGTGGCCCACCACAAAGGTGTGATGATCGACACACCCCCTCTCTCTTCAAGCGTGCCGATCGGCACACATGCCCAGGGCTGCTCCTATTTTTGTGACGAACGTCACACTTTTGAAGGAGACTTTTTCTCCTTACTTGTAGCGAACGACACGGAAGGTTACATGAAGCTCCTATATTTTCTCATTAGCAAAGTCTCGCGTAATACTCTCTCCATGAGACAATTACTCCTAGTTTTTCTCCAGAAGAAACTATATAAATAGTTGACATTTGATGGCAAAAGGGTCTCTCACTCTCTTCCTCTCTCGTCCATTTTCCACCATTTTTTTGTTCATAGCTTTTTCTTAGAATGTAAAAGTAATAGTGCTCCATATCGGGGGACTATTACCAAGTTAGTTTTAAAATTTATTTCTATTGTTTAATTTATGTATCAGATTTAAGTTTGTCGGCGTATTTCAATTCAAATTTTCTTTGTTTCCATTTTCTGCATTTAAAGGTTCTTCATTTTACTGCTTTATTATTATTATCATTGTTATTCTTATTATTGCATTCTATAATTATTTAAGCATGTTGTCATTGATTATATTTACTATGTTTATATCGTTTTCATTTGATTCAATGTTTAGCTAAATAGTTTAGAGTCCGGTGTATGAGGATCATCATTATCGATGAGACTCGGTAGAAAATAATAGGTGCAAATTTATGATTAAAATTCTGTTTTGGTTTTAATTCTCAAATCTAATTTAAATAGCCTTGTCACGAGAGTGAGAGGTTAATTAACACGATTTTGTCACGAGAGTGAGAAATTAATTAAGGTTAGAGTCGGCACTACGAGAGCGTGGAGATCGAACCAGATAGTGGAAATTAGGCAACAAATCTAAATACAACGAGATCACTTTAGGTGCGTTTAGGATATTATTGGTTTTCAAAATATATTTCTTAGTTTCCAGGCGAGTGAGAGCAAAATCTTAGAATTAGGAAGTATGGCTTTAGTTAATACCGCGAGAGTGTGAGGCGGAGTCTTTAAGTTGGTATATTCTACAGAAAATCACTTTGATTCTGAATAGTGACATGATTAATGGACAAGATTAATGGACAAGATACTTTGGATATGCTTAAGGAATATAATGATGAATTTTGAGCTCATAAAGTCTAACACATGTATATGATTACATATGTGACCAGTGGGAGATTGTTAGAATTTTGGATCACGATATAATATTAAAGGTGTTAATACCATTATTTTAATTAGTCGACTTAAAGGGTATAATTAATATAATCTTAAGTTTGTGGCTAAAAGCATAAATGTCATGAAAGGTTAATTTATTGTGTAGATACCATAAGTCAATATCTAATTTGATGAGGGGTCAAATTAGAATATTGAATACTAAGAAATAACTCTAAAGTTATTTATAGGGGTTATGATCCCCATTTGTAGATAACAAGAAAACAACTTATTAAGAATTTTCTTTTCATCCCCATTAGAGGAGGAGAATCAAGGAGCCATAAGGAACTCTACAAATTGGAAGATCAAACACCCGCAAATCTTCGATGATTCTCAATGACAAATTCAGATATCGTTTTCATTCTCATAATTGTATTCAGATATGAGTTTAAGGGTTTTATTTAGGATTTTGTTCTTGATTTCTATATTGATAGAAATTATAAGATTTATGAACAAAACCTAACAAATTGAACTTGAACCATATGACATCAATAGTTGAAATAAGTAAATTTACGATATAAAATACTCTAATTTAAGTGAGATAGAAGATGTTGAAACAAGGTTAAAAAAATATTTTTCAAAGATCCAAAGATTGTGGATAATATTTGGTTTAAATATGAGCGTATTTATTTTATTTGATTTATTAGTATGAGAATGATCCTTTTTGCGGGTAAATGAGTCTATGGTCATTTTATGAAAGAATTAAAAAAATAGCCATTTTACAAACTTTTTTTCTCTACAAATTTCTCGTATATACCCATCTCATTTCTCACATTAAATATATGCATGGGCACGGTTTAATTGTATTATAGTATTACCATTAACGGATATTAGCATAAAGTTTGCCAATTCAACCAACCATCCGATGTCGTCCAGCGGTTAGGATATCTGGCTTTCACCCAGGAGACCCGGGTTCGATTCCCGGCATCGGAACTTTTTATTTTTTTAAATTTTTTTTTATCATAACACAAACTTCCCTTAAATCCAATTCATTTCGTTTTGAACCTGAACCGGCCCATTATCCGTCGCTGAACACGCCCATCACCGTTGAGGATTCTGTGACTCCCACCGAAATCAACTCGCCACAAAAACGCATCGGAGTTTCTCTCCGGCCGCCAGAGACAACAACAAAGTCAGTCGAACTTTTCCTTTTACTCAATTTTACTTCCTCTTTTCTGTCTGAATCGGGCTTTTGATTCTTACTATTAGGGTTTCCCCAGTTGTTGCTATTAAACATCTTTGTGGATTCCACTCGCATTCAATTTTTATGTTATTACATGTTCGTAGAGGGTTTGTTGAAAATTAAATTAAATCTAAGTTAATTGTTTGATTTGATTTACAAACGCTGAGAAAAATGAGTTCTGTGAATTGCTACTCTGAAAATTCATAACTGTATTTAGTGAAGCACATACACTAGACATGACACTCACTCGTAGGCAATCTTAGAATCAGAATAGTTTGTAATCGTGTTCACTTCATTTTTCATTTCACTAGATATGAACTCAGTTGCAAGACGCATATCAAGCTTATTCAGGACGTCAGGTTTCACAACTGATCCTCTTAATGCTCAGCTTCAGCAAAGCAGAGGCATACGAGTGCAGGTGTATAATGGAAACCTGGAAGGGGCATTGGCGTTGATGCAACGTAAGATGACGTCGAGTGGGATCGAGAGGATGATAAAGATTGAACAGAGGTTTCATATTAAAAACTCGGAGAAGAAGGTGTTGGCCCAAAAGAATTTGCAGCGTAGGCTTCGGTCGCAGGATCTTGCTAGGAAACTTAAGTCCATTATGATCAAGAAAGTCAGGTAATTGTTTCCTATATCATACTCATTTTCCTGCCTTTTGATAATAAACTTTTTGCCATTATCATCACTAAATTCAGGTCTCAGTGCCTGCATAGTGATATGTGAATTTTAGCTGAGACGAAAGAATTTTGTCTTAGATGTTAACTTAGCCGCAGTATCTGATAATAGTAAAATGAGAAGTAATTGTTTTTTCCTCAAACATATATTTACTTTCAGACATTGACGTGGAAATAATATTATTTTTGTATATGTTCATTTGCTTACAAATTAGTTCTTAGTTTTGAGATAATGATATCGAATGTGAATTGTTGTTGTGGAGGGAGAATCTTGTTGCTAACTATTGAAATTGCTGTTTTAAATTGACACAAGTACATGTCATACAATTATTTCAAAAGTTTGTGAGGTGTATAAATAATTTGAAAAGTTCATTAATGTTATTTTGTTAATAACTTATTTTTTCCCGAACCACTTATCTTTCTTATTCCCATTTTGTGTAAGGCTAGGCTGGTTTCTATTCTTTTTGAGTTGGGAATTAGAATAAACTTATATTGAATTGAATGCATATTTTATCATCAAGTAAACCACAAAATTGGTTCCTAACTTTGTAGTGCGCTAAGCGTAGGCGTGTCGCGGTGTCGGACACGTTTTGGTGTCCGACACTTGTATGGCACACGTATGACACGTGTTGCAAAAGTCAGACAGGTGTCGGAAAAATCATACAAGTGTCGCTAAAAAAATAGCTTTTTTATATGCTTCGACACTTACTGAATTGGTGTTCGACACAAGTATGACACTCATACAACACGTATCACACAATTCAGACAAGTTTTTCAACAAAAAATTGTTGTTCTTTTTGTTTCATCACACCTTATGCAATTTTTTGGATAAATCTCATGCTCGTCTAAAAGAGTTAAACATGTTTTATAAGAATGATATCAATGAAGAATTAAAAATATTAATTTTGATTAGAATTTTTTTAATTCTTTAAATGATAGAGGGATAAAAAAACTCAAATATTGTCATATACATAGCAGTGTTGGTGTCGCAGTGTAAGAGTGTATGAGAGCGTCCTACAAAGTCGAGGACGGATTTGGTAGTTTGCTTTTTATCATCATGACAGCATCAGCATGTGGAATTTTCGTTATCTTCATATACTTTTGTCCTTATTATCTTTTGCTTTGTTTTTCTTCTACTGATATTAGTATATATTCTATTATCATGACAGGGGTCTTTGAACATGTTGCACTGCCATTGAGAACAAAGTGGTTGGTGTAAGTTGCGGTAGTGCAGTAATTTTGAAATTGATGACAGTAGTTGAAATACATTATTTCAAATTGTACTAGAGTAATATGTACTTTGGTAGATATGCTTTTATGTATTAGATGCATCGCTGCAGTTTTCTTCATATTTGGTTAAATCTTGAATTTGGGTGAATAATATATATGTGGAATTTCCATGGTTATTATGGAAAGTGGAAACCATTTTCAAGCAACCACTGTATGTGCAGCATCATTCTGTATATTATTTAGCTGTTTTGTTCTTTTTAAGAGTTTTCGTCGCTAATGATTTTCTAATAGTTGCCTCCTGTACATTTGGTATTGGTTGATGCTGCTCATTAGTGGATCCAATGGGGAGGAAAATCTGTCAGCTAAATTATGCATAGCTTTTTCGAAGATAGCTCTAGGCCTAGCTCAGCCTTGTCTTTCCATCTACCTCTTTCCCTTACAATTTCGAATTCCAGCTAAAATTAACCAATTCATGATGCAAATTTATCAATCTTAAGTCTGTCAATTGTCTTCCCCTAAAATCATCTTGATTTTCTCTACCTGGTACAACCACATTGGTCACCTGAGATCTGTGATCTCCTTACCTTTATACCTCGTGAGATTTAAATCGCCAACAGTTTCTGATTTTGTGCAAGCAATTGAAGTATTAAAAATGCAGAGCTTCAGCTTTTCAATAGGAATCTTCTACTGTGTAAGCTTTCGTTAAAGCGGTTGAATTTGAAGTTCGAGCAATTAAGTTTCAATTTGAGTGATTTTGCAGTTGTGAGTGAACCGGTTGCATCCTCAGTGTCCTTGTAATGGTTCTATTGATCTGGTGGTTGAATGTTGAACTTGAGTTGATAGAGCAACATCGGGTTGTTGAATGATGATGAATTTGAGTGAGTGTTGAACTTGAGTTGATAAAGTGAGATTGAGTGGTTGAATGATGAATTTGAGTGAGTGTTGAACTTGAGTTGATAAAGTGAGATTGAGTGGTTGAATGTTGAATTTGAGTTGGTAGATTTGTGTGTTGGTTCTAGTGATAGTAAGTTTCAAAGAAGTTATAATTAGTCAATAACAAGTTAACCCAATATACAGTTTTCTTATAGTTAAAGATTGACGCAACTATTTGATGTACATGATTTGTATTGATACCTAAAACACTTTAAAAAAATAATTCTATTTTTTATTGGTAGAAGATAATGCTAACTTTAGCATCAAAGTAGCATCAAAGTATTATGGCAAAGTTTCAAACAAACTACAAACCCATGGATTTTAGGGATCATTACTTTATTCAACAGAAAAAACAGACACTTTCACAAACCAACAAGTTACATAGGATATTTGTAAAGCTGAAGGACCTTCTTCCAAGATGGCCTATTACTAATATCATCCCACCAAGCATTCACATGCTTCCTCTCCTTTACCATATTCTCTTTTCCCATTGAGTTCATCAAATAATGTCCAAATGGGAGATGACTAAGGTCAGCAAGGCTAAAGAAATCACCAGCCAAGTACTTAGTCTTTGATAGCCTCTCCTCATAAATGTCCAACACCTTTCCAAGCTTTTCTTCACTCTCTTCAATAGCTTTTGGGTCAGAGGGAAGACCCAGTAATGGGTGAACCAAGAGATTCATAACTAAGTTGTAGATCGGTGGGTTGAAGTTATGGGCTTCAACTTCTAGCCATTGCTCCACTAGCCCCCTTTCTTCTATTGTCTTTCCTAGCAAATCAGTTCCCTGGTTTTTGTACTTTTCAGCATAGTACCTTAAAATTGCCCTAGATTCTGCAAAATTATATTGAGATAGATCAAAATCGGATCAAGATTTCCTAAGGACGGATATCATAATTCATGTAATCAACACTTTTATATTAGTATTGTTCAAAACTACGACGAACTAAACTGAATTGAAGTTAAAATAATTGAACTGTTATACTACATCTGCTCTTTTTTATAAGAAAAACGTGAGTTTTTAGATTCATTGAATAACTAATGTATTTGGTCAGTTTATAGTCCAAATATATTGATTATTCAATGAACCTAAAAAATAAATTATCTTTTATAAAAAGGAACGGAGGTAGTATTTGATTAGTGAGCTGAACCATGTTACACAAACACTTTTAGAGCCAAACCAAATGAAAAATAAAATAAGTTGAAAATGAATCGAACTGAAACCGATATACCAAACGTCCAAACGAATAATTTTGGTTCATTTCGAGTCTAAGTAAATTGAAGTGGTTCGATTAAATTCATATAATCTTTTACTATGATTCAGTTCGATTCATTCATATTTTTTTGACTAAAATGCATCATGAGCAACCCTATCCGTGAGCCGTGATCATCTTTTTTGTAGTGTTTGTTATATCAATATTTTAGATTATTAATTTTTTTTTTACTTATTTTTATTAATTGTGTGATTTGAATGCAACAAACAATACATTAAAGATGTGAATGCATATGTCTATGTAGAATTTACATTTAAATTATCTAAGATTTTTCTTTTAAGTATAAAATCGAGTATTCTCTACTCAGTAATTATAGCGATTAATCATCCGGTTAAAAGAGTTATAATGAACGACAAAAAATTTGATTAAATAATTTTTTTAACAATGTTGCATGCTTTGGACAAAATAAATTGTGCATGATTAGCTAAACCAAATATAATATAGAAACTAGCAAAGGGACTAACCATAAAGAATATAATCACCATCTTGAATAACAGGGAGTAATCCAAAGGGCTGCATATGAAACAAGCATTAACTTATTATAATACGTAAAGAACTAAAATTTGAGACCAAAAGTGAATTAGGAAAAGAAAAAGAACCTGCAATTTGAGATAGTGAGGTTCTTTGTGCTCTCCCTTAAAGCCATCGACATGAACTGTTTCAAACTCAATTCCCTTTTCAATGAGACACACTATCACACGTTTAGGGCAAGCATAGTCTGGTCCATACACTTTCACTACCATCTTAATTTGTTGAAAGAAATATTTCAAAGATATGTTTATCATCTAAGTCATTGCTTCTTATAGTGCCTTCTTGAAACAAAAAAAAATAAAGTTAAAGTTCGTATTCATTGAATTATAAATTTATTCAATAAATTGAAGTTGAAAATTTGAAAATCTAAAAATAATTAAGGCTTTATTGCCATTTATGTTCTCTTGTTTTTACCATTTTGCATAATTGAACTCTTATTTTAAAATACTTTGATTTTGACTTTTATATATATATATATATATATATATATATATATATATATATATATATATATATATATATATATATATATATATATATATATATATATATATATATATATATATATATATATATATATATATATATATTCATTAAGTACTAGTTAATAATCCATGCGTTCGAATGAGTTGCGTAAAATTGATATACATATTATATAGTTATGGTTAAGAAATGTATATAAAAATATATACCAAATAGAAGAAATTAAACATAAATTGTGATATCTATTATTTCAAGTTGTACTAGTTATTAGGATATACATAGAAATTGTTGAAAAATATGAGTATATGGTGTAGTACACTTCACATACATATAAAATCGAATCGATTATCTATCTGTGTGTTTGCATGAGTCGCACAATATTTTTACAAATGTGCAATATCATCGTATCTGCTCCGTCCTGCACCTATGGTTTTGCATGATAGGGTTGTTGGCGCACAAGGACAAAGAGAAAGGAACGGTGGAAGAATGAAAGAGTAAAGAAAATAAGGATAGTTGTTTATTAATGAAATAGGAGTACATATTTATACACAAAAAAGCCCAAAAAATAAATATGCTGGTAAACCCTAATTAAAACCTAATCTTGGTAATCAAGCTAAACGATACTTACAGTACAAACTAACAAATATTAAAGTACACTTAAACCTAAAATTAATAATTAAGATAATGACCTCAGAAGTTCAACAACATCTGACCAACACCAGAACATCAACTTCTGGACAGCACCAGAACATCAACTTCTGGACAGCACCAGAACATCAAAACTTCTGACTCCCCTCAGAAGTTCTGGACATGAATTATTCTCAACACCATCCCTTAATTCATATCCATCAAAAACTGACAACACCAATTTCATTTCTTAAACGAAGAAACTGGTCTGTTTTGATAGCCTTTGGCAGAACATCTGCCAGCTGCTTCTGGGTGTTGTAGTGCAGAACTTCTAACACTCCTTTATGTACTTGACTTCTGAGAAAATGATAATTCTTCTCAATATGCTTGCTTCTTCCATGAAACACTAGATTCTTGGCAAGGTTGATTGCAAACTTGTTATGAATCAACAGCTTCAGAGGTTTCTCTATCACAATCTTCAAATCCTCCAGAAGATTCAGAAGCCAAACAACTTAACATGCAGCTACAGCGCCTGCAATATACCCAGCTTCACATGTTGACAAAGCCACAGTAGGTTGTTTCTTGGAACTCCAAGAAATAAGACCTCCCATAAACTTGAACAAGTAGCCAGAGGTACTTCTTCTGTCAACTCTATCTCCACACCAGTCAGTATCAGAACTGCCCACTAGTTTTGGTTCTGACTTCCTTCCAGAGGGAAATAGCACTCCATAATTCAGAGTTCCCTTTATATACCTCAGAATCCTGATAGCAGCTTGGCAATGGGACCACTTTGGATTACTCATAAATCTGCTGACCATTCCAACTGCATAGCAAATGTCAGGTATGGTATTGCACAAATACCTAAGAGAACCAACCAACTGCTTGAAGGTTGTAGCATCCACAGAATCACCATCAGAGTCAGAATCCAATTTATGATTGATTTTTGATGGTGTCACAACAACTGTACACTTCTGCAGCTTAAATCTCTTCAGAAGCTCAAGTTCATACTTCAGCTGATGCAAAATGATATCCTCCTTTGAGTACAGAACTTCCATCCCTAGACCATATTTCCTAGATCTGTCATCTCAAATTCATTCATCAGCACTTTCTTGAACTTGAATATATGTTTTGGACAACTCCCCGTAAGCAACATGTCATCAACATAAAGATACACTAGAATCATATTACTTCCAGAATGTTTCACACATACACCATACTCCATCTCACATTTCTGAAACCCTTGCTTCTTGAAAAATGAATCAATCTTCTGATTCCAAGCTCTGGGTGCCTGCTTTAATCCATACAGATCTTTGTGTAACTTATACACCATGCCTTCTTGATTCTTTTTCACGAAGCCAGGAGGTTGTGACACATATACCTCCTCTTGTAATGGACCGTTCAAAAATGTTGACTTCACATCCGAATGCATCAGCGGCCAACTTCTGTTCGCAGCTAAAGCAATCACCAATCTGATTGTTTCATGCCTAGCTACAGGAGCAAACACCTCAAAATAATCTAGTCCAGGTTTCTAAAGAAAACCTCTGGCCACTAGACTTGCTTTGTGCTTTCCAACCGATCCATCTGGCTTAAACTTCACCTTGAAAACCCATTTGAAGCTGACGACTTTCTTCTTCTTTGGAAGTTCTAAACTCCCAAGTTTTGTTTCTCTTTATAGCCTCAAGTTCTTCTTTCATGGCATCCAACCAGACTTTCTTCTTGAGTGCTTCTTTTATACCCAATGGTTAAAAATCTACTAACATGGCACACTAAATGACTTCTCCCTCTGAATCAACTTCAATCTCTTGCAGCATGTCAAAATATGCAAACCTTCTAGGTATGGTTCTGACTCGTTGTGACCTCTTGAACTTGTTCTCCAGAACTTGGAACAATATTAACTTCTGGACCTTGTCCAAAAGTTCTATCACCAGAATTATCACCTTTAGAAACATGATCATCTTCAGAAGCTTGTCCTCTAGAACCTTGGTCTTCAGAGTTTTCCCTTCTAGAAGCATGATCACCACCAGATTCTTCAGAATCTAGATCAGAATCAGATTCATCATCTTCATCTTCAGAGTTTTCAGAATCATCTTCTGACTGTTCTTTAGAACCTTCAACTTCTGACTCGTCTTCAGAAGTTGTGACTACATTAGAGGTTGGTTGAGACTTGCTTCCCTCCCAAACTTGTGACTCATTCACAACAACGTCTCTCCTGATTTCAACTTTGTTGGTTTCTGGACAATAGAGTTTATATGCACATGTACTGTAGTACCCCACCAACAACATTACCTTGCTTCTATCATCCAACTTCTGTCTTTTAGCTTCTGGGACGTGTTTGTAATATACAGAACCAAACACTCTCAGATGACCAACAATTTACCTATCTCCAGTCCACTTCTTTAAAGGAACAATTTCCTTCAACTTCTTTGTTGGACACCTGTTCAGAACATATGCTGACGTGGCAACAGCTTCTCCCCATAACATGTGAGGTAGCTTCTTCTCTTTCAGCGTACTTCTGAACATATCAAGCAATGTTTTGTTTCTTATCTCAGTAAGATCATTGTGTTGAGGAGTATACGGAGCAATAACCTCATGTTCTATTCCATTCTCCTCACAAAACTTCTGGAACTCTGCAGAGTTATATTCACCTCCACCATCTGTTCTCAGAATCTTTATCTTCTGACCACTCTGCTTCTCAGCCTTCACCTTGAACTTCTGAAACTCAGTAAACACCTCATGTTTGAACTTAATGAGTGTTACCCACGTCATCCTTGTGAACTCATCCACAAAGGACACAAAATATTTGTTTCCTCCGAGTGACGGTACTGGGAGTGGTCCACACACATCAGAATGTACTACTCCCAGAGCATGTTTTACCCTTGGAGAAACTTCTGATGCAAATGGAAATCTTGGTTGCTTGCCTATCATGCACACATCACATGACTTCTTAGGCTTCACAATCTTTGGAATGCCACGTACGATCTTCTTAGAACTTAGATGCCCTAAGCTTCTATAGTTCAGATGCCCCAACCTCTTGTGCCATAACTTACTATCACCTTCATTGATCGAGGCACTCTACACACTAACATTCACCTTGAATGTTTTGTTGCTTACCTGTTCAGACTTCATGATAAACTTCTGATGGGAATCATACAACTTCAAGAGGTTGTCCTTCATTACAATTGAGAAACCTTTCTCAATGAGCTGATCTACACTCATCATATTGCTTCTAATTCCAGGAATATACCAAACATCTTTGATCATAATGTTTTTCCCATTCTTCACCTTGACTCTAAAGTTTCCCATACCTTCTACATTAAGGTACTTATCATCAGCACATCTGATCTTTGTTCTCCTTCTGGAGTCAAAATCTATCAGCCATTGTTTGTTCCCAGTCAAGTGGTTTGAGCACCTAGTGTTAATATACCACCAATCTTATTACCGCTTACAATCATAATCAGAAGCCATCAATAACACAGGTTCATCATCTGAATCTCCTCTAGCTATGTTTGCTTCTTCTGATTTCTTTTCTTTGTTTGACCAACAATCTCTTGCAAAACGGCTAAACTGCTTATAACAATAACATTGAACTTTTCTCCTGTCCTTTCCCTTCTGATGTTTCTTCTCACCAGAAGTTGAAGTTTCTGACTTCTGGAATCTATCACCACGTCTATTCTTGGCCTTTGACCAAAACTGCTTCTGCTCCTTCTTGACAAAGGAATCTTTCAGAGCCTGCTCAACTTCCCTCTCAGAAGTTCTGTCAGTCAAACGCAACTCATGCGCTTATAGACTACTTTGCAACTTTTCTGTTTTCATGGTTTCCAGATCTTTAGAATGTTCAATAGCAACAACAATGTAATCAAACTGAGGAGTAAGCGACCTAAGAACTTTCTCTATGATTTCTTGTTCAGAAAGTGTTTCTCCACAAGCTTTCATTTCATCAGTGATCAGATCACTCTTGAAATGTACTCAGAAACTTTCTCACTATTCTTCATGTTAAGATTCTCATATTGCTTTCTCAAGGACCGAAGCTTCACCTTCTTCACTGATGCGTCACCACCGTAACATCTGACCAGTGTGTCCCACGCCCCCTTTGACATCATAGAATCTGCAATATTCTCAAACACATTCACATCCACACACTAATGGATGTATAACTAAACTTTCTAATGTCTCTTCCTCTTGTTTCTCTGCGCCTCTTTCTCATCTTCTGTTGCATCTTCTGCAAATGGAATATATCCACCAGTAACAAGCTCTAGAACATCTTGAGCTCCAAATAACACGTGCATATGGATCATCCATCTATTCTAGTTCTTGCCATCAAAAACTAGAAGTTTGGTGTTCATGTTGTCATTTCCGTTCATCTTCTACCTTGTGCAATACACTTAGATATTCACTCACACAATGTTTCCCAACCCACAAAATCAGAAAAAAAAGATTCTTGTTTTAGATTCAACGTGAAACCTAGAAACAAAATCAACCACACAAACAAAATCACGTTCACTCGTGTTTTCTTGTATTTCTTACCGGAGCTCTAGATACCAATTTGTTGGTGCACAAGGACAAAGAGAAAGGAACGATGGAAGAATGAAAGAGTAAAGAAAATAAGGATAGTTGTTTATTAATGAAATAGAGTACATATTTATACACAAAAAAGCCCAAAAAATAAATATGCTGGTAAACCCTAATTAAAACCTAATCTTGGTAATCAAGCTAAACGATACTTACAGTACAAACTAACAAATATTAAAGTACACTTAAACCTAAAATTAATAATTAAGATAATGACCTCAGAAGTTCAACAACATCTGACCAACACCAGAACATCAACTTCTGGACAGCACCAGAACATCAACTTC
The DNA here is from genome assembly GCA_021764765.1 of Vicia sativa. Taxonomy (NCBI): domain Eukaryota; kingdom Viridiplantae; phylum Streptophyta; class Magnoliopsida; order Fabales; family Fabaceae; genus Vicia; species Vicia sativa. The sequence continues at coordinate 55,176,284 of CM038794.1, read as the reverse complement.
TGGACAGCACCAGAACATCAAAACTTCTGACTCCCCTCAGAAGTTCTGGACATGAATTATTCTCAACACCATCCCTTAATTCATATCCATCAAAAACTGACAACACCAATTTCATTTCTTAAACGAAGAAACTGGTCTGTTTTGATAGCCTTTGGCAGAACATCTGCCAGCTGCTTCTGGGTGTTGTAGTGCAGAACTTCTAACACTCCTTTATGTACTTGACTTCTGAGAAAATGATAATTCTTCTCAATATGCTTGCTTCTTCCATGAAACACTAGATTCTTGGCAAGGTTGATTGCAAACTTGTTATGAATCAACAGCTTCAGAGGTTTCTCTATCACAATCTTCAAATCCTCCAGAAGATTCAGAAGCCAAACAACTTAACATGCAGCTACAGCGCCTGCAATATACCCAGCTTCACATGTTGACAAAGCCACAGTAGGTTGTTTCTTGGAACTCCAAGAAATAAGACCTCCCATAAACTTGAACAAGTAGCCAGAGGTACTTCTTCTGTCAACTCTATCTCCACACCAGTCAGTATCAGAACTGCCCACTAGTTTTGGTTCTGACTTCCTTCCAGAGGGAAATAGCACTCCATAATTCAGAGTTCCCTTTATATACCTCAGAATCCTGATAGCAGCTTGGCAATGGGACCACTTTGGATTACTCATAAATCTGCTGACCATTCCAACTGCATAGCAAATGTCAGGTATGGTATTGCACAAATACCTAAGAGAACCAACCAACTGCTTGAAGGTTGTAGCATCCACAGAATCACCATCAGAGTCAGAATCCAATTTATGATTGATTTTTGATGGTGTCACAACAACTGTACACTTCTGCAGCTTAAATCTCTTCAGAAGCTCAAGTTCATACTTCAGCTGATGCAAAATGATATCCTCCTTTGAGTACAGAACTTCCATCCCTAGACCATATTTCCTAGATCTGTCATCTCAAATTCATTCATCAGCACTTTCTTGAACTTGAATATATGTTTTGGACAACTCCCCGTAAGCAACATGTCATCAACATAAAGATACACTAGAATCATATTACTTCCAGAATGTTTCACACATACACCATACTCCATCTCACATTTCTGAAACCCTTGCTTCTTGAAAAATGAATCAATCTTCTGATTCCAAGCTCTGGGTGCCTGCTTTAATCCATACAGATCTTTGTGTAACTTATACACCATGCCTTCTTGATTCTTTTTCACGAAGCCAGGAGGTTGTGACACATATACCTCCTCTTGTAATGGACCGTTCAAAAATGTTGACTTCACATCCGAATGCATCAGCGGCCAACTTCTGTTTGCAGCTAAAGCAATCACCAATCTGATTGTTTCATGCCTATCTACAGGAGCAAACACCTCAAAATAATCTAGTCCAGGTTTCTAAAGAAAACCTCTGGCCACTAGACTTGCTTTGTGCTTTCCAACCGATCCATCTGGCTTAAACTTCACCTTGAAAACCCATTTGAAGCTGACGACTTTCTTCTTCTTTAGAAGTTCTGTAAACTCCCAAGTTTTGTTTCTCTTTATAGCCTCAAGTTCTTCTTTCATGGCATCCAACCAGACTTTCTTCTTGAGTGCTTCATCTATACCCAAAGGTTCAAAATCTACTAACATGGCACACTAAATGACTTCTCCCTCTGAATCAACTTCAATCTCTTGCAGCATGTCAAAATATGCAAACCTTCTAGGTATGGTTCTGACTCGTTGTGACCTCTGAACTTGTTCTCCAGAACTTGGAACAATATTAACTTCTGGACCTTGTCCAGAAGTTCTATCACCAGAATTATCACCTTCAGAAACATGATCATCTTCAGAAGCTTGTCCTTCAGAACCTTGTCTTCAGAGTTTTCCCTTCCAGAAGCATGATCACCACCAGATTCTGGATCATCATCAGAATCTAGATCAGAATCAGATTCATCATCTTCATCTTCAGAGTTTTCAGGATCATCTTCTGACTATTCTTTAGAACCTTCAACTTCTGACTGTTCTTTAGAACCTTCAACTTCTGACTCGTCTTCAGAAGTTGTCACTACATCAGAGGTTGGTTGAGACTTGCTTCACTCCCAAACTTTTGACTCTTTCACAACAACGTCTCTGCTGATTTCAACTTTGTTGGTTTCTGGACAATAGAGTTTATATGCACATGTACTGTAGTACCCCACCAACAAGATTACCTTGCTTCTATCATCCAACTTCTGTCTTTTAGCTTCTGGAACGTGTTTGTAATATACAGAACCAAACACTCTCAGATGACCAACACTTTACCTATCTCCAGTCCACTTCTTTAAAGAAACAATTTCCTTCAACTTCTTTGTTGGACACCTGTTCAGAACATATGCTGATGTGGCAACAGCTTCTCCCCATAACATGTGAGGTAGCTTCTTCTCTTTCAGCATACTTCTAGACATATCAAGCAAAGTTCTATTTCTTATCTCAGTAAGACCATTGTGCTGAGGAGTATATGGAGCAATAACCTCATGTTCTATTCCATTCTCCTCACAGACTCTTTCACAACAACATCTATGCTGAATTCAACTTTGTTGGTTTCTGGACAATAGAGTTTATATGCACATGTACTGTAGTACCCCACCAGCAATATTACCTTGCTTCTATAATCCAACTTCTGTCTTTTAGCTTCTGGGACGTGTTTGTAATATACAGAACCAAACCCTCTCATATGACTAACACTTTACCTATCTCCAGTCCACTTCTTTAAAGGAACAATTTCCTTCAACTTCTTTGTTGGACACCTGTTCAGAACATATGCTGATGTGGCAACAGCTTGTCCCCATAACATGTGAGGTAGCTTCTTCACTTTCAGCATACTTCTGGACATATCAAGAAAAGTTATGTTTCTTATCTCAGTAAGACCATTGTGCTGAGGAGTATATGGAGCAATAACCTCATGTTCTATTCCATTCTCCTCACAGAACTTCTGGAACTCTACAGAGTTATATTCACCTCCACCATCTGTTCTCAGAATCTTTATCTTCTGACCACTCTGCTTCTCAGCCTTCACCTTGAACTTCTGAAACTCAGTAAACACCTCATGTTTGAACTTAATGAGTGTTACCCACGTCATCCTTGTGAACTCATCCACAAAGGACACAAAATATTTGTTTCCTCCGAGTGAAGGTACTGGGAGTGGTCCACACACATCAGAATGTACTACTCCCAGAGCATGTTTTACCCTTGGAGAAATTCTAATGCAAATGGAAATCTTGGTTGCTTGTCTATCATGCACACCTCACATGACTTCTCAGGCTTCACAATCTTTGGAATGCCACATACGATCTTCTTAGAACTTAGATGCCCTAAGCTTCTATAGTTCAGATGCCCCAACCTCTTGTGCCACAACTTACTATCACCTTCAACGCCTTCTGTACTGAGGCACTCTACTTCAGTTGTACTAACATTCACCTTGAATGTTTTGTTGCTTACCTACTCAGACTTCATGATAAACTTCTGATGGGAATCATACAACTTTAAGAGGTTGTCCTTCATTAAAATTGAGAAACCTTTCTCAATGAGCTGACCTACACTCATCATATTGCTTCTAATTCAAGGAATATACCAAACATCTTTGATCATAATGTTTTACCCATTCTTCACCTTGACTCTGAAGTTTCCCATACCTTCTACATTAAGGTACTTATCATTAGCACATCTGATCTTTGTTCTCCTTCTGGAGTCAAAATCTATCAGCCATTGTTTGTTCCCAGTCAAGTGGTTTGAGCACCCAGTGCCCATATACCACCAATCTTCTGACCGCTTACAATCATAATCAGAAGCCATCAATAACATAGGTTCATCATCTGAGTCTCCTCTAGCTATGTTTTCTTCTTCTGATTTCTTTTCTTTGTTTGACCAACAATCTCTTGCAAAATGGCCAAACTACTTATAACAATAACATTGAACTTTTCTCCTGTCCTTTCCCTTCTGATGTTTCTTCTCACCAGAAGTTGAAGTTTCTGACTTCTGGAATCTATCACCACGTCTATTCTTGGCCTCTGACCAAAACTGCTTCTGCTCCTTCTTGACAAAGGAATCTTTCAGAGCCTGCTCAACTTCCCTCTCAGAAGTTCTGTCAGTCAAACACAACTCATGCGCTTCTAGACTACTTTGCAACTTTTCTATTTTCATTGTTTCCAGAGCTTTAGAATGTTCAATAGCAACAACAATGTAACCAAACCGAGGAGTAAGCCACCTAAGAACTTTCCCTATGATTTCTTGTTCAGAAAGTGTTTCTCCACAAGCTTTCATTTCATTAGTGATCAGATCACTCTTGAAATGTACTCAGAAACTTTCGCACTGTTCTTCATGTTGAGATTATCATATTGCTTTCTCAAGGACTGAAGCTTCACCTTCTTCACTGATGCGTCACCACCGTAACATCTGACCAGTGTGTCCCACGCCCCCTTTGACATCATAGAATCTGCAATATTCTCAAACACATTCGCATCCACACACTAATGGATGTAGAACAGAGCTTTCTAATCTCTCTTCCTCTTGTTTCTCTGCGCCTCTTTCTCATCTTCTGTTGCATCTTCTGCAACTGGAATATATCCATCGGTAACAAGCTGTAGAACATCTTGAGCTCCAAATAACATGTTGTAATACGGTGAACTGACTTTGAGATTTTTGTATCGCAAATGTGCGGATAGCAAGAGTCGCCACCGACTTTTCTTTTATCCAATTAAGGGAAGGTGAAAAGAACAGGAAAAGACCTTCATTAGATTCTGAGTAAGGGAGAAGGTTATGAAAAGGGAAGGTATTAGCACCCCTTTCCATCCGTAGTTATCTACGGGCTCTTAGTTGCTTCTAGCTCATTTTTAAAAGTGCTTTCTGTGTGTTTGACAAAAAATATTTTGAAAAGGCATTTCGCTTTGACTTTGTAATGATTCATGTAGGAATGTATACAAAGTGTTCGGAAATGTTTTGTTTTGGAAAAGAGTTTGAACTTTGACAAAAGTGTGTGGTGTGAAAAGTATTTTGATAGAGCAAGCAACTAAAAGTCTTATTACCTACTCAGAACGGTCGTTTTCGTGTTATTTCGCTTTCCTTTAGAATAGCGTTATCCATACCATTAGTTGGTAGGTAACCATATTCGTTGGATGTAGAAGGGACATTCGAAGGGACATCGGATGGTCATAGAAGGCAACTTGTAGGAGTATCCTAGCACATTCGAAGGGACTATCATCATTTTTCGTAGGCAACAATCGAGGGTCAAGATCATGTATTTGTAGGCGACATCGTGGGTCTATGATCTTTGTATCGAAGGGACTATGATGATTTGTTTTGAAGGTAACGGTGCTAGGATACCTCTACGTTCGAGGGACTTGACCACTTGTATTCGTAAAGGCAACGAGAGAGAATTACCCTAAGGGGTGCATGTGTGAAAAGAGTGTGTTGATTCAGATATGTTATCTTGGAATTAGAAGGGATCTACGTTCGTTTTTATCTTTCCATACACGCCTAATTACTAGCAGTTTATAGGGTGCAGAAAGTAAATTGCAGAAATATAAAGTGCGGAAAGGTAAAGTCCTACGCTATTACATGGCTTTGGGGCAGTTACATAATAAGAGTGCGGAAAATAAAAGTCCTAATTAAACTATTACATCCCATAGGCAATTACATAATTGAAAAGGAAAAAGCAAGAAAAATCGTCCGAAACGGCATAACCTGTGAACAGATATAAAATCGGAAAATACGAGAAAATTGCATAAGAGGAAAATGTTAGTAAAAAGCATGATTTTTGAATGGAGAAAAAGGTTTTATGTTAGTAATGACATTAATATGATAAGATAAATTTTTGGTAATTTTCTGAATCGATTTGATAATTTAAAAACAATTAAAAGTCATTTGAATGATTAATTAGTAATTAAATTAAATATGCATGCAAAAATAATAACTTCAATGCTAAAAATTAAATAAGTATTTTTCTGATGATTATGCAAAAATTAAATATTTTTGGTGTTTTTTAGATGCATGATAAAAATATTTGAAGATAAATTAAAATAACATGAAAATATTAAAGAAAATATAAAAATATGAGTTAGTTTGCAAAGAGTAAAAAAACATTTGGTCCTGACCAGGTTCGAACCAAGGACCTTTGAGAGAATCTTCACATCCACTTGCCTTTACCACTCAGCCAGCGTGCATTTGGTGTCATGGAATTACAAACGTGTGAATATAAGTGAATACGTGTCCTGGATTTTGAATTCAAAGCACAGTCAGCCAGTGGACCCTAGTCATAACGTAGAAGCCAATCAGATGCCACGATAGTGCCACGCACGCAGTCAAGAGGTCAGCGCCGGAGTCATCCATCGGAACCCTAACGCCGATCATCTTCTCCGGCGAGTGTTTTTTGAAAACCTGTAAAATAGCCAAAATCAAAGCACAAGGAGAACCCTACCCCCTAATTCGACCCCTGCGAATTCAATGGTGGTATCCATTTGTATTGAATCGGCTTGTGGACTGAGTTTCGAAGAAGATAATAAAAACTGCCCTAACAATGGCAAGTTCTCATTCCAGCGTTAAACCTTGCATGTTATACGTCAAACACATTCTAATGAGTGCCCTGAACTCAAACAAACAAGCAAAAACAGTCAAGAATGCATGGATTATGGAAATCGATTTCAAGAAAAATAACAAACCGGTGGGTGCTAGGGAGCACGGTCTGGGTTGTTTCAACTTCGTGTAAAGGCTGGAATCGGTTGCTAGGAAGTCCAGGAAGGCAATGGAGTGATTGAAATCCCTTGAAACCGGCTGGAGAGTGGAATTCGAAAATCACAACTTTGAAGAATTTTTGAGAATAATAAGGGTTGTTGTAAGGGCTAGGGTTTCGTCCTTGGCTTTGTGCAATAAGCTGAGTATTTATAGAGTGAGGCATGAGAGCAAAAAGAAGGAAAAAAGATCTCCTCTTGAATGCAAAAATAATTTCCTTTCAAATAAAATTAAATCTTTGAAATTTGATTTTCTCTTCCATATGCAAGCTAGCACGAATTTGGCAAGTTGTGTGGGCTATCTTGGACCTCAAGTTTGATAAAAATCCAATCCATTTGAAAATATACCTTGTTTTCATATTTTATTTAATTTGAATTTGAATTTAATGCTTTTAAATTCAAAAATAAATCAAAAAAATAAAAGGTGGTCGTGGCAAGGCATCAATAGGTCACAAATAATATTATGAACAAGTTTGGATCATAAAATTATAGGCCCATTGGGAAAAAATTGGATTTTGACAAATATCTCTCTTTGTGCAATTGTCCAAAAATGCCCAACTTGTACAAGGTTTATTTTGCTCAACTTTCCACATTTTTTAGTGTTCTTGGACTTTTTAGAAAGCTCTAAGTGTCCTCTAAATAACCTCTTTGGTTTCATCTCAATTGGCGTTTCCATGCTCAATAAATCTTCAAAAGAAAAAGTTGACTTTTTGTTGACTTTGAAAAGGACCTATAATGTTTTGATCCATACCTTCCAAATGAAGCATTTTTTGAACATTCTTGTGAGACATGAAGTTGTAGAGAATTGAATTTCCTTCAAAATGAGAGGTGGTGGCAAAATTTCTGAGAAAGTATGAAGAAGTTATGCTCAGTCAAAGTTCAGTTGACTTTTCACTAAAAAACCCTAATTTGGAAAGTTTGACTTTTGTGCAAATCTTGAGTTTTCTTGATGAATCATGATCAACCCTTGATCAAATGATGAATGTAACTTGAAAATGAGGATGTTGACCAAAAATCATGAAGTTTGACTATATGTTGACCATAGTTGACTTTTTGTCCAATACAACTGATTTTCAACCATCTGAGCAATTGTCTGAGGAAATTTGACTTGTGAGGCTTGAAACTTGACATGGAGAATCTTTGAAGCATATGAGGAGGCATGGTGACCATTGGAGATGTTGGAAATCCATATGGATCTGAGAATTACCAAACCCTAGTTTGAGTTCATTGTCTAGGAGAGGGTTTGTTTGATCAACCCTTGAGGAATCCTTGTGTATGGATGTATGAAATATCTTGAGAAATAGGAGGGAAAATTTTGGGGTATGACACACGTGCATCTGGATCATCCATCTATTCTAGTTTTTGCCATCAAAAACTGGAAGTTTGGTGTTCATGTTGTTGTTTCCGTTCATCTTCTACCTTGTGCAATACACTTAGATATTCACTCACACAATGTTTCCCAACCCACAAAATCAGAAAAAATGATTCTTGTTCTAGATTCAACGTGAAACCTAGAAACAAAATCAACCACACAAACAAAATCATGTTCACTCGTGTTTTCCTGTATTTCTAACCGGAGCTCTAGATACCAATTTGTTGGTGCACAAGGACAAGGAGAAAGGAACAATGGAAGAATGAAAGAGTAAAGAAAATAAGGATTGTTGTTTATTAATGAAATAGGAGTACATATTTTATACACAAAAAAGCCCAAAAAATAAATATGTCGGTAAACCCTAATTAAAACCTAATCTTGGTGATCAAGCTAAACGATACTAACAGTACAAACTAACAAATACTAAAGTACCCTTAAACCTAAACTTAATTAGTAAGATAACGACCTCAGAAGTTCAACAACTTTTGACCAACACCAGAACATCAACTTCTGAGTAGCACCAAAACATCAGAACTTCAGACTCCCCTCAGAAATTCTGGACATGAATTATTCTCAACAAGGACAACGTTTTAGAATCCATGTGTCCATTTAAAAAATGTATGTCACTTATTTTCGTTTATGAAAATAATTGTATCAACAATTGACTTTTTCATGTTAATAAAAATATTTGTAACTTATTCTCATGTATATATATATATATATATATATGTATATTAGATTATATGAATCAGGTACCAGTATGTGAAATTTACTCGATAATCACACTTTAATAGCCACATCATTGTATCATAAGAATGCAAAATAAATATGCGTATTTATCCTTAATATAGTAAAACAGAATACACGTTTAAGCGCTAAAATTAGAGTAAAATCTCACCTAAACACATGCATCACACGGGATACAAGTACTAGTTAATATAGAGGCTCAATAACTCATTACATGATAAATTAATTAATTTATAACGGAGCTCTAAAAAAATCAATAATAACGGAACTAAAAAAACAAAACAGATGATTTTTTTTCGTTAATAAAAATATTTGTAATTTATTTTCGTTTATAAAAATAATTATATCACCAATTGATTGTTTGTGATTTATAAAAATATTTATAATTTATTTTCGTTTTTGAATATATTTGTGAAATTTTCTTATATGGATAGTAGATTATATGAATCATGCAAAATAAATGTGTGTATTTATTAATTTGGAGACTCAATAATTATAATAATTGTCGAAACATACATAAAAATTACGTTCACACAAATATATATATATATATATATATATATATATATATATATATATATATATATATATATATATATATATATATATATATAATTGATTATTTATTCGTATTCGTATTTATAATTTCACATAATTAAAAGTTAAATTTTAACTTTTATGCAATGGGTAAAATATATTGGTAAAGATATCTTTTGAATTAATTAAAAATGAGTATATAAAGATTTAGAAAAGTTGATGAAGACTTTAACTTATATCGTATAAAAATGAAATTTTGATAAACAATAATAATAAATGTATAAAAACAGTAATGTATTTATATAAAATAAACTAAAATTAAAGCAAGTCTTTTATTGAAATGTTGTAAAAGTAATTTATATTGTACATGTTTGTATCAATTTAGTTTGAGAATTTTTCTTTATATTTAGCACTGGTGATTTTTATCACTGAAAATTTAAAAATATCTTTTGTATATGCACATGCGAATTCACATATGTTTCAGATGCGCATATGCGAAGATATTTTTTTTGCATATTTTAATATTTAAATATTAGATTTTAAAATTTTGAGAAGGTTTCAGATGTGCACATGCGAAACATTCTGAAAGGTGAATTCAGATGTGCACATGCAAAACTTTTCTTTCCATATTAGAATGCTGCATGATCACCTATTTCAACTATTTCATTCATTTTTTTCCTCTAACAAAAACCCTCAACAAGCTTCAATCATTCTCAATGAATTTTTTCGTCTCCAAATCAAGTTTCAAGTGTTTCAGATTAGAAAATTGAACATTGAAATATGCAATTTGAGGTAAATTTCCCTTACTTCATCATAATTTTGCTGCATTGAAGTTGTTTTGTTGAAAAAGAAAACAACGTCATTTCGAATATGCACATGCGAAGGCCACCTGCCACAATTCGCAGGTGCACATCTGGATTTAATTTTGTTACAACTACAAAATTATGTTTTAATATAATTCATGTTTTTTTTTTTGTATATGTTAGATATGGTGCACCCTGACAATATTGTCAAAGCTATCGTAAAGGTTCTGGACAAGGTCAATGAAGACGATAAGTCGAATGAGGTGAAGTACGTTGATAAAACGATTGATGTTGTGATAGGTCATGGACAATAATTTCCAAATGATAAAACTTTCACCACTCATCGACATATGCTTGAATGAGTTTAAATGGAAGCTAGAAAACCTGGGTTTGGCGCTGTGATTGAAAAGTATGATAATGAGACTAGTAATCGACAACCATTTGTTGTGATGACATGTGAGAGAAGTGGAAAATATGTTCCAAAATTTCGCAAGATAAAATCCATATCCTCAACACACACACACTTTCTTTCCTTCGACACCCATACTTTTCGACTCTTCCTCTACGAAACCTTTGAATTCTTTGTTCTCGAACCAGCAACTATTGACCCTAAATGGCTTGGGTCCCTAGTCCAAATCGCTATATTTAATCCATTTTAAAGCGTGATCTGGAATGTCTCAGTCCCCCACTGTCTGCCTAACAATCTTCCAATCTTCGACCATCCTATCTGAAATCAAGAATCTGTTCAACCTACTTTTTTGCACTACCTTCTTTGTTAGACCAAGTGAATCTATTCCCAATCGATAGAACATACACCAAATCTATGATATCTATAAACTCATTCATATTTGTGTTCCTACCCTTTCTTTCCACCTTATCTCTACTTGTGTTGAAATCTCCACCCACACACCACCACCCCATGCTCAAACTATTTTTGAGAGCTATCATTTGTGACCATAAAAATCTTTTACCTGATAAATAACAAGAGGCATAGATATTCACAAAGTACCAAACATGGCCTTTAAACTCCCCACAAACCCCCCACCGATCCTTCCATTCTAAAACTAAAAAGAGGTGTGATTACACCTTTCTTCCAAATGATTATTATGCCACCTGAAGCCCATTCTAAATCTTTTGTTCTCCATTCGATATCTTCACTGCCCCATAAACTTGAAACCATAGCTTCACTCATTTTTTGAGATTTTGTTTCCTGAATAAACACCATGTCCGCACTGCCTCTACTTATCATGTTTCTAAGTTTCCTTATTTTCAAGGAACTTCTATACCCTCTGATATTGAAAGACATTATATTCATTCCACACCAAATTTTTTCTTCTCCAACCTTGCCTTCAACCCTTCAGCATCTCTTCTTTCAATACATCTAATCGCTTCCACATACAATCATCTCTTTCTCCCTATTAATTCCTAACATAGTTAGTTCTTGCCACACCTTTTCTGCCACATTCAACTCCTTATTCTTCTTCGAACAACCGCTCCCACGGGATATATCAACTCTCTTGACTGAATTACTGCATAATGTTGACTTTTTAGAAGACTGAGAAGAAAGCTCTTTGAAAATTGTCGCTTTTGAAGGTCCACATGTTAAGCTTATTTTAGGTTTATGACGAAGAAGAATCGGAAAAAAAAAGGATTTTGAGATTTCAATTGGTGTCTTTCATAATGAAATATCAGTTCTAAATTTATAAAATAAAGGATTAAATATGTTTTTGGTCTTATAAATATCTCAATTTTGGTTTTTAGTCCATATAAAAAAAATCGAGTTTTAGTTCTTATAAAATTACTTTTGTATGCACTTTTAGTCCTTCTAGAAGGACTAAAACTGCGTGCAAAAATAAATTTTATAAGAATTAAAACTCAATATTTTTTATAAGAATTAAAAGTTATTTTTAATAATTTTATAAGGACTAAATACATATTTAATCCTAAAATAAATTGGTGTCTTTCATAGCTGAATATATTTATAAGCTGAAATACTTTTATTTTTAATTTATCCGTTTTAAAATGAGTGTTTTTTAATAAAAAATTATTTTAAAATAAATATTATTATCACTTTTCAATATAAAAATAATTATTATTTTTCAATTATATCATTTAATTATTATATTTTACACTATTTCTAATATATTTATATAATTAATTTAGTAAAAGTGTAACATCTTATAAAAACATTATTAATATTACATATTCTTTTATCTGTATAAAAATTTTTAAACACATTCAGGAAGGAGTATACTTTTTGGGATTTTAGGGAGAAAATGGGTTACTGAAATGAAAAATTCATCAACTACCTAACTAAGATTTTAATATACCACTAAACACCCTATAATAACCCTTCAATCAAATTCAAATTACACTTAATAATGCCCTTTTTTGTAATTTGCTAAATAACCAATTTATTCCGACCAATCACCTTTCTTCAAAAAGCCAAGTGGCACACATTTCACTAATTGTCCCTTGGATGGCAATGTAAAAATATCATAAACACACTTTATCTGTTGTGTATTTCCCTCCACCCTTTCAAAACTCTTTCACTTCCTTTAATAAAAACCCACTTTTTTCCTATCATAACACACCTTCTCAAACTCTCCTTCTTCGCTCTCTTTCTAGAGAAACCCAAAGCTTCACCCGAGGTATGTCAACACATTCTCTTCGTTTCCTTCTTCATTTTCGCTCCTTTCCTTCTTCACTTACTGCGAAGACCGGTGCATGTTCTTTGGTGGTTTCTTGAAAAGTTTGCATTTTTTTGCTTCCACAAATGGCAGTTTATGTAAAGTTTTGATTTTTTTGGTCTTTTTCCATTCTTTGTTCATAAGTTTAACACTTATTTCCTTCATTATCGAACTTAAATGCTTGTTTTAATAAAAAGTTTCAATTTTATGCTTACCAGACATTGTTCCGCTTCAAAATACTTTTATGTGTCAAGTTTATTTTTTTTACCTGCACACACGTTTTGGATCCAGTTTTTAATGGTCTTTTTTCATGCTTTTTATGAACAAGTTTAAATTTTTATGGGTTAAATGTTTTTTTTTACAATATGGTTTAAATGTTTTGTGATCTGGTTTTGACTACGTTTGGAACTGTGTAAAGTTTACTTTTTTATGTTTGAGTTAATGTTAAAACAATTATCTTTAGTTTATTAAACAGTATTTGGAACTGGTTTTTTTTTATGCTCTTACCTTCATTCTATTTCTTAAGTGTATTACACAGTATTTATAAATGCTTCTTTTAAGAAAAAGTTTACATTTTTATGCTTACTATCTCATTTTTCTGTTTCAATATGTGCTTACTAGCTACATGAAAACTCTACTTTTTCATAAAAGAAACTCTAAACAACTTACATATCATCTCTCTCTCAATGTCTTATTACAAGCATTTTATGTGTACTTTATGTCTAATAGTTTTGTTTTTGTCAAAGTAAATTAAATAATAGTTCAAAGAATACTTTACATATTATTCTGCCTCATTCATGATAATAGTTTTGTTTTTGTCAAAGTAAATTAAATAATAGTTCAAAGAATACTTTACATATTATTCTGCCTCATTCATAATAATAGTTTTGTTTTTGTCAAAGTAAATTAAATGATAGTTGAAGCAATAATAAATCTGTTTAAATAGATGCACCGAAATGACACGCCCCACTTCCCAAATTACACAATGTTTGGAACTGATTATTAAGTTGTGTTTCATGCAGCTTTCTGTTATTTACATACTCAGTAATCGATTTAATTGTTTCATATGTTTTAAGCATTCAATCACATTATATAACTGCAATACAGTGGTAGCTTCATACAACTTTCATTCTTTTTGGATCCTTTTGTCATTAACCCTATTGAATGTTGTTATCCTTGATAGTGTTCCATCTCAAGATGTCACGACCACCAATCATGATTGCTGATTTGAAACCTGAACTTAACGTTTGGAAGATTGCTGTGCGTGTGGTGGACTTATGGATTGTAAAGGAGCGCAATGGGCAGCAGCATCTTGAAGCTATTATCCAAGATGCAAAAGTAATGTTTTTTTTACACTTATCAATTTCCTTTTCTCATGTCCATTATAACTTATTAGTATTTGGTCCAACTTTTGTTGATAATAGGCTGAGAAAATCCATGTGCTAACAAGGTCTAGAGAACTGGAGGTTTGGACCAACACATTGCAGGATAATCAGACATACATGGTTTATAATGGCGAAACTTTGCTGAATGACTTGCCCACGAAAGTTTGTGACAACAAGTACAAGTTGTTTTTTAATCGTGCCACAACTGTTACTGCCATTGACATCCCTGACATCCCACAAACATGTTTCCATTTCAAGTCCTTTGCTGAAATTTTAAATGGAGATTTTGTGGTTGATCGCCTTTATGGTAAATCATACCTTTACCCTTATTGTCATGTTACATTTTTACATTAACTCACAGCTTGATGATTGTAACTATTATTTATTATCAGATATCATTGGTGTTGTCCAGCAAGTTGTTAGGACTCAAGTGGCTGGAGCAAACAAAAAGGCTTTTGTAAACCTCACTTTGGCTGATGAATGGTATATTCCTTTAGGATCTCAATTTATCGTGAATTTTTTATGGCTACATTACTAATTTGCATCCTTTTATATTTTTTTTAGTGGTTCTGAACTTGATGTAACTCTCTGGGAATCCTATGCCAACCAGTTTATGAACTATACCTCGGAAAATGGACAGCTCGTCCTCATTCTAACTCACGCTTGGTGTCGCCAAAGCTCATGTAATGTTTTTTCCTTTTTTTCTCAACCCTGTATGACAATACATTTTTTTGACTCACTCTTTCTTACAGCCACTGGAAAGTTGAACATGTCTAATGCATGGCATGGATCAAAGCTGCTCCTTAACCATGAACACCCTCAAGTTGACCAGTTCAAAACAAAGTAACTTATCTACTACCTATTTTTGCAGAAAACAAACGATGAAGCTTCTTAACTTATGATGATTTTTTTATGAACATGTCTACTAACATAGAAATTTGCATTATGTCAAAGTTTAACATGACTCCCTATTTCCTTGCAGGTTTCTACAAGGGAATTTTGATCATCCTGCATCCCAGGCACTCTCTCTCAATACATCCTCTCAGGGTTCAGTTGACGACAGGGCTTTCTCTTTTATAGGGGATGTTAAAAGCATCGGGGAGATGATCACTCAGCCTCAGGTATACAAAGTTTAAGTAACATGACTCATACATTTTATGATTTGCATTTTATGACTTACTTCACAGTAAGATTTTTTAACGATGCCCATTTTCTACATAGGAGTCCTTTTGCAATACAGTGGGAGAAACCAAGAGGTTTAGGGCTAACCCGTTTGGGTGGTATTACGAGGTATGTCCAACTTGTAACAAAACCAACCAAAATCTCGGCGGCCCATTCCAATGCAACTGTGCAGCTAACGGTTCTGCCCCAATTACTAAGTAACCATCTTATCACTTTACACTCCTTTATGATGGCATTAATCATACACTTTCATTATACTTTAAGTTCTCATTAATCTATATTTTTAATGTTAGGTATAAAATTGAAGTTGAGGTGGAATGGGAATCAAGATCTGCAAACTTTGTGTTCTGGGACAAGGAATGCATTCCTTATGTTGGGATGTCCGCTCATGCCCTTAGACAGCTAATGAAGAAGGTTTGAAACATATACAACACATTACTATATAACATACATACTACAAATGAAAACATATATTTTGTGATTACTATCTTTTAAATTTCTACTAAGTCCATACTTTTTACTACATCAATCATATATACAAAATATTATCAATCATACTAAGAGAACACTATTACATTCCTGAATCAATAGACTAATGAGGATCATCCAAACATTTACCCTGATCACTTGGACCATCTTTTGGATAAGAAGTTTGCTTTTCGTGCAAAATACCAGCCGTACTATAGACAAGCATCTGTTGTTAGATTAACTCAAGATCCTGATGTTATCAAACAAATTGAAGATGCAATTGCAGTTGCTCAGGTATGCTAACTTTTTGTATCTCTAATTTTATTTTACAATGACAAAACGTTATGTTATGTACAAAGGAGTTTATGTTTCATGTTTTTTATCTAGGCTGCCATTGCCATTGACATACCCACAATCGTGAATCTATCAAGGAAAGGAAAAACTTTGTCTTGAAGATGAAATTGCTTCCAGTCAAATCCCAACAAACATTGAAGGTGCTAAGGGAAAGGCAGTTCTTTGCCTAGAAGATGACAATGGGAATTTCACACCAACTCAGACAACTAAGGAAACTGTATGCAATTATGCATTTTTTAAATTAAAATTATAGAACTCTAACATTGTTCCTAGGAAACTAATACTCATTTCTTATTTGCTTAGACAACAACTTCAAGAAGATGAACTGGAGCCCCGAGCGTAGCAACAACAACACTCCTTCTAAGAGGTTATCTCCATCTGTTTCAACCCAGGATCCAGAAGCCCCTGATTTTAATTCACCAAAACTCTCTGCCACTAAGTCTGCTAGGACCAAGGGTGGTAGGCACAACAAGAGCAACAAGAATTGAAAGTTTGGCCCTACTATGTCATATGGCAGTTTTACTTTTTGTACACAAGTTGTTTGTGTAGATTCACCATGAAAGCTACTATGTTTGATTGCCTTATTTTAATTATCCTAATGTTGTAATCATTTTTGAAACTAGGATTTACAACAATGTTTAACAACACTTTAAATTTTGTGTGACCAACTTCTTCAAGTTGTTTTGTAATGATCCTATCCATGGGTCTAAAACTCATGGCCTTCATTTTAATGCATTATCTATTTTGACATCTATGCCCTTTAGAATTGTATGTCACTGTTTTATATTCTACATTCTATCAGAAGTGATTTTTATCAACGTTTTGCTATATGAATAGTATATGTGGTCTATTTTATTCAATATTGAGAATGTTATTTGAACATCACATTTTCAACACCTTAAGACACCATATACAATGTGTGGTGTTTAGTTTAGGTTTACATATATCATTATTCTTCAATATTTTTCAACCAAGCATGTGCTAAAATAACTCATAAAAATTCAACACTTTATATTTCTTTCCTCTTCTTATTCACCCTATAAGTGAATTAATATATTGATTTTAATTTATATGGATCTAAATCCTATTTGTAATTAAGAATGAAACTTTGGATTCTATCACCTACAAGCTAATTTAACCATAGTTGTATTGACTTTGACTACCGTAAAAAAAGAATACGGCATAAAATATAAAGAATGTAATTAAATATCATATATTCTAATCTAACTTGCAAATGTAAGACTGTCCAATTTGTCACTTCTCCTAAAAAGCTGTCATCTTTGATAAACATGGTAGTCTATATAAGCTCCTAGAGTGTGGTAAACTAATTTTTTGCCACTACTCCACAAGTCTGCAAGTAAATCAAAGTACAATCCAAACACTTCTTCCAGCCTGTCATCGATAAAGCAACTACACTCATGATGATGATGTATCTTGGGATATGTTTACAATGTACTTTCCTGCTTTAGAGGTACAAACAACAACCTTTGTGTTAATTCAAAATACCTGCTACTCAAATCTTTTTTCAATCACTTGTCTACTCAAGATGAGATGCATCGTTCCCTCTCAACCATGCCATTTCTATAGTCCGGTTACAAACAAATACCACTTTTTAAATATTTTTTCCCAAGTCACCAACACCAATCCCTTCAGTATTTTTTTCCTATACTGTTGACTTTTTCTGTTTTCGAATTTGTATGTTTCACCCAAACGTTTGACCTGCTTCCATTCTAAAAACCAACACCAGAAACTATGAAATCGGTAATAATGATTAAACTTCATTTATCTTTATACCTATTACATGTTAAATTACTTGCACCATTTTTCTATTTGGTAATCTTATGTATTTATCCACTAATATTACACAATTACTAACTGTATTACCTTTATTTTTTGAAGGAGATGGATGAACATTGGATGCGGATGAATGAAACCAAGACTAAAAACATGTTGCTCAGGTATAATAAGAGTTTCTATTATTCTTAGGGTAAACAAACCATTGTTTCATTTACAACATTAATGGTCCCCTCCTTTTTAGCATTGCCTTTTATTATGCTCAATATTTATTAAGAATAAACATAATGCATTCAACTTGTACAACAATAGCAGTTGTCTTATATTCCAATTCTAACATGTAGGTCAATCGATAACACTACTATTATTAATGATGCCGTTTTGTGGAAGAAATTCTCCTCAAAAGAGCCAGGTTCAGAAGATTTAGCATCCTTAAACATAAAAAATTCAAAAGATTCAAAATGATATTCCTGTTTTTAACAATCCTCCATCAACATTAAGGATACCACTTTCAAACATTTCTAATGTCCACATTAACATATCACCACATACACAACCATCTCGGTCAGATGGACCATCTAAAATTCTACCAAAAGTAGTGCACTTTGATAACATTGGCACAAACCTGCTTTCAAAATTTAAAAGTGTTGCTACAACGGGCGAGAAAATCACAACCCATCTTTCATTCAAACTCATTTCGATACGCCAAACATGATAAACGAAATCCCTCCTGTCATGTAAGTATTGCTACTTTGTTAAATTATATTCTTTTATGTGTATGTCTATTTGTATTAATAATAAATGTACAGGAACTCAATAACACAAACAAATGTTACTAACGCACCAGTAAACAAACGTCGCCGGGGACGTCCTAAAAAGGTTCTTGATCCTATACTGAACTTTGTAGAAAATTCATCTGTATTAATACAACCGGGGGTGCAGCAATCGTTACAGACGGAAGAACCTATCATGTAAGTAACAACACCGATCGGCCATTCCAAATTGAGCATAATATTTAGATTAATAACACTTGCATTTGAAACGGTAACACAACACAATTTAAAGTTGGTAGAGGTCGTCCCAGAAAGTTTCTTGGAGTTCCGGATAGAGCCTATAACCTACTGCGCAATGATCAAAATATACTTCCTACACCACTAAATGCAGAAGATCAAAAACTTCCTGAGTAAAGTTTCAGTTTCGTTTATAACATAAACATATTACGACTATTTTTGCTTACTCTGAATTCTAATGTTGTAACAGCCATGTTGATGTTATATCACCTCCATCAAATGAAGCTTCAACTTCAAATACACCCCCCGTATGTCAGACACGCAACATTTTTAAACCGACAGTCAATTTGGATTTTGAAAGTGATGACGACACTGATTCCGACTATGATCCATTCTTAGGTAAGTTTTAACTGTTATTGTATTAGTCTGAGCTAACATAACAATTAACACATCAGGATATTAAAAACATGTTGTTTTGGTCCAAACCATCACCATCATTTTATCCACGTCTATAATGAAATCCCATAATGCAGTATTTTCTCATGGTTTCTACAAACTAACAAACATTTTAAAACAACAGTTCCAGACACATCAGATGACGAAAGTCTTGAAGATGACAACTATTTTCCACCTTTCTCAAATGCTGACCAAACTGATTTTATCAATCAAGGTATAGAAGCCAAATAAATTCCTTTATATTCTATTTATTTTTTGCTATGTATGATATTAACTGTCTAATTTATGTCACATATATGTTTTTTTACAGAGTATGATGATTTAGGTGATGCGCGCTGTGAGTGTAGACATTGCTATGCCATGATGTGGTACCAAGAGAGGAAGGACAAGCACAAGCACTCTGCAGATCCCAAATACAATTTATGTTGTGGAAATGGCAAGGTCGAATTACCATTCTTAAAACAACCTCCACAACTTTTAGCACATCTACTTTTTGATAAATCTGCGAAAGATAGTAAAAGTTTCCAAACTCATTTGCGAACATACAATATGATGTTCGCATTCACTTCTCCCGGTGCCAAATTGGACAACAAATTCAACAACGGTCGTGGTCCACCAACGATTCGCATACAAGGACAATCTTGCCACCGAATTGGTAGTTTATTGCCAAAAGAAGGACAACAACCAAAATTTGCACAACTTTATATTTATGATACGGAGAATGAAGTAAAAAATAGAATGGAAGGGCTATGGTATGTATTTTTGTTTAGTTAACTTTTGTGAACATGCCTTTCAATTAACTGTTTTGCTTAGTTTAAGTTAACATACATGACATTTACTATTTCTATCTTAACAATTAATTATTCCATTACTTTTCACAACAGCAACAAAGACAATATTGATCCACAGATTGTGAAGAGTTTGTGTGACATGTTGTACAAATATAATACACATGCTAAGAGTTTTGTTATGGCAAGAGAAAGATTAAACCAAGGCAACGTCCACAATTTGAAACTAAGGTTAATAGCAAATAGAACAACGATGGAAGAGTCTACAACCAACCAACTGTTTCTGAGGTTGCCGCTTTAATTGTTGGGGACATTGACACAGCTGAAGAAAGAGACATCATAATGCAAGAACAAGGGGGAGAATTGAAACGCATTGATGAATTTCACGCAAGCTATCTTGCTTTCCAATATCCATTAATATTTCCATATGGGGAAGATGGTTATAGACCAAATGTTGCACACCGAGATGATGATATTTTTGACGATAATCCAAGAAATCGGCTTACTATTAGAGAATGGCTTGCTTTTCGAATACAACACCGTTTGCAAGAAGGCAAAACTCTATTATCATCAAGGAGGTTGTTCCAACAATTTTTGGTGGATGGTTACACAATGCTTGAAGGAGAGAGGTTGAAATGGCTCAGAAACAACCAATCTAAGCTAAGAGTTTCTAAGTATAACAATCTTAATCAAGATGGAGATGAAAGTCAAGCAGCTGGGGCAAGCACGGGAAAAAGAGTCATCTTACCATCTTCCTATGTAGGTAGTCGACGCTTTATGGATCAGTTGTACTATGATGGAATGGCTATTTGTAGTAAGGTGGGTTTTCCAGATCTATTCATTACTTTCACTTGCAATCCAAATTGGCCAGAAATACAAAGAGCAGTCAATCCCCTCAATTTGAAGGCACATGACAGACCTGACATACTTGCTAGGGTTTTCAAAATGAAGTTTGATAGCCTTTTGTCTGATGTCACAAAAAAAGGTGTCTTCGGCAAAGTACTTGCATGTAAGTAACTAATACTTTGCTTTTTTTAATTGATTTTCATTTGCTTTTCCATAACATATACTTACATGTTTATTATTAAATTGAATATTACATCCAGATATGTACACAATAGAATTTCAGAAGAGAGGCTTGCCACATGCACACATTCTTATATTTTTGCATCCATCTAATAAATACCCAACACCAGATGATATTGATAAGATTATATCTGAGGTACCTGATCCGTTGAAACATCCAAGGTTATATAACTTGGTGAAAAGTCACATGGTACACGGACCTTGTGGGTTGGAAAACCCAAAATGTCCATGCATGAAAAATGGAAAGTGTTCCAAGTTTTTTCCAAAGAAGTTTCAGGATGTTACAGTAGTTGATCAAGATGGATATCCCGATATAGAAGGAGAGATAATGGGTTTTCAATTGAAAAGAAGGGTATCAAATTACATAGCGCCATGTTGTTCCACACAATCCAAGTTTGCTAATGAAGTATGAAGCTCACATTAATATGGAGTGGTGCAATCAAAGTACTTCAATTAAATATCTCTTCAAGTACATCAATAAGGGTTCTAGAATATCGGTCATTGTTCCAACTACTAGCACAACAGAAGGTAATGTCGATGAAATCAAACAATACCTTGATTGCAGATACATATCTCCAAGTGAAGCATGTTGGAGAATTTTTTCTTATTCTATTCATGGAAGGAAACCAGCAGTTGAAAGATTGTTTTTTCACTTAGAAGGAGAAAATTCGGTGTACTTCAAGGATTTTGAACAAATTGGCAATGTCTTACTAAAGGCAAGTGTAACTGAATCGATGTTTACATCATGGTTTGCTGCAAATAAAGAATATCAGGAAGCCAGGTTATTGACATATGGCCAATTTGTTTCAAAATTCGTTTACATCAAAAAAACTAGATCTTGGAAACCAAGGAAGAGAGGTTACAGCATAGGACGATTAATTTGGGTCCCTCCCACAACAGGGGAATTGTATTATATGAGGATGTTGTTAACTGTTAAAAAAGGACCAACCAGTTATGATGATCTGAAAACTATTGAGGGATTTAAGCATAATAGTTTCCGTGAAGCCTGCTTTGCCATGGGTTTTCTACAAGATGACAAAGAATTTATTGAGGCAATAAAAGAGGCATATAATTGGGGTTCCGGTGTGTTTCTGCGAAAACTTTTTGTTACCATGTTGTTATCGGCTTCAATGAATCGACCGGATCATGTATGGCGAAACACTTGGATTTTCTTATCTGATGGAATTCTCTTTGAACAAAGACGTTTGTCAATGAATCCAGGTAATTTTCTGATAATTTCTATGAATTATAAGGCAATTTTTAAGCTGAACATTTTATTAATATATTCAAACAATAATTTGTAAACTGATCATTTTATTAATATATTCAAACTCAACTCCTTGACTAATAGAATTGTCTCTCACCGCCGAAGAATTACAACAACTAACTTTGATGGAAATAGAAAAACAATTACAAAAAAATAGAAGGAGCTTAAAAGAATTTAAACCAATGCCGTATCCAAAAGATTATGTTCTTGACTTTCTTGAAATCGATTGATTTATGATGAACGTAATCACGACATTGCACTCGTACAACAAAATTTCAAGAACTCTTTCAAGCATTAACAGTACACATTTTTAATGTCAACTTCTTTATATTTATGGCATTAGTGCTTTTATCTTTGCTTGATTTGTTAAATAACGTGATGACAATGCCACTTTTGGAATATGTTGCATGAAACTTCATTCGGGTTAAATTTGGATAGATATCATGCGGCATTTACTTAGCACGTCACATGAATGTTTTTAATTTTTTATACATGCCTTCATTACATATGTAACACCAACCTATTAAATAAATTTAATATTATCATTACTCTAATTTTATTCATTACCAATGCTTTGTTATATATAATTTAATTCGATACATTTTATTTTCTACAATTGTATTTCAAGCATATATCTAATTCACTTATTTTGATACTAATAAAACCATATTGTTTTATCTTCGATGAACAATTGCGATTTTAATACAATCATGGATGCAGCACCGAACAAAAGGAGGTGTATTTTTTATATGGTTATGGTGGTACGGGAAAAACTTTCATGTGGAACACACTTTCAGCAGCACTACGCTCAAAACGTGATATAGTCTTGAATGTTGCATCAAGTGGGATAGCCAGTTTACTACCACCAGGAGGAAGGACCGCACATTCTAGATTCAAAATTCCAGTTCCATGTCTTGATTCATCTATTTGTGATATTTCAAAAAAATCCGACCTAGCCGGTTTGTTGGAAGTTACCAAGTTGATTATATGGGACGAGACACCAATGGCGAACAAATGGTGTTTTGAATCCTTGGACAAATCATTGAAAGATATCATGGGAACAGTTGAAAAACCTTGTGAACAAATTTTTGGTGGTAAGGTTGTTGTCTTTGGTGGTGATTTTAGACAAATTCTTCCAGTTGTACCCAGAGGAACTAGGTCAGATATTGTGCACTCTGCAATAAATGCATCATATATTTGGGAACATTGCAAAGTTCTAACCCTTACAAAAAATATGCGATTGGTGTCTGGATCAATCAATAACAATGCTGAAGAGATAGAAAGTTTCTCAAAGTGGATTTTAGATGTTGGAGATGGTAAGATCTCAGAACCAAATGATGGATATGCTGAAATTTCTATTCCACCTGAGTTACTTTTATCGGATTATGAAGACCCAATAGAGACAATTGTTAACAGTACTTATCCTAATCTCATTGAGAATCTCAAAAATCCAACATATCTTCAAAGTAGAGCTATTTTGGCTTCAACCTTAGAAATTGTTGATGAAATCAATGATTACATAACTAATCTTCTCCCAGGTAACAATCTTTTTATATTTTATGTCTAATAAAACTTTTTAACATATACATTTATATGATACATGACTTAAATTATGCAATGTATATTTTAGGTGATGCAAAGGAGTACCTTAGTAGCGATTCTATTGATAGATCGATGAATGACAACGAAGCATTTGAGCATTTGACTCCTGAATTCTTAGGGTGCTTGAAAACTGCTGGTTTGCCAAATCATTCCATGAAGTTAAAGATTGGCACAACAATAATGTTGATAAGAAATCTAGATCAATCAGAGGGCTTATGCAACGGTACAAGATTAAGAGTAACTAGGCTTGCAAATCATGTCATCGAGGCAAATATTATTTCAGGTACCCATGTTGGAAACACTATTTACATACCAAGAATGTCTTTGTCACCTTCTCACACCTTGGCCATTCAAAATTATAAGAAGACAATTTCGATTATTGTTTCTTTTATGATGACGATAAATAAATCTCAAGGTCAATCATTAGACTATGTTGGTTTATACTTGCCAAAAGATGTATTTAGTCATGGCCAACTTTATGTTGCAATGTCAAGGGTCAAAAGCAAGGCTGGTCTGAAAATCTTAATTCATGACAAAGATAAAATTCCGTTAAATCAAACAACAAATGTGGTGTTCAAGGAAGTCTTTCACAATGTTGTTTAGGTAATGTTATTTTTTTTCAACATCTTTTTCTTTTAGTACATTCTTAATAATTGCAACTACAACATAGTTTTTTTATCTCACTCCTTATTTGTCTTCTTTTATAATAGTCACCTTTACTTGGTTGTATCACTTCATCTGTCTCTTCATGAAAACATTAAGGTATTCATAATCACTTTAATTTTCGTGTTTATAGTTTAATAACAATTATGTTTATTTATTTATGAGTTATAATTCTAAAACCTTATTAATCTTTTTTTTTCCAGGTCACATCCCAATTTCTTTCAGCAGGATTGTCATTATCTACTATAGACTCCCTTTTTTCTTATTCCTTTTGTGTTTATCCTATGTCTATGTATCCACAAAAATCCACAAACTTTTTTAAGTATTTATCAAAACTCATATTATGATTATAATTAATCATTCAATATCCTATACTCAAGATATTCTTTTAATAAATTTATTTTCATCTTAAGCAACAAATATACCCGTGCGGACGCACGGGTCACCTACTAGTTTTTACTACTACTACTATTTTTCTGCAGCCATAATTGATTTGACACTAGATAGAATCCAATGACCATGACGTGACAATGACATTCTTGGAAACCCACAAACCATAAACCCACACACAAATCATATCCAATTAGCTCCATTATAACTTCTATACAATCATAAACACCTGATCTCACACACAAACCCACACACAAGCTAAACTCTTGAAAACATCTTTGCTAGAAAACATGGTTGTGAAAGTGTACGGTCCAACCTATGGTTCTCCGAAAAGGGTGTTGGTGTGTCTCTTTGAAAAGCAAGTGGAGTTTGAAGCTGTTGATATCGATATCTTCAAGGGAGAGCATAAACAACCCGATTTCCTCAAACTGCAGCCTTTTGGAGAGCTTCCTCTTGTTCAAGATGGTGATTATACCCTCTATGGTTAGTTACATCACCCCTTTACTATTTTCTCCATGTTTTTTATTTATTTATGTGTAGATCCTAATGTTTTCAACTTTGTATCAAAATGTTAGATCTAATTGTTTCACACAAAATTGTCAGAATCTAGAGCAATTATCAGATACTATGCAGAAAAGTACAAGAACCAAGGAACTGATTTGTTAGGAAAGACAATAGAAGAGAGAGGTCTTGTGGAACAATGGCTTGAAGTGGAAGCACATAGCTTTCATCCAGCAATCTACAACTTGGTTGTCCAGGTTCTGTTTGCTCCATTAAAGGGTGCTCCTTCTGACCAAAAAGTGATTGAAGAGAGTGATGAAAAGCTGAAAAAAGTGTTGGATATTTATGAAGAGAGACTATCAAAAACGAAGTACTTGGCTGGTGATTTCTTCAGTCTTGCTGATCTTAGCCATCTTGCATTTGGTCACTATTTGGTGAACCAAACTGGGAGAGGAAATTTGGTTAGAGAGAGGAAACATGTGAGTGCTTGGTGGGATGATATTAGTAGCAGACCCTCTTGGAAGAAGGTTCTGGAGCTATATAAGTACCCTGTGTAATGGTTTGGCTTCTGAAATGTTTAGTGGTTTTTGTTATTTGCTTTGAGAATAAAATGGAAGCTACTGCAATGTACTGAGGTTATGTTTGATATCTAGTTTGGTTTGTTCTAGTTAATATGTTGTAGGAAGCTTCAACGATATGTATGGTTTTGTTAAATCTGGTTTCAGTAATAAAATTTGGTGTTTGGTCATTTATTAAGTTCTTGGAGGCTTTGTGTGGTTTTAACATGGTTTAATTGTGCCAAAATAATTAGGAGCCTTATTTTACTATACATTAATTGTGACAAATATTTATGAGCCTTATTTAGTTGTGATTTAACCGTGTTAATTTTTGGGTCATATGCCTTCAAAATGGCTCTGACTCTGATTATATGGGGTGATTTCAAGAACTTAATCGAGTATATCTTATGACATTATAATTTGACATGTTAATAAGTTATTTTCTGTGTAGCTTCATAAGTTCTCAAATATATGAGTTGTTTACTGAAAAACTCTTTGAAGAAGGAATGAGATACGGAGACTGTGGAGACTACAAGGCCAAAGAGACACCAAAATTCATGAATCTCTTTTTGCCTTGAGCACCAAAATTGTGATGCCATAAACCCCAAACTTGAAATTTTACATAGGTGATTGTCAACACCATCAAACTTCATGAATACCTTGCTAGCATATTCCCTAAGAATAATACCTTGCTAGCATATGCCCTGGTTCTGCCTTGCTCAACCTTCAATTCACACAACCATTGTTTCTCAGCCGCATACTGATATCAACTGTAAAAACTAACCTAACACATGGACTTTTTGCTCAAGTCCTAAATGGCGATGCTTGTGATATTTTGACCAGTCAATTTCCTAAAAAATTCGTGCTATTTCCCCAGTCAATTTCCTAAAACCTTGTATCAAAGAGTATGATATTGCAATCAACTTACTTGCATGGTTGAATTAACTAACTGAAGGGTGCAACACCTCTGAAGGTCAATGACTTTTATGCCAATTTGGGTTCATATCTGCGAATTAGCACAAGAGTATTGAAGGCCTAAAGTCATATTTGCAAATACATGCAATTTGGGAACTCCGATAAACTTAGATAATAACACCTATCAGTCTTTGTTTGATTGAAACTTTGGCCATTTTGCTAGAATCCTAATTGAAATTGACTTTCCCTCTAAGCTTAGAGACAAGATTTTGGCGAAAGAATTGTTTTTTCTTTCTTTGTTGAGATTGAATATTGAAACATCCATATCTTTTGCAACTAATGCAAAAATGTTGGACATTTTATTAATGAATGCAGACAGGTTAGACCTGCTAGAGAACAAGACAACTTGCTACCAAACCATCTAAAATTCCTTATGATCCTTCCCTTAAACTTGACTTTACATATTCTTCTATTATTTTAGGATGAATCTCAATATAGAAGACTTATTGGAATTGGAAGACTTCTTTATTTAGCTACTACAAGATCAGGCATAGCCTTTGTTGTCCAACAGCGTAGTCTATACATTTTAAAATCTAAACTTGTACATTTCAAAGTTGCTATAAGTGTCTTACAAATATTTAAAATCTGCCCTTGCAACAGATTTATTTTATTCTACCTCCACTAATTTGATGTTATCTGGCTTTGCCAACTCGGATTGAACTATTTGGTCTATTTCCAAAAAATCAACATGATATGCAATTTTTTGAGGGACATCTCTATTCTCATGGAAGTCCAAGAAGCAGAAGTACTCTTTCTAGGAGCAGTTGAAAGTCTGAATACAGGGCCTTGGTTAGTCTGGCCTGTGAAATGTAATGGCTACATTATTTATTTAAGTATCTAATCCACTATT
Source organism: Vicia sativa (assembly GCA_021764765.1). NCBI lineage: Eukaryota > Viridiplantae > Streptophyta > Magnoliopsida > Fabales > Fabaceae > Vicia > Vicia sativa. Next base: position 55,148,066 of record CM038794.1, on the reverse strand, counting down.
TCATTCAACCAACTTGGATGTATTGCAACAACAATGCAGCAATATATTTAGCTCGTTGTCCCTCCTGCCATGAGAGTACAAAACATATCTAAATCTATTACCATGTCACTCATGAGAAGATCGAAGATGGCCTCATCAAGCTTTTTCCCATTAGTTCTCATAATTAAATTACAAATTTCCTCACCAAACAATTATATAAATCTGCATTTGAGTCTCACATTTCCAAATTTGGCCTACTAATCTCCATATTACATTAATAACTTTTAGTTATTTTTATAGTTAATTAGTTTATTTTGACCTTTGACTCAGCTGTAACACAACTTTCAGTTAAGCCTTTTTGCTTGTGTATAGGCTAAGTTGTTAAGCTACTTTGTATATATAGGATATTTCATCATTTGTTTGTTTAGAACAAAAGGTTTTCAAGAAAGATAGTTTTTGAGAAGAAGAATAAATAGAGAGGAGAGTGTTTTGTTATTCTGTAAAACTATATGAAAATTCTATTAATTGCTTTTTGATTACAAAGGGGAATCTCCTTATATAGGCATACAGTGCCAGGCTCAAAACAAGCTAAGCTAAGACTCAAATTAAGGCCCAAGTAACCTTCGACACAATGCAACAATAAGCAGTATTCGACTAACACTTTGATTCGACATACTGGCTAAATCGACCAACACACATTAGCTAGTTCGACTAGCACACATACTAGGCTAGTTCGACTGAACAAGAATTATACATTCTAACACACCCCCTAATTCATGTTCTCGAGACTTCTCATCCCGATGCTTCTCTTTAACTCTTCGAATTTGACTTTCTTCAGAGGTTTAATGAATATGCCAGCTAGTTGAACTTCAGTCTTGCAGTGCTTTATTTCAACCGTCCCTTTGCTGACTTGATCTCTCAGAAAATGATACCTTCTTTCTATGTGTTTACTTCGACCGTGACACACAGGGTGATTTGCCAGATTAATTGCTGATTTGTTGTCGACAAATAGCTTTACCTTATTAGGCTCCATTATCTTGAGTTCTTCAAGTAACATTTCAATCCATGTTGCTTGGCATGCATCATATGATGCAACTACATATTCTACTTCGCAAGATGACAATGCCACAATGCTTTCTTTCTTCGAACTCCAAGAGATTGGAGCATCTTCGATCATGAAAATGTAGCCCGTAGTGCTTTTCTTTTCGTCTTGATTTCCACTGAAATCTGAATCAGTGTATCCATGAACTTCAACACTTGTACTGTTCTTCGACTTCCTAGGCAATAACACGCCATGGTCCATAGTTTCCTTGATGTATCTCAGCACCCTATTTACTGTGATGAGACGACATTCTTGAGGTTTCTCCATAAATCTGCTCAACAATCCTACGCTTTGGCAGATATCTGGTCTTGTATTGCAAAGATATCTCAGGGATCCAATGATTTGTTTGTGCAATGTCGAATTTACAAACTCATCATTCGATTCCTTCTTCAGCTTTGCTCCAGTCTCTAACGATGTGACTGCTTCATTACAGTTGCTCATGTTGAATCTCTTCATAATATGTTGAGCATACTTAGTCTGATGCAAGAATACCCCTTCTTCATAATTTTTTGAATTCCATCCCTAAGAAATACGAGAGATTTCCTAAGTCGGACATTTTGAATTCTTGCATTAGCTTCAACTTGACTTTCATTATCTCAGCTTCGTCGGCTCCAGTAATGAGTAAGTCATCTACATAGAGGCATAAAATGATTCGACTGACACTGTCGACATTATTTACATACACTCCGTGTTCAGAGACACACTTTGTGAAACCTGCTTCGATCAGGAAGCTATGTATTCTTTTATTCCAAGCTCGAGGAGCTTGCTTCAAACCATAGAGATCCTTCCTTAATCTGTACACCTTCGACTCCTGCCCTTTGATGTCGAATCCTGGTGGTTGAGTAACATGAAATTCTTCTTCTAATGGACCATTCAGGAATGATGACTTTACATCTAGCTGATGCATCTTCCATCCCCTATACGCTGCTGTCGAAATAACAATTCGAATTGTTTCTAGCCTTGCAACCGGCGCATGTACTTCTTCGAAGTCGATGTCAGGATTTTGTAGAAATCCTCTAGCCACTAATATTGCTTTATACTTCTCTATCTCGCCATTTGGCCTTCGTTTCACTTTGTATATCCACTTTACATCGATAGGCTTCTTATTCGTTCTTTCGACAAGTTCCCAGGTCTTGTTCTTCTCAATGAATCTGAGTTCTTCTTTCATGGCTTCACACCAATTTGAATTACTCAGGTCTTCATTCAAATCGATTGGTTCTACTTCAGCCATCATCATGGCTTCTTCGACTAAATCACTATCAACATCAATTGCTTGATATGGAAATATTTCATACCCAACTAGCCTTGTTGATTCAGTTCTTGTTCTAGTCGACCTCCTTTCATTTTGTTCAGGCGGTTCTTCATTTCAACTAGTTGAAGCGTTGCCTTGTTTACTTCGACTATTTGAGGGCTCATCCTGTGGATCTTCTTCGAACACAGTTATAATTGTGTCTGATTCCTGTGTTGAACTTTGACTCTAGTCCCAACCTTTACTTTCGTTGACACAAACAACTCTGTTGATTACTAGTTTATCTTTGATTGGCGAATATAACTTGTATGCACAAGTCGAATGATAACCTACGAGAACCATTACTTCACTTCGATCATCCAATTTCCTTCTCAATTGTTCAGGTACATGCACATTGATCCAAAAACTCTAAGATGACTCACACTTGGCTTTGACCCTGTCCAAGCCTCATAAGGTGTTCTTCCTACTATCTTCTTTTTGGACACCTATTTAGAATGTATACTACTATCGAAGCCGCTTCAGCCTAAAATCTCTTATGCTTATCTTTAGCTTTCAACGTACTTCTCGTCATGTTCAGTATAGTTCTATTTTTCCTTTCAGCTATGCCATTGTGTTCAGGTGTATAGCGGGAAACAATATCATGCTCTATACCTTCCTCATTGCAAAATTTGGCAAATTCAGTAGACGTATATTCACCACCACCATCAGTTCTTAACTTCTTCAATTTGCAGCCACTTTGTTTTTCAGCATGCAACTTGAATTTCTTGAACTATGTGAACACTTCACTCTTCCTTTCAATGATATAAATCCATATATGTCTGGTGAATTCATCAACAAAAGTAAGGAAATTGTTGTTGACTCCATTTGACTTCACTTCAAATGGTCCACACACATCGGAGTGAACTAGTTCCAACTTGCCCTTGAATTTCATGGGCAAGTTATGTTTGAATGCTTTTCTCGCCTGCTTAGCTTTACAACATTCCTCACATACTTTCTTTGGTTCCTTCACATAAGGTAAACCAAACACCATCTTTTTCTGGTTGAGCATGCATAAACTCCTGAAGTTTAGATGTCCATACGTGTGATGCCATAGCCAGTTCTTGTCTTCTCCGTAGTCGAAGAAAGACACTTATGATCTGATGTGCTGAGTTCGACTTTGAATGTTTTATTTTCTGCGAATGGTGCTTTCATTATTAGCCTTCCATCATCCCTATATACTTTCATCTAATTTCTTTCAAGCTTCACTTTGAAACCTTTTGCAAGTAATTGACCTACATTTATCAAATTACTTGTCATAGATCGTACATACAATACTTCAGTGATAGTATCCTTTCCTCCATCTTTCCTGACGATTGAGATGTCTCCCTTGCCTCCAGAGTTGATGTGTCTTCCAGCAGCAAACTTTATTACCTTTTTCACTGACTCATCTAACTTGGTGAACCATTCTTTATTGTCACTCATATGGTTGCTACATCCTGAATCCAGATACCACATGTTGATTTTCTTAGTGTTCGATTGAGTTTACCATCATCAACACATCATCTGAGTTAGTATCTCTTGCTCTTGCATATTGGGCTTCATCACTTTCTTTCGCTCTTGTTGCTTTCTTTCTTCGACAGTCTCGAGCATAGTGTCCAAAGCCTTGACAATTGTAACATTGCACCTCTTTCGTGTGGATTTTACTCCCAGAGTACTTGTTGCCCACACCTTTCTTGCTCGAATCAACATTCTTGCTTGACTTCTCATCACCTGCAAGATGTTTTCGCTGCTTTGACTTTTCAACTTTCTTGCCGAATCTTGATTGCAATGCTTGTTCAGCCACCTTTTCTCTTTTTGATTTTCTCTGCTTCAACCTCATATCATGAGCCTCCAATGAAGCCTGAAGTTCTTCCAACTTCATCTCAGACAAAGTCTTGGCTTCTTCAATTCTGCAGTCAGAGATCTCAATACCTTCTCTATTTTCTGCAAATCTGTGACCGTTTCACCACATGCCATCATCTGGTTAGTCAGTGCCACAATTCTTGAGAAGTATGCAGAGACTGATTCATCTCGTATTGCTTCTTCAATGTCTGTAATTTTACCTTCTTCAATTTCTCACCTCCACCATACAAGTTCTTTAACTTGTCCCACACTTCTTTCGCTGATTCTTCTTCAATTATCTTCTCAAATACATCAGAGTCCACACACTGATGAATCAAGAACAACGCTTTACAATCTTTCTTCCTCTGATCTTTGTGCACAACTTTTTGGGCATCTGTCGCGTCTACTTCCAGCTCCGATTCTCCATCATTCAAAATTTCAACAACATCTTGAAATCTGAAGATAATCTTCATCTGTGCAACCCACCGTTGATAGTTTTCACCCTTGAAAACTGGTAGATTTGCTGGAATTTGCAAAGACGTTGTTGTTCCGTTTTCCATTAGAATCTATTTGAATCGCAACTGAGCTCCTTGATACCAATTTGTTGGAACAAAGGATTTTTAAGAAAGATAGTTTTTGAGAAGAAGAAGAATAATAAAGGGAGAGGAGAGTGTTTTGTTATTCTGTAAAACTATATGAAAATTCTATTAATTGCTTTTTGATTACAAAGGGGAATCTCCTTATATAGGCATACAATGCCCATGCCCAAAATAAGCTAAGCTAAGACCCAAATATTAAGGCCCAAGTAACCTTCGACGCAATGCAACAACAAACAGTATTCGACATACTAGCTAAATCGACCAACACACATTAGTTAGTTCGACTAGCACATAAACTGGACTAGTTTGATTGAACAAGAATTATACATTCTAACATTATTGAATAAGATTAAGATAGAAGTATTATTTTTCTTTTATCTTTGATGAATGCCACAAATATTTTTATATATTGTGAACATGCACAACCAATGTCATCAATCAAGACAATAATATCTGCATCTATGTTTTTTCTTTTTCTTGTATTTTCCTATTTATGTCATTATTGTGCTATTTTTAATATATTTCTACTAAACAATCTCAATACAGTAATATAAAAAATTAAGTAAAAATCCATTTAAAGAAAGCAAATAAACGCAATGGATGTGGCCATATAGTTACTGCATGAGGGTGAGAACCGTGTGAGCCGTTTAAGAAATATCTCTCAATAGTTTCCATCTTACTAATGATTTTTCCAAAATATAAAGATTCTAATGACCCAGTCATGACTATGACATTCTTGAAACAGTGAAACTACCTCTTTATAAGGAGCAACTCAACTGTCTCAAAATTCAAGTAGAAAACAACATGGTTGTCAAAGTGTACGGAGCACCCTATGGTAATCCAAAAAGAGTGTTGGCATGTCTGTTTGAAAAAGAAGTAGAGTTTGAAGCAGTTGATATCGATCTCTTCAAGGGAGAGAACAAACAACCCGATTTCCTCAAACTGCAACCTTTTGGACAGGTTCCTCTTATTCAAGATGGTGATTTTATCCTCTATGGTTAGTTACATTACATCACACCCTAAACCCTAACCCTAATATTTTCTGTTTTTTGTCTGCTATATATTCATACTAAATACCCTAATAATATTTAAAACAAATATTTCAGAGTCTCGAGCAATAATCAGATACTATGCAGAAAAGTACAAGAACCAAGGTACTGATTTGTTAGGAAAGACAATAGAAGAAAGAGGTCTTGTGGAACAATGGCTTGAAGTAGAAGCTCATAACTTTCACCCAGCAATCTTCAAGTTGGTCATCAATGTCGTGCTTGCTCCATTACTCGGTATTCCTCCGGATCAAAAGGTGATTGAAGAGAGTGATGAAAAGCTGAAAACGGTGTTGGATGTTTATGAAGAAAGACTATCAAATACAAAGTACTTGGCTGGTGATTTCTTCAGTCTTGCTGATCTTAGTCATCTTGCATTCGGTCACTATTTGGTGAATCAAACTGGGAGAGGAAATTTGGTTAGAGAGAGGAAGCATGTGAGTGCTTGGTGGGATGATATTAGTAACAGACCATCTTGGAAGAAGGTTTTGGAGCTTTATAAATACCCTGTGTAATGGTTTGGTTTGTGAACAACATTTCAAAACACACCGAATAAGAGATTCTCCGAAGATTTATGTTACTTGCTTAGAGAATAAAATATAGGTGATCGAGCGCAATGTATTGATGTTCCATTTACTTTTGAGTTTGGTTTTGTTCTAGTCAATGTGTTGTTGGAAGCTCCAACTTTATGTGTTTTTGTCAAATTTGATTTCAGTAATAAAATTTTATGTTTGGTCATTTTCAATAATCCAACAAATTTTTGGAAATGGTTTATGACATGTTATTAAGTTACTTGGTATGTCTGTGTGTATGAACTTTTTCTATAGTATGTTAGTTATATTAAATGAGAAGACATAAATTGAGACATCAGTGTTGGGCATTTTCAGACAGAAGGTGAAGTAAATCTTATACTACAATACATTGAAAGAGTTCATAAACAAAAATGTCATTACCAAGCCAATATTTTTAGAACCTAACAAATAAAATTTGAGATAAGAGTCCAGAGTATTTGGTTATATATCTGGTTACGAGTTATATATTTGGTTTCTACAAGCACACTTCAAATATGAGTGGCTCAAGAAGGGAGGATACTGAATCTGGCGACAACTAAAAAAAAGAGTAACAAAAATATGGTCATATCCAAGGATATCAAATCGAGTATAAACTTCCTCGTCTCTTCTTGAATTGCCATCACACTTTACAATTCTGAATATGGTTAAAATCTTTGTGTTGCATGAATTATGATCGAACTATCTTTGCAAGCGTACATGATTTTACTAATCAAGGTACGAGTCCCAACTCAATAAAAAATTGAATTTATAGCGCAATTGTCTCTCTCAAAGGACATATATATGTGCTCTTTGATTCATAAAGTCACTATCTTGAAACACTTTGATCAAATGCCAACCCCTTGCATCATGCATAAAGCAAATTAATTGAAAATGTTCAACAACCACGTTGGGTTAAATGCAAAGAAAGATCGGCCTCTCGAGAGAATCACTGGCATGCAACTTGTGGCACAATTTTTGACTCGTTCTCTACTCAAGTGTTGTTCCAGGGTGACCAAAATGTCCATCGGCTGGCTACTCAAAAAGAGTTACAATTCACCTTAGAGTTATCTTATAGAAGAGTACATACGATCTAGAGAAAAAATGCGTCAGACGGCTCCCTGCATCACATGCCTAGCAAATATCGAGCTATTATAACCACTATATAAGGGATATGCGTGAAGAATTCAAATACAAATTTTCAAATTCAAATTTCTTTCACTTTTCTCCTTCACATATTGACTTGAGGGTTTGACAACTAACCAACAGGTCAACACCTCGTCAACCATATCAGAAGCTCAAATTTATCATTATTTATTGCAACTATCTATTTTATGGCCAACTCTGGTTCTGTAAAAGAATAGTGGTGCGATCTGTGGGAATTGACATCTAATTTTTGCATTTTCTACAATCGCACATTCTCTCTTTGATCTATTCATTAACAACCATTGTAGGAACATCCATTGTGCGACCGTATTTTAGATAGTTGAATACCTAAATCATTGGAGAAGCCTCATAAGTTAGGAAAATACATCAAGACAGGAGATCCCTACAAGTACGTACAACTCGTCAACAACTAGTTGAAGTACTTCCATGGTGATGAAGATTCGAAGTGTAAATTATTTGCACTAACCTTGATTGGATCGGCCAGACTATAGTTTAACGCTCTTCCAAAAAGGAGCACTGATCATGACCGACCTATGCGAGACCTTTCTTGCTAACTTCACGGACCATAAAAGGAAGCTAGAGTAGGTAACTTCCTTAATCTTGATTAACAAGCAAGGAATGAGATTTTACGGTCTTACATCGATCGTTTCACCCAAGTGTCGTGGAAGTTGAAGGATTCTAAGAAAGTCCAAAATAATTTATATTCGAGAATGGCCTACTGCAAGATAGCCTCTTTAAACAAAAGTTGGAAAAAAGAGAAGTGCATACTGTGAAGAATTTGTTGAATTGAGCTTAATATTTCATCAACCTAGAGGAAAATATGAACACTTGGTTCGATAACCTAGTCGTTGTTGATGCTAATTCTAGCCTCCCACTGAGGAAGGATTGTCACTAGCATAAACATGACTACGACCAGGGAATGCACAATTAGTAAAATAAGTACACTCCTTTGAATGCATCATGGGAAAAGATTTAGCAAGAGTGTCCCAACACAGATTTTTGAAAAGGAGGAATTAAAAACCATTATACCATCAGGGAATCATCCCGAATGGATAAGATAAAACATTGTCGCTTTCACAAGGGCCACATCCACAACCCCGATGATTGTATCCAACTTAAATATGTTGTTAACGAGGGGTTGATAAAAAGGGGGAATTATACGAATATGTGAAGAGAGAGAGAGAGAGAGAGATAGAGAGAGAGAGAGAAGAAGAATCACCCAAGAGTAGGTCCTCCTTATACGATGCAGAGGACAGGACCAGTGACAAAGAAAAGGAAGATTGGACGTTGTGGCTTAACTTGACCACCTTAACCTCAAATTCCATCATCTTCATCGAGATTCAGTCACAATCAATGTTGATTTTAAGGGGTCTAAAAGGATATATAAAACACTCCAGCAAGACAAATGAGAAAGCAAATCAATGGAAATCAATGTGGCATCTTAAACCGGTAAGCTCAAGAGCATAAATGTCCAACCTCCTAGGAATAGATGATCCAACGAGAGGTAAAACATTGAGAATAAGCGGCGGCTAGTCTAACGAATTATGTTTTCGAATTCACATTATATGTTAGTTCCGTATATGCAATTATATCGCAATTGTAAAATGAATTCCTAATTGTTAATGAAAAAATTACAAGTTATGAAATATTTATTTTTCTTTATGATTGTGTAAGGTAACGACGAGTCTGGAGTACGACCGAAGGGATGAAGCCCCAACAAAAAGATTTAGGGGTGCTTTCGCAAACGCCTTGCACGTGTGGCAACATTAATCAAAATCCCACAGGGGTGCTTTCACAAACGCCACGTACGTGCGACCACATTAATCAAAATCCCACAATGAGAAGTTCACACAAAAAGAAAGTGGCAAAACCACTAAAATGGAAATAATGGTTCACCCTTCTTTAGCATATAGCCCCTCCAAAGACAACAAAGGATTGGACCCATGTCGACTTCAAACTGAGTTTTCACCTGAGAGGAAGGAGAACTAACACTTGGTTAGTAACAGCCCCAAAGTAGTCCATAAACTTCAAAGGAAGACCTCTTAAGTTCACGCGTATTCTGAAACACTGCACTTGGAATCAAACACACATAACTCAAATAAATACATGCAATACCACGTATATTTATTCATTACAATTGTACTTCACAAACAAGACGTGATAAAAAGAGGGGTGTATCCTAGCCCATAAGGGTGATAATCTTCCCCGTCTTTGAGCATATCGTCTGATCAAATCTACTCCCTTAAAATATGCAGAGGATGACATAAATGTTCCATTTTCTCTAAGGCGTTCTCAAAAGACTCCAAAACGATTGCGACACTAGCAATAGAACACTCAATTAAACATTGACCCAAGGAAGAATTATCAGGACACATAGCTTTTAGGGATCACTTTAAACTTCAGAAAGCGACACATGTGTATACGATAATGTAACCTTGGTAGAAGTTAGAGATAAATCCTTCTTCGAGACGCCTCTCACTAAAAGAATTACTTGGTCGGCAAAACATCACCTACCCCGATAAGAGAATCAAAAGCTTCATGTATTTCTTGTTGGTGTGTATCTTGTTGGAGCATTAGGCTACAAAAACTTTTATCTAACTATTGTTTATGTTCGTGTTGCTGGTCGTATCAGAGGGTGTCCTAACGACCATCCATACCAATGGCCATAGAAGCAGGTGTTTGCTGAGTATAACAAGCCAAAGTCAAGAGTTCTTCCTCAAGAGCACTTTCAGTCAGGTTGGCTAAATAATAACAATCTTCTTCTGAAGGAGAAGCCCAATATTTTTTAATAGGGTGGGGATTTGGCTCGTCAACTCTGTAGGATCCAGAGAATCTGCTGCACACAACATCCACAAAGGAGCATTCAGAACAACAACGTTCCTAGAGGAGTCTGAGAGCGAAGAAGCATTGATCTGTTTTAAAGCAATTGAAGGGTCTATTGTGGTGGAAGGGGACTAAATCCATCATCTTCAAAGATGGAGCGCTTCCTTGTCCTTTATTAAATTTGTAGATAAATTATCACCGAAGTTTTCAGAAACGAGTATATTTTAGCCATTTCAACGCAAAAAGAAAAACAAAGACTTCAGTCTCCAAGAGCGAGTAACAAGCAAAGGTTTAAACACTCAAAATGTTTATACTAAAACTCTCTAAAAGAAACCAACCAATTCGTGGTTTTCTACCCTGAAATACATAGCTCTTATTTTCTCATTGCACCATGAGAATACGGAGGTATAGGATTCTGAAATCTTGGTGAGCACAATAATAAAAAAAGTTAAAAATCCTTTCTTTTTTCTTTTTTCTTTTTTCTTTTTTCTTTTTTATTCTTTCTTTTTTATTTTTTCTTTTTCCCTTTGTTGACCACTTCCTAGATCTACTCTAAATGGACCAAGACCTTTCACCAATCCTCCATGGCATTGTCTTTAGTCATCTTTATCTTGTGTCTATATCCAAGTAGCTTCACCTTCAAGATTTGCAATATTCTCAAAATTTGCTTACAACTTGTACAAATCAATACCATATTCAAATCCAATGGTTCTCTTCAAATGATTTCATGCCTTCTTGCAAACATTAACCTGCATCATAAACAACAAAGTTTAATCCATCATTTCCAATATCCAAGTGCAGTCAGAATGAAGGAAAAAACATGATTCAGGCTACCTTAATGCATCTTCGTATCAGCAAGCCATCACAAATGCAATTCAATGCAATATTATACAAGTTTTTTCCAATGAGTGCAAGAAAAATTCAATAACAAGGATCACTACAAATAATGGAGTCAATACATTATGCACTATAATTCATCATCACAATACAACTCATATCAAAACTCAATAAATGCAATGCAACTCAAACCATACAATTTCATGTCCTAGTATGTTAATCTTAGTCCATTTAGCCTCACTTTTCTCATCTTCTACTTGCAAGTCTAAACCCTGCTAATACTCAATCTGTCAACCCAGAGTTGTTAAAAGCGGTCGTAGCGGCCGCTATAGCGGCGCTCCGTAGCGGAGCGGTGGCCTCCCGCGCGCTAACATGGGGGCGGTATCGGAGATGGGGTAGCGACCGCTATTCACGCTATCCCGAAGCGGGCGGAGCGGGATTTTCCTGGGCGGAGCGGATCCGGAGCTTTTTAATTTTTTTTACAAAATTACAATTTTACCTTTTTTTTATAAAATATTTTTTAAATTAGTTTTTCTTTTCATTACCTCATGTGCCCTACTTCTTCTCCTTCTCTTCGTTTCCTACTTCTTCTACTTCTCATTTCCTCACCGTTCAGACTTCTCTCATCCTCACCGTCCTCCGTTTCCTACTTCTTGACTCCGTTTAGCAAGGTACTTCCTCTTCTATTGAGTTAAAACAGTTTTGTTTCTATTGTGCTCTGCTTCTACGTCTTCTATGTGTCTGTTTACTATCTTCTATTGTGTTATGTTTCTTCTTCTACTTGAAATTGTTACATTTCTACTTTTTCTATTCTTGAAAAATATGGCAGCTTCTTCGTCGACACCATCAATAGCGTCATGTGCTCCAACATTCAAAACAACCAATAGTAAGGACATAAGATGGAAATACAATCATTTGAAGAATTTGAATGATAGGAAGGTGACATGTGATATTTGCAATTTAACCAGCAGTGGGGAAATAAGTACAGCCAAAAGGAATCAATTAGCAATTACCAGTGATGTATTTTATGAGTGTTGTGAAATTAATTTAGTATTACATGACATATGTTTTATAAATTATTATATAATTATTAGTATACAAAAAGTTGTCCCGCTATCCGGGATCCCGCTATTCCCACTTTTCCCATTCCCGGGGGTCAGCCGCTCCGCTCCGCTATCCGGGATTAACAACTCTGTGTCAACCTAAATCCAATCTTAACCTAACTCAAATCCAAATTCCAATCTAACTTATGTTTAACATCCAACTTCATCTCTTTTTTTAACCACAATAAAAAAAAACATAACGTCACTTTTTAACTATTAACCCTCAAGATTAGTAACTAATGCCTATTCAAGATGACATTACTAAACTTGTACTTAATCTTGGACTTAACTTAAGCTGACTCAGACAGTTAGTGACCATAACTTGACTTCTTAATTACCAAGTGATGTTTGCTAACAGAAGCCTTAAGATTCTAATTCAAGTTAACATAACTAACAAACTTCCATCTTTCTAATAGGATGTTATAACTTCCAACTAGCGAAACTAAACATAACTGAATTAACAACCTCTAACCAATTTTCCCTAAATGGATGCCCACTCCTAACCAACCTACCCGGGTCAGTTATGACTCTAAACAAGTTTTCCCTCCAAAATTACTCCAAAAAAGCCTAAACTTCAACTAACACATTCAACCTAAACTCTCGGCTAACACAAATCCCTCAAAGTACCTCTCAAAGAAACACAATTCTAAACTAATTTTTAAGACGTAATCCTAACCACTCTTAAGCTCATCATTAGGATTGCAATCTAAAGGTCCAGAATCTCTCAACCCTTGAAGCTAAGACCTCTACAATATCTATCTTCATCACTCTACCACAATCTTTCATCACTCATTGTCATTCTCACTAATTAAATGTCTTTGCAACTCGGACTCTATTCTCTATACTCTACTTTCTCTCTATCTCTACTCAGAATTCTCACAACATTAAACAACAACTCATAAATTCCAAAAAGAAAGAAAGAAGAGAAGCATAAAAATTAATAGAGAATTAAAGAAGCAAGGAAGAGTTTTCTTACCTAGAAGCACAACGAAGTCTTTGGGTTTCTTGTTGTTCATTCGCCGATGATACCAACAAACTCTAGAGAACTCCACCTCCCGGTTGGTAAGCTTTCCTTCTCTACATTCTTGATACCATGTTGATCACTTCGATGCACTAATCCACGCCTCCTCCCAATTGATTGAATTGATGAACATTTAGGGTTTAATTTCATGTGTAGGCGTTTTAGGGTTTTGGTTACTTGGATGAATCAGAGGAGTTTTATGGAGAGAGAGAGAGAGACGGAAATGAAAATGAGATAACGTTTCTCTCTTCCCCTCCTTACACCCTCCCTTTATTTCTAAAGCCCTCATTTTCATTTTTTGCAAAATCTGAAATAAATTTGGGCCTGGTTTGAGGGCCCAAAGCCCTCTTTACTCTCTTAATACTTATCTCTTAGTTCACACCCCAGGCATCGTTGTTTTATTTTTAGACCTATAGGACATTATTTTGCTTCTTAGAAAATTATCGTGTTAGGGCATCATTTTGACCTTAGAAATTAATCTTGGAGAATTCATGTTAAGTCCTTTTAATCACTTCATGATAATATTTTTGGTATATGTGTGAGTCACTTTGTTGATTAATTGTTGAAATTTCTCTAGTAGATGTAATACATCATCATCAGAATAATGTCTAGACTGATGTTACAACATCTTATTTAACATCCTATATAGACACTGAAACTTAAACTGCAAAATGATAAATAACACATAGAGTTATTAATCTAGTTTGGTACAACATCACCTACATCTATGGTTTATCAAGCCAGGAAGGAAGTCCACTATTAGCAGTATTAGTTTAAATCAAAACTGTCCTAATTTACAACTTCTCGCCTAATCACTACGCAATGCAAATTATACTTAAGAACCTCCTAAATATGAGAAATCTCCATCTCAACTCCTAAACAACCTCAGTGATATCTAACAGTCTCAATATCAGTGACTGTATCAAGAACAACTCAACAAGAAGACCATACTTCTATTACAATACTTAGCCAAGACTTTTGACTAAGAACAATACTTGGATTTGTTAAAAGCTTCATCCAAGAACAATATTCAACACATTGTCTAAAGGCTTCTAAGTGAGAATATAATGTCGACCACAAGTATCAAAATATACAATGGTGACTTACACCACACAATACACAATAGACTCTCAAAACCTAAGACTATTTTTTCTTTCTTTGATTTTACAATTGTTAAAAGAACTAATTACATTAGGTTAGATTTTCTCTTTAAATGCACCTCTTCATTCCATGGACTTCGAATTCTACAACTAGAAGTTTCTTGATTAATAAGCTCAGTGATGCACCAATTGTGCATCCAATTTTCTTCAATCTTGGAATAAATGATACAAAGTATTCTAAATTGTCTCAAGGTCTAATTTAGTACCTTTTGTATAGTTGGAGTTATAATATTGTTCCAAAATAAATCTTCTGGACCTGCGAAAACCTCTGAAGTATATCCAAAGGAAATATAAGATAATCAAATCAATTATGTCAAGATTTAAAAACAATAGCGCCTACTGTAACACTCAAAGATGTCATGACATTTGCTTCAACATCAGATTGAAAAACTCATAACAACAAAACTCTTATGGCAGTTGACAAGAATGCCATAACACCTTGATAAACATCAGTAGAACCATGTTTTAGCAAAATTATATCAACCACAAAACTATAGAACTAACAATTGTGTAAGGCCAACAATACATGAAATTGCAAATAGAACCATAGATAAACTCCACATTTCCTATTTGGTTGATTAGTTCTTTTAGATAATCGATTAATTAGACATTAAACCCTTATAACAGTTAGTGCTAATTAATCACACATTAGACCCCGTTTGGTGCTATACAAAGCATCTTGTCATTATCATGTTAATTCAGTTGTAAAATATGCTTCTTTATGTCATTATAAAACAAAAATCTTACTTTTTGGAAATAAACTTATCTAAAACATTTAATTATGATATATGTGAATGCCATGAGTCCTAAGTAGTGAAGAATAAATAATTGGGTGTGTGCTTCTTTATTTCGAGTACTTTGAACATGAGACTTATGACCTGGCTGTTCATAGTGCTCATCTTCACTCATGGACTTTAGTTCAACTTGTATCAAAATCTCTTTCACAACTAAAGGATGAAAAAGGTCTTGTTGGGTGCATGCCTCTCATTTTATCGTATATTTAGATTCTTGTTGTATAGGGGGGCATTAGGATTTTTGTCTCCAAAAATCAATCATAACCATTCCAATTCTATTTTTCACCATAGGGCTATAAAAAACTTTTCATAAAAGAACATGTTATATTTGTTTTATCGCAAAAAAAAAAATCTAACACTTAAGCCTCCAATACGCGAGCATATCAACTACATTTAATTTGTAGAATATGAGCCAATATGTAACACTCCAAATCTACTCATCGAATATTATTTAAATCAGAGTGCGGAAAAGATAATCATACAAGGGATGTCACAATTTCTTCGCAAAACAACATGCATTTAGTCACAACTATACAGATACATAACACTTAGATCATTGATGAACTTATAACAATATTTTTCAATTAAATCAACTAATCAGCTAACCACGGAATCATAATTCTTCAATAGAAACAACAATACATCGTTTATTCAACCTAAAAACATTTCACAATATTATTAATATTATTTAACTTCACTTAGCATAATTATTCAACTAAGCCAACTTCATTAATCAACATGATCAAGTATTCACATTATTCATAAACTTCAATAATTTAAGCAACTATAATAAATTAAGCAACGTTCATCCCCCCGAGTGTTACGTATCAGAGCAATGACACCAATTCGAACTAACAACAACTAACGACTTCATAATGCTATTTCGAACTTCCACGACTATCCTTGAGTACCTGCCTATTTCCCATGGTAGGGAAAATATCAGCAGAAGGGGTGAGATATCCAACAATATAAACAAGTGTATGATAAATAATATGCTAGGATTAAATCATACAAAATTATCACATCGCGGTTAGCACATCACAACAACTTCCCAATTAACAACAGCATAATTCACTTCACAGTTAACAACAACATAATTCACTTCACAGTTAACAACAACATAATTCACTTCACAATTAACAACAGCATAATTCACTTCACAGTTAACAACGTATATTTCACTTCACAATTAATAACAACATAATTAAAATGAGACACAACAATGCACATGCATGTGGTACCAACAGAGCTTCAGCTCCCTTCACTATTGCCAATTAATAGAGGCACAAGGCATAAGTCTTCTTCACAATTCCGCCAATATAGGCCTTCACAAGGATGCAAATGTAATGCAACACTAACAACATGCAACAACAACGTAAATTTACTTCACGAGGCATACGCCTATATCACTGTTATTACCAATAAATAGAGGTAATTATCGTCACTGAAAACACCCTGCAACTTCACATAAATAACAACTATATACAACAACATATTCTTCGCCAATAAATCACAAACAATTCAACAACACGATGCATTCAACACAATTTATCCAAATAAAATAATCGTAATCACCTACTAAAATATACGAACCACCACGACAAATTTCAGTTAATTCCGGACAACTAATTATACCGCTTACTTTATTAAACCAGTTAATTCGGTACTGTTTTTATCACTTATAGTGTCTTCTAACACTATTATTATCCTTCTTACTGCTAACTTATAATTATCTTCAAGAATAATATTGTTGCCAAAAAGAAGGTAACTAGATTCCTGGTAGATTATTTACGCTGCTATTCTATAATTCCGGTAATATACTGTTGTCATAAAACCTTCAGCTACAACTAATCCAATTCTTCTAAACTGCAACTAAGGATTATAATTATCAGCAACTATCAATTTTACTACCAATTCCACTTTTTGTAAACTTACTGTATCAGACTTGCATTAGATAGTTAAATTAGTTACCTGTATCAAACTAATCTCTACAAGAATCATCACATTACTTAAATATTATAAGTAATCAAATTAATTTCAAAATCTGTTAGATGCTACTAATCACAAAAACCAAGCCATGACCATGGGGCGCTCGCCTCACACATGGAGGTCCCCACCTTAAACTACAAGGCGTCCGCCCTCCCCTTCCTTTTCTACAAAAAGGAGGCGTTCGTCTCCATATCTTCCCACCATGAGGCGCCCGCCTCCTCTCCATGTGGCCCCTGCCTCCAAACTTTCCTTTTCTTCCTTCATCATATCTTGCATCGATCAGTTTCCCAGGGTATTCTTTGCATATCAATGACAATCATACCATTTTAAATAATTCAACCCAACACTTTATTCCCATAATCACTTCATTCACAATATTCAATTAAATCAACAGACTCAATTTAACAATTCATAATTCACATCACAAATCCAATCGGTTACAGAACAACAACAAATCATGGCGAGAATTTATGTAACCTTAATCCCACATATGATTCATCATAAACCCGTTTAGAGAGTTAAAACCCCACCCTTACCTTGGATTGACGGTCTCTCTATAATTTCCGGTCGAATCCCGATTTGGCTTTCTAGTCTACAATTCCTATTTCGACGGCAGTTTCCTCCAAACCCTTGTTCCTCTTTTCTTTCTCCCACGTACAACTTTTTCCCAAAAAATATTCACTAAACCCTTATAATTCTCCTTTTATATCTCTTATAAATAAATCCAACTTATAATAGTAATTGTAACACCCCAAATCTACCCAAAGTTTTATATACAAATATCAGAGTAATTTAAAATTTCATAAAGTAAATATTGAGGCGTCACATCATCAAACCAAATCACCTTAAACGGTTTACTTTAAAGTGAAAATCTCAGATACATAGCATCGCTGGAAAACATAAATTGATTCATAAAAATGCAACATTTCCTTTATTGGACTTCCTCATCAAAATCATGTTTTTATAATTTATGATTCTTATTTACAAAGGCAAACAACAAAAGAACAACAACAAGACAACATAATAATTCCCCCCGAGTGCTACGTATCAGAGCGACACCGACTCGACTACTAGCAGCTATGTACTCCGTCTTCATAACCTGCACGTTACCAATATATAGGTAACGACGAAACAAGTAAAGGGTGAGATACTCCAAAACATATAATTAAATGCATGATAAAATATATATATATATATATATATATATATATATATATATATATATATATATATATATATATATATATATAGAATTATAAAGGGTATAGATTAATAAGTGTAATTCCAACACATAATCAAAACTCACTTACTTTACTCGTCATCCTAATGTGTATAATCTACACTATATCACCATAACCTCATCGGCATAAAACGTCGCAACAACACATAACCCTCCGTCACCACGAAATCGTCACGAGCTAATACATCACTAATTAACACGGTAGTCTTAAACAACAACATCAACCAACAACATTAAATAATGCTAATAATATAAGCAACATAAACAAATCATCACAAATTGGCTAAAGCCCATCTTCGCTTTTTGGCATAAAGCCCATCATCGCTTGTGGCATAAAGCCCATCATCGCTTGTGGCATAAAGCCCATCATCACAACATCATCACAAACATCATCACATCATATATCATCACAATTCAATATCATTCATCAATCAACAAAACCCAACGCCAAACAACTCAAATATAAACATAACCGACTCCATGAGACACGACTATGTTATGCATGTGGTACCCATCGCTTTGTCCGTAATTAGGGACACTTGGCATAAAGCCGATCTTCGCTCGGCATAAAAGCCATCATCGCTTGGCATAAAATCCCTCTTCGCTTATGAAATGTATGTGACTCAACAATAAAACAACACAACACAAAAACATCATCATCGCTCATCCAAAATTGGCATAAAGCCTACATCGCCACAATTTATCCAAAACAAGATAAATATATCATCGCATCATAATTGCATTATGCAAACATCACCAATAAATTCATCAAAAGTCATGCAATCACAAATCGGAAGCATTTATTAACAACATCCATTTAATCATCACATTACATATCAACAAGTATTCTTTAATAAATACACCGTCGCAAAACTTACGTTTATTAACACCGCATCGTTATCAATTAATTCACTAAATTTCGAAAAAGGAAAAATAGTCAAAACGTT
Source organism: Vicia sativa (assembly GCA_021764765.1). Classification (NCBI taxonomy): domain Eukaryota; kingdom Viridiplantae; phylum Streptophyta; class Magnoliopsida; order Fabales; family Fabaceae; genus Vicia; species Vicia sativa. Next base: position 55,128,602 of record CM038794.1, on the reverse strand, counting down.
AATAATCATCGCGAAAGTAATTCCTAACAACCGGCATTAATCATAATCGTCAACGTCGAAATCGGATTGTCTATACGTGCCTTAAATCCACTAAAACACAATCTGGTTCAATTTACCGTAAATTGGCCTATTTCGGGTCGCTTCGTAAAAACTCGTAATTTCTAAAAACTAACCTCACCACTACATTCCACACGTCGAACTTAGCTAGTACGTCAATTTTCGTTGAATTCGGAGCAACTTGCTCCGTCGCCGAATTTACCGAAATCGGAAAATCGAAACATAATCGGGTTCTAAATTTAATCGGCTATCTTATCCCCTAATTATATTTTATGGTTACCAATTATTACTAGGTGGAATTAAGGATTTAGAAAGAAACAGAATGTATTGCAGTGAAATTATGCAGGAAAGTTCATTTCACAGAAAACAGAAAACGCAAGTTACAGCAAAACAGACAAGTGACAATTTCCGTTTTCTCCTTCTAAGATGGGGACGCACGTCCCACTAAAGCACAAGAAAGGGAGGCGGTTGCCTCAACCTTGGGGGTGGTCGCCCCACCAAGTGGAGGTGGGCGCCTCCCCCCCCCCCTTTAATTCCTTCTTCCATTAATTTTCATTCCCTGCGTTTTGAAAGTTTACAGTTTCTTAATTTTTCTGTTTTTCTTATTTCACTGTTAGTTCTTCATTTCCATTTCTTCCTATAAATCCAACACTACAACACTAAGATATCACCCATAATTTCTATACCCAATTCAAATCTTCTAAACCCTTCAACAATCACCCAACACAACTCTATAAACTATCTATCAATTTTTCCCCAAATTCAAAATACAACTATCAAAACCTAATCATATGAGATAGAGAAATCAAACCCCTTACCATGGAAGCTTTGATGATTCTTGATGATCCAACATCTCCACCATCAAGTTCCCTCTTGCTCCTCTTCTTCTCCTTCTTCCCAAAACCCTCACTTTCCTCTCAAGTTTCTATTTTTGGCTTTTGTTTTTCAAATTGGAAGAAATGAGGAAAATGGTTTATATAAGGTTATTTCCACTAACTTCCCTTCTTGCTCTTGTTTGGCTATGGTTTGCTAGGTTGGAAAGAAAAACAAGGAAAGTGTTTCATAGGTTGTTTTCCTTACTAGCAACCAAGGGTGTAAAACTCAACTCTAACAATTAATCCTCACACTCCTAACCAATTATATCATTAATATAATTAATTCAATCAATTAAAATAATTCCGGGGAATTAAAATATCGGATCCGAATAATATTTTACCGGACCGAACGGAACGTCGCCAGATAAATTAATAGATATATTAATTAATATGAATATTCTCGTCGCAAGATAAATATCGATCGGTAATTCGAAAATATTAATATAATATAATATTAATTAAAAACGGGCGTTACATTAATAATAATGATAATACTAATAATAATAATAATAATAATAATAATAATAATAATAATAATAATAATAATAATAATATTGCTATTATTTCTATATGGCTTAATTTTCACACCTCATTTCTACTACTTCTAACACCAATTAAATAACTCTATTAATCCACACTTATTTCTAATATTATTTCCAATAATATTCTATAATAAAATTAATTCATCATTAATTAATCCCAACTTTCAATAAGTCACCTAATCAACTTATAAATCTATTAACACTCCTTATAATTCTACTGAAAAATCCAACTTCGGCTATATTCCAATAAATAAATCCTTAATAATTTAATTAAATAATTAATTAAATTTGGGGCGTTACACAATACGCGATGTTAAGGTCACAAAATCAATCACTTAAAGCCTCTCATATGTGACCTTAACACCGTTCAATAAAATCAACCAACAAATACTTATTTTTTTCCACAAACTACGGAGCTTTGATTTTCTCATTGCACTATGAGAATACGTAGGCACAAGATTTCGAAATCTTGGCAAGCACATTAATTAAAAACTTATTTTCCCCTAATTAAAACCTATTTAAAATAAGATAATACATCAATAATCGCAAGTAACTTTTAGATAAACTCATATATGCAAAACAATCAAAATGGTTTTCATTGAGTACAACGAATTTGAGAGGTGCTTGCATAATCGACTCCTTAACCTAGAATTGGATGCGATAACCAATTTCTTTTACTTTTTGGGTTTTATCGATATTTTCCCTTTCTTTTGGATAAAATAAAGTTCGGTGGTGACTCTGTCTTTATTTTGAGCGCTCCCTACGCCCGAGTATTTTCCGTTGCACGACATGGGAAATCATTATGATCCAACTAAATGTTCAATAAGAAAAAGACCTAATCATCAGTTCAATACTATTCCTTTAGAACGTTAGATATATGGATAAGCCAACCATGCAGCAGAGTCCTACACCAGATCCAAGCCATGGACCGTAGTCCAATTCGTGAAGCATGAAACACCTTAATCAATTTTCATATATAAGATATTTCACATGAAAAAGTGTATGATCCAAATTCATTGATTTAAACGTTTGAGTGCTACCGGTAAGGTCAACACCATACAGAATAGGGCAAATAGTCTATCTATGTAGATTTAAAATTTGTCACCTATACGGGATTTAGGCGTCACAATTTAAGTACAAGACAAAGAGATTTATGAATTTTGAAGCATATCCATAAAATAACCGTTGAAGCATAGCCGTAAGATAACGGTCTCTTAGCCTTGTTGTCTCCACAATTATCGTATCTACTCAAGTGACATTTGATATATATTAACTAGTTATTTCCTTATTCCTTCTTCTAAGAGTTTATTTGTAAACTACTCATATTTGAGAACTTATGAAGATTTGCAGAAAATAACTTATCAATTAGGAGTGATTGTGGTTCATAATTGAACAATGATTTAATCCAATTTTTAAAAATTATTTTTGAAAAAAAATAGTTAATATGTTAAACCAGTTACAATTTAGTTTAAAACTAATTCAAATCAATTTATAGTAAAAAATCAGTTTAATATAATTTAATTAGTTTTATTGAAAAATAAAATTTTTTTAATTGAATTTTAAATTGATTTTGAAAAATTTATTTATTTTTTATACATATTTATTCAGTTTTTTTTATTTTCAAAAAATATATATACTTTTTCAAAAAAAAATTTCTTTAAAAAAATTAATTCCCAGGTATTTTGGCATTTCGAAAAAAAAAATTCTTTTAAATTAAAAAAAAAACTATTACAGTTTTTTTGAAATTTTTCGTAAAAAATATTTTTAAATTTTTTTATTTTCGAAAAACATTTTTTTTGGAAAATATATATATTTTTTTAAAATCAAAATTTCAATTTTTTTTATTTTTCTAAAATTTTATTTATTTATTTTATTTCTAAAAAAAAATCCTAATTTTTTATATTTTTCGGTAAAATAATTTCAGTTTTTTTTATTTTTCAAAAAGTTTTTTATATTTTTTGGTAAAATAATTTTAATTTTTTTTATTTTTCAAAAACAGAAATTTTTTCAGTTTTCTTTTTTCCGAAATTTTTTTCCAGTTTTTTTTTATTTTTTTTTTAAATTTCCTTTTTTATTTCTCAAAAAAAAATATACAGTTTTTTATATTTTTTTGGAAAAATAATTTCAGTTTTTTTATTTTTCAAAAAAATAAATATTTCAGTTTCTTTTTCGAAAAAAAATTTCCAGTTTTATTTTTATTTTTTTGAGATTTCCTTTTTTTATTTCTCAAAAATAATTTCCAATTTTTTATATTTTTTAAAAAAATAATTTTTATTTTTTTATTTTTCAAGAAAAACAAACTTTTTCAATTTTTTTTTCGAAATCAATTTTTTTTCTCCATTTTTTTAGTATTTAAATAAAATAAATTTATTTGATCTTTTTATAAAATACTAATTTTTATAATAAAAACTAGTTTAAACCTGTATTAAAATTGTTTTGAATAAATAGTTCAGTTTAATAACCATTTAAATAGTTCAATTTTTTTTATAATTCAATCCAATTCAATACAGAAATACAATTCAATTAACCATATTTTGAAGACCCCTATTATCAACATGTCATATACTCAATAAGTTCTTGAAACCACGCCTCATAATAATTGAAAATGATCGAACACCAAACTTTATTACTGAAACCAGACTTAACAAAACCATACATTTATTTGGAGTTTCCTTTCTTTCAACACATTAACTAGAACAAACCAAACTAGATATCAAGCATAAGTTCAGTACATTGCAGAAGCCTTCAATTTATTTTCAACCAATATCACTTATTTAGTGTGTTTGGAATGTTGTTCACAAACCAAACCATTAGACAGGGTATTTATATAACTCCAGAACCTTCTTCCAAGAGGGTCTGCTACTAATATCATCCCACCAAGCACTCACATGTTTCCTCTCTCTAACCAAATTTCCTCTCCCAAGTTGATTCACCAAATAGTGACCAAATCCAAGATGACTAAGATCAGCAAGACTGAAGAAATCACCAGCCAAATACTTTGTCTTTGAAAGTCTTTCTTCATAAATATCCAACACCTTTTTGATCTTTTCATCACTCTCTTGAATCAATTTTTGGTCAGAAGGAACACCCTTTAATGGAGCAAACAAAACATGGATGACCAAGTTGTAGATTGGTGGCTGAAAGTTGTATGCTTCCACTTCAAGCCATTGTTCCACAAGACCTCTTTCTTCTATTGTCTTTCCTAATAAATCAGTTCCTTGGTTCTTGTACTTTTCTGCAAGGTATCTCATTATTGCTCGAGATTCTGAAAATTTTGTGTGAAATTATACTATTAGTATTTAGGTATCTAACGTTTGATACAAAGTTGAAAATATTAAACGGGTGATGTAACTAACCGTAGAGGGTATAATCACCATCTTGAATAAGAGGAACCTCTCCAAAAGGCTGCAGTTTAAGGAAATCAGGATGTTTGTTCTCTCCATTGAAGATATCGATATCAACTGCTTCAAACTCGACTTCTTTTTCAAAGAGACACGCCAACACCCTTTTTGAAGAACCAAAGGTTGGACCGTACACTTTCACCACCATGTTTTCTAGCTAAGAAGTTTCAAGAGTTTAGCTAGTTTGTGATTTTATAGGAGTTTAGCTTATAACGAAGGTAAATATAATGAAGGTAAAGTGTTGAGAGGATCCAACTTCGTCATTGTCATGTCATGGTCATAGAATTTTCTTTTTCAAATCAATTATGGCTGCAAAGAGTAGTAGTATTTACTATTGCGTGTCCGTGAATCATAATCAAATTGACCCATATTAATTATTTTATCCAATTTATAAAAACCATTTTAAAAAAAATGTTAATCTTTTAAAACAATTACAATTCGATTTATAATTAGTTCAAACTAATTTATAATAAAATATATTTAAACTAATTATAAACCGAATTGTAATTATTTTAACAGATTAACTATTTTTTTTAAATGATTTTTAATAACTGGATTGAATAAGTAATATGGTTCAATTCAATTCATAAACCACATACACCCCTATAGTAAATACTACTATTCTTTGCGGCCGTAATTAATTTGTAAAAAGAAAATTCTATGACCTTGACCTGACAATGACGAATTTGAATCCTCTACACCACTTTATCTTCATTATAAGCTAAACAATTTTCTTTTTGCAAATCAATTATGGCTGCAAAGAATATTAGTATTTATTATAGGAGTGTCCGCGGTTCATGAACTGAAAAGTGATTACTTTGTTAAAATAATTACAATTTGATTTATAATTAATTCAAACCAATTTATAATAAAACATTTTTTTTTCAGTTTTTTTTTGAATTTTTTTTTTAGAAAAAATATATATTTTTTCAAAAAAAAAAATTCTTTAAAATAATTTATAAAATATATTTTCCCACTTTTTTTGTATTTCTAGAAAGAAAAATTCTTTTGAATTAAAAAAAAAACATTTATTACGATTTTTTATTTGAAATTTTTCGAAAAAAATTATTTTCAAAATTTTTTTATTTTCGAAAAACATTTTTATTTTGGAAATTTTTTTTTCCAGAAAATCAAAATTTCAATTTCTTTTTATTTTTCAGAAATTTCCTTTTTTTATTTCTAAAAAAAAATCAGTTTTTTATGGTTTTCGGTAAAATAATTTCAGTTTTTTTTATTTTTCTGAAATTTCCTTTTTTTTATTTTTCAAAAAAATCCCTATTTTTTATATTTTCTGATAAAATAATTTCAGTTTTTTAACTTTTCAAAAAAATAATTTTTTTCAGTTTTTTTTTCGGGAAATTTTTTTTATTTTCTTTTATTTTTATGAAATTTCCTTTTTTTATTTCTCAAAAAAAATGCCCAGTTTTATTTATTTTTCAAAAAAAAAATTCAGCTTTTTTTGTTTTGGAAATTTTTTTTCTAATTTTTTTATGTTTCTGAAATTTCCTTTTTTTATTTCTTTAAAAACAGTCCAGATTTTTTATATTTTTTGAAAAAATAATTTTAATTTTTTTATTTTTCAAAAAAAAAAACTTTTTTTAGCTTTTTTTCGAAATCAAATTTTTAATTTTTAAAATTTTTTTTTATTTTTTTGAAATAAATTTTTTAATATTTTAGATAAAAAAGTTATTTGCGTTTTTTATAAAATACTAATTTTTATAATAAAACCAATTTATAATAAAAACTGGTTTTGAACTTGTTTAAAACTGCATTGAAATTGTTTTAATTAAATGGTTCAATTTTTTTTATGGTTCAATCTAATTTAACGCAGAGACTCCTAATATTTTATTTGTTAAAAGCACAAATTTGTGACAACTCCTAATGGTTAAGAATTGTCAGAGACTTAAGAGTTTGTTGTGAGATTGAAAGTTAGCTCGCGTAGGGGACAGAAGCTCTATTTGTGTGTATTTCTATATTGGAGTTGGTATTTCATTAATTGTGATGACAAGACATTTATAGCCATGTTGGGTTGGGATCCAAGGCCTCCGTGGAAATAACGATCACCCATGAGATGGAAAAAATTTCTCCATATGAGCAGGATCCACCTCTCTCGCGACTTCTTTTAACTGTTACGGGATGAATACACCTCACTCACTAATTCATATGTCAAGTAAGTTATCTTGGAGAAAGATGGGATATCCAATAAAAGGTCTAGTAAATAGGCTCTTGACCTGATGCAGGGCGACTGGGAACTTTCATGTCATCGCTTAAGACCTTTACATAAGTATACTGACTTGGGAAGTGGCGGAGGAATTTAGTCTATTATTCTTATCCAGACTTAATAGGGGATTCATAAGCAATGCATTTTTCAAGTTGACTTCTTCATACAAAATGTTGGTGGAATCCTTTAGATAATACACTAGGTAATTATTTCAAGTGACACACTAGTTGAGTCCCTCATGAGAAGAACTGCATTAATCTCTCAGTCGAGTTACGAGTTTTCCATATGTGTATGGATCTTGACTTATCTCTAGATGTCAAGATTTTGATTTATACGTCAGTTGAGAAATCTCAAAATAACTACCAGAAAGAGAATCATGAGAGGCGTTAATTGGCCTTATTTTTGGGCACGTGCTGAAAAAAGAATAAACTTTCACAGGTGATGGAAAATATATGGGACCCTTGATTCCCCCAAACTTTTTGCTCCTATTTAAAAGGATGAACCCTCAACTCTTTCACTTTTCCACACACTTTCTTGTTAAAATTTTCAAAAACGTCTCTTCTACCTTCAATAAATTTCACATCTTCAAAATCTTGAGCCCCAAACCCTACAAAAGTATAGGTTTGATACTCCTTTTACCCCTTTTATATGGTATTTATGAGATAATTGGATGATAATGGAAATCTAGTAAAGCCATCAACTCAAAATGAGCACAGAGCCCTATAGATCTATTATTATAGGAATGTTAGGTGTCCTGACGGGACTATTGACTGTATATTAGTGGAAATATGCATGTTTGATAGTTGTGAGAGTTCTTTTAATTATGATAGTGATAGTTGTGGTAGTAGTGATAGTTGTGACACCCTTCTAAATACCCCCGCGATTTATAAATATTTCAGAGTTAACATGCATTAAAGGGTGTCACAATTAATTAAAAATAAGATTTCAAACACAATGTCATGCTATCATGGAAATACAATATCATGAAAAGAAGTACATGTTTAACATAGCGGAAATTATTCAAACTTGGATAATTCAAAACCATTAAAATGTCATCCATAAGGTCAATGCCATACAACAGTTATCCAAAAACAACGTCAATTAAAACAACAAAGTTTAATGATAACTCTAAACCAAATGTTCCCAGTGTTACAAGACCAGAGCATGACACTGATACGCTATATAAAATAAAAAGCACAGCTCTACGAGCCATCCTCATCAACTCCTAAGCCGCTAAAGCTTCAATCTGAAATCATCGAAGTAAGGGTGAGACTTCATCATAATTAAAATGCGTTATAAATTCATAGAACAAGAGAATTTCATAAGCTATTATTCCACCCTATTCAGCATAATCAAATTTATTCATCCATTCAACAACACAAGTCATAAACATACATCACACACAACAACCAAATTATAACACTGGAATTTATCCTAACATGTTATAATCCATACAAATGCAATGCAAGATGTAACACCCCCTTCTATTTACCCGCGTTTTATAATAATAATCAGAGTATTTAATCATAACCAAGAAGGCGTCACAATTTTAAACCATAAAAATTTCCCAAACATGTGTCATGCTTTCACTGAAGAAGACTTATCAAATAATTAATGCAACAGTTATGTTTAACAGCGGAAATGTAACATAACCAAAACTTCTGAATACAACATTCACAGTATTCCAGAATAATAAGTCAACATAATTCAAAGTTATTCAAAAATATCCATTAAAGGATTCAAGCAACCGTTCCCCAGTGTTACATCTACCAGAGCACGACACTGACACGCGGACTAACTGACTGACTCAATACTAGAGCTATCCTCACCAACTCCAAGCAGCTAATCACTTCGGATCTGAAAATGTTGAGTAAGGGTGAGATCTCAATTCAATATAACATGCATTATACGTTTTTAGAATACAATAGAATAAAAGATACATTAATCCATTAATCAAGCACAAGTCATAATCAATTCACAACACAGCTCACACAATGAACATGTACATAATTCAAACAATGGAAATTGCAACACTGGAATCCATCCTAGCATGTTACAATCCCATATGCAATGCAGACTCTATGCATGTGGTACCAAAACGTGAACCGAGTTCACACACACCGCTCCGTTTACATGTGGATAGACAGTGTAAAATTCATGATTCGCCCATAGCTATTGGGTCAAGAATCCAGCCTCACTACCTCAACCTCCGGGTAAGTCTATTGGCTCAACCAGTTCACTTCCGCACAATGGGAATGAACCAAATCAATAAATGTATATGCATGCATCATAAAAGCATGCCATCATCATTTCACATATCATGATATTAATACAAATCACATCATGTCAATTCACCAGTGTATCTCATTCAATCAAAATGAATAACAATTATATAACACTGTAAGCATCAATACCTCATCGGGTAACTCATACCACTCATAATAGTTCTCATTGTTCTTAATTACTCATCCTTTTCAAAAATCGGGAGCGCGACCATTTTAAAAATAATTTAGCAAAATAATGTTTTTTCTCTTTCCAATAGGTAGTATTTAAAATTTAGGAAATAACGCCGAAAACGGCATTCGAATCGGAGTTACGGTTTAGAAAATATGAATTTTTGAAGTTTTAGAAAAATTGGAAAAATGCACATGGAACCCGGTTCCTACCTATCAGAACCGGTTCTGTGAGTTAAAAATACCTCGCCCCTGGTTTTTGAATGGGGAACCGGTTCCGACATATACAGGAACCGGTTCCTGAGTCTATTTTTCCAGTTTTGGCCAAATTAACACTGGGAACTCGGTTCCTCCCCACAGGGAACCGGTTCCCACGACCTGTGACAGCAGTTTTGCTACTTTTTGACAGCATTTTCCATTCTTACTCATTTCCAAACTTACTAATACGATTTGGTACATTAGGAACATCATTTCATCGTCATTTCACACCATTTTAACATCAAACAACATGGTTTATTCACCCTTATCAATTATCTGACATACTTATGATTCCTAATTCCAACACCGACACAAATAGGGTTTATTTCCTATAACTCATAATCATCATAATTCAAATTCTCTAACATACCCAATTATCCCAATGATTCCCAAAACCCATAAGGCATATTAATCGATCGAAACCACCCCTTACCTCGCGATGATTCTTCGATTCTCTTGGTGTCGGCTTTTCCTCTCTTTTCCTCTTCTCTCCAATTCCACGTGAAAACAGTTTCTCCAAAAAACCTATTCTTTCTTTCTTTTCCCTTTTTATATTCCTTTTAATGTTCCTTTAATTATTCCAATAAAATAAAATAATTAAAACTTAATAATTAGTAGAGTGATTTACTCTCTTACACCCACCGTTTACTCTGCACACCTCAACACATTTCCTCATTTAATGACCCAATTAATCCACTAAAATTAATACTCGAGACTTCATTTAATTAAATAATTAAATCCTCACTTAATTAATATTTAAATTAAATCGGGGTGTCACAACTCTCCCCCACTAAAAGAGTTTTCGTCCTCGAAAACATACCTTAGACGAACAGTTCGGGATACGAGTCCTTCATCTGACTCTCCAGCTCCCAAGTTACATTTCCTTCAGCTGGTCCTCCCCAAGCTACTCTTACCAGTGCTATCTCTTTACCTCGCAATTGCTTCACTTTCCGATCCTCAATTCTCGCAGGCACTGCTTCAACAGTCAAGTTATCCCGCATCTGAACATCATCTATTTGAATCTCATGAGACGGATCCGCAATGTACCTCCTCAACTGAGATACATGGAAAACATCATGCAAATTAGCAAGTGACGGCGGTAAAGCAATCGATAAGCAACTTTCCCAACTCTTTGGTAATCGAAGCGGACCAATAAAGCGTGGAGTCAACTTCTTGACTTCAAAGCTCGACCAATACCGTCATCGGAGTAACTCTCATGAACACATGGTCTCCTTCATTAAACTCAAGGTCTTTCCTCCTCTTATCATGATAACTTTTCGGACGGCTCGAGAAGTTCTCATCTTCTCTGAATCATCTTAATCCTTTACAAGTTTGTTGAACAATCTCGGTCCAATCACAGACTTTCTCCATTCATACCAACACAACGGTGTCCGACATCTCCTACCATACAATGCCTCAAACGGAGCCATACCGATGCTCGAATGAAAACTATTGTTGTAGGTAAACTCTATCAACGGCAAATAGCTATCCCAAGCTCCACCTTTTCTAACACACAAGCTCTCGAAATCTTCTAACGATCGAATCTCTCCGTCGACCATCATGTCTGGATGATAAGCAGAACTCAATCGCAACTTAGTACCTAGAGCCTCCTGCAATCCTGTCCAGAACTTAGAAGTAAACCTCGGATCTCTATCCGACACAATGCTAGACGGAATGCCATGCAAACTTACAACCTTTTCGACATACAATTCTGCCAACCTCTCCATCGGATAATCCATTCTTATCGGAATGAAGTGAGCAGACTTTGTTAATCGGTCGAAATAACCCAAATAGAATCATAGTTCTTCGTCGTCCTCGGCAAACCAGACACGAAATCCATCGAAATTCCATCCCATTTCCATTCCGGTACAAACAACGGTTCCATCAATCCTGACGGCCTCTGATGTTCAATCTTCGATTTCTGACACACCAAACATGCGTACACAAACTCGGCAATTTCCTTTTTCATTCCAGGCCACCAAAATAACTTCTTCAAATCATGATACATCTTAGTAGCACCAGGATGAATACTCAATCCACTACGATGTCCTTCTTCTAAGATACTCTTTCTGATCTCAGCAACATCCGGAACACACACTCTTTCACCAAATCTCATAACACCATTCTTGTCAATTCGAAATTCACCTCCTTGACCTTGGTTAATCAATGTCGACTTGTCCAACCAACATCGGACTTACATCCATTTCAATCTCTTCCAAAATACCACTAGTCAGCTTCAACATGCCCAACTTCACACTATTCTGAGTAGTTTCACAAACCAAACTCAAGTCTCTGAATTGCTCCACCAATTCTAATTCACAAACCATTAACATCGACATATGCAAAGACTTCCTGCTCAATGCATCTGCTACCACGTTTGCCTTACCAGGATGGTAATTCAAACCAAAGTCATAATCCTTGAGAAACTCTAACCATCTTCTCTGCCTCATATTCAACTCTTTCTGATCAAAGAGATACTTCAGGCTCTTATGATCACTGAACACTTCAAACCGAGAACCATACAGATAATGCCTCCACAATTTCAACACAAACACAACAGCCGCCAACTCTAAATCATGAGTCGGATAATTCCTTTCATGAGCCTTTAACTGTCTTGAAGCATAAGCCACAACCTGCTTATCTTGCATCAAAACACCTCCTAAACCCATCAAAGATGCATCACAATACACCACGAAGGATTCTTCCGGATTCGTCAAAATTAAAATCGGAGCACTAGTCAATCTCCTCTTCAATTCTTGGAATCCTTTTCACAATCTATATCCCAAACAAATGCTTGACCCTTCCTCACTTAGTCAATGAATGCTAACCGAAAATCCCTCAATGAATTTCTGTAATAACTGCACCAAGAAAGCTATGAATCTAAGCATTCTTTGGCGCTTCCCGAGATACTTCTACTTTTGTAGGATCAACAAATACCATTCTTGGAAATCACATGACCAAGAAAACTCACTTCGCTTAACCAAAACACACATTTAGACAACTTAGCATAAAGTTTCTTTTCTTTCAACAATTCCAATACAATCCTCAGATGCTTTGCATGCTCTTTGTCATTCTTTGAATAAATCAGGATGTCGTCAATAAACACCACCACAAATTTGTCAAGATACGGATGAAATATCCTGTTCATATACTCCATAAACACACCAGGTGCATTAGTAACTCCAAATGGCATAACAGAATACTCATAATGCCCATACCTTGTTCAATGCGTCTTACAATATCTCCTTAACACGAATCTGATGATATCCAGACCTCAGATCAATTTTGCTAAATACACACGCTCCGACCAACCGATCCATCAAATCATCAATCCTCGGCAATGGATACCGATTCTTGATTGTCACTTTATTCAATTGCCTGTTGTGACACCCCGATTTAATTTAAATATTAATTAAGTGAGGATTTAATTATTTAATTAAATGAAGTCTCGAGTATTAATTTAATTGGGTCATTAAATGAGGAAATGGTTTGAGGTGCGAGTAACGGTGGGTGTAAGAGAGTAAATCACTCTACTAATTATTAAGTTTTAATTATTTTATTTTATTGGAATAATTAAAGGAATATAAAAAGGGAAAAGAAAGAAAGAATAGGTTTTTTTGGAGAAACTATTTTCACGTGGAATTGGAGAGAAGAGGAAAAGAGAGGAAAAGCCGACATCAAGAATCATCGCGAGGTAAGGGTGGTTTCGATTGATTAATATGCCTTATGGGTTTTGGGAATCATAGGGATAATTGGGTATGTTAGAGAATTTGAATTATGATGAATATGAGTTATAGGAAATAAACCCTATTTGTGTCAGTGTTGGAATTAGGGATCATAAGTATGTCAGGTAGATGATAAGAGTGAATAAACCATGTTGATTGATGTTAAAATGGTGTGAAATGACGATAAAATGATGTTCCTAATGTACCAAATCGTATTAGTAAGGAATGAGTAAGAATGGAAAATCTTGTCAAAAGTAGCAAAATTGTTGTCACAGTCGTGGAACCGGTTCCAGGAACCGAGTTCCAGTGTTAAATGCAACTACTTTTACTCAGAACCTGTATATGTCGGAACGGTTCCCCATTCAAAAATCGGGAGGTATTTTTAACTCACGAACCGGTTCTGTATAGGTAGGAACCGGTTCCATGTGCATTTTCAATTTTTCTAAAACTTCAAAATTCATATTTTCTAAACCGTAACTCCGATTCGAGTGAAGTTTTTTATTTCTAAATTTCGAATACTACCTTTGAAAAGAGAAAATATTATTTTGCTAAATTATTTTTAAAATGGTCGCGCTCGATTTTTGAAAAGGATGAGTAATTAAGAATAATGAGAACTATTATGAATGGTATGAGTTACGATGAGGTATAGATGCTTCTGTGTTGTATAATTGTTATTCATTTTGATGAATGAGATACCGGTGAATTGACATGATGTGATTTGTATTAATATCATGATATGTGAAATGATGATGGCATGCTTTTATGATGCATGCATATACATTTAGTGATTTGGTTCATTCCATTGTGCGGAGCCAATGGTTGAGCCAATATACTTACGGAGGTTGAGGTAGTGAGGATTCTTGACCCAATAGCTATGGGCGAATATCCACATCCAGTGTGTGTGAAGGTTCGGTTCATGGTACCATTGCATTGCATATGGGATTGTAACATGCTAGGATGGATTCGGTGTTGCAATTTCCATTGTTTGAATTATGTACATGTTCATTGTGTGCTGTTTGTGAATTGATTATGACTTGTGCTTGATTAATGGATTAATGTATCTTTTATTCTATTGTATTCTAAAACGTATAATGCATGTTATATTGAATTGAGATCTCACCCTTACCAACATTTTCGGATCCAGTGATTAGTGCTTGGAGTTGGTGAGGATAGCTCTAGTATTGAGTCGGTTAGTCCGCGTGCGTTGTCGCTCGGTAGATGTAACAGGGAACGATTGTTTGAATCTTTTAATGGATATTGTTGAATAACTTTGAATTATGTTGACTTATTACCACGAATTCTTTAATGTTTTGATTCAGGTTTATTATTAATCTGTGAATGTTGTATTCAAGTTTTGGTTATGTTACATTTCATTAAACATAATTGCATTAATTATTTGATAAGTCTTCTTGCATGACACAAGTTTGGGAAATTTTATGTTTTAAAATTGTGACGCCTTCTTGGTTATGATTAAATACTCTGATTATTATTATAAAACGCGGGTAAATAGAAGGGGGTGTTACACCTGTAGTCAACACACAATCTCATTGTACCTTCCTTCTTCTTAACCAACAATACGCACCCACGGTGAAACACTAGGCGAATAAATTTCTTCTCAAGCAACTCCTCTAACTGCTTCTTCAACTCTGACAACTCAGATGCCGACATGCGATAAGGCGCCATCGACACCGGACTAGTTCCAGAAATTAAATCTATAGCAAACTCCACCTCCCTCTCAGGTGGTAACTCATTCACATCTTCCGGAAACACCTCTGGAAATTCATTAACAACTGGAAGTTCACCACTCGTAGCCTTTCCTTTCACTTCCGTCAAAGAATATAACATAAACACCACAGCACCATCTCTAACAGCTGAATTCATCTTCTTAACTGACATAGTCTCATCTTCCACCTTAACTTCTTGAAATAAGACTTCTCAAAACAATTGATATGAACCTGGTTGAAGACCAACCAGTTCATTCCAAGGATAATATCAAGTTGTTCTAATGGTAGGCACACTAAATCCATACCGAAACCTCTATCAAAAATAACAATAGGACAATTCCTACAAACATACGAAGTAGTCAACGACCAAGAGTGTCAATAACCATACTTCCATCCAAATTGGAAATTTCTAAATTCAATCTCTTAGCACAATCCAAAGAAATAAAAGAATGTGTCGCTCCAGTATCAATAATTGCTATTAAAGGTATGCCATTAATAAAACATGTACCTTTAGTCAACCGATCATCAGGCTTAACATCTGACCCTGACAAAGCGAACACCTTTCCACCGGCTTGCTCTTTCTTTGGTTTAGTACACTGCGGACGAGTGTGTCCTTCTTCACCACAGTTGTAACATGTTATCTTTTTGGATCTACACTCAGCAGCTAAATGACCAAACCTTCCACAGTTGTTACACTTCCTCGCCTCATTCTTGCATTCAGGAGCTCGGTGACCCAATTCACCACATCTGTAACACTTTACGGAAGAACCCGAAGAACCAGAGTCTCCCCCACTAGGCTTCTTCCAACCTCCGTTGATTATTTCTATCGTGCGACCACGATCCATATGTCTCTTGCCTTTACGGATAACTCGAGCATTTGACTTAGTACTAGCAAGATCTTCTTCCGAATCCTACTACAATCTACCAAATCGAAAACCTTCTAATACACGATACGATTCCTGCTTGATCTCGTCCACGAAACCATTCTCAAACTTGATACATTTGGAAAATTCTCCATCGCATCGTTAGGATAATTAGCATAATACTTTGCTAACTCGATAAACTTGGTCGCATACTCACTACGGACTTGTTGCTTGAGCTCCGAAATTGATCTCTTACCGAATGTCTTCAAGAAAATACCTTCTCAGAAAAGCCCTCCTGAACACAGCCCAAGTCAATGCAATTCCATCTTCTTCCAATTCGGTCCTGGTAGCAACCCACCGTCATCGACGCCAACATGTGAGTACCATATCTCACCTTCATCCCTCGGACAATCAATCACTCAAGATCCTCTCGATCTCCTTCAACCATTTCGGACACCCTCGGGATCATGTGCACCCTTGAACAATGGAGGATTATTCCTCCGAAAATTCCCCAATTGTCATCACCGATCGCGGTTCCTACTGATTCCCTCCGAGTACTCCATTAACATCCCTAAAGCCTCGAATAGCATCATCATTCCTTCATTACTCTTCCATTGTTCCGTAACATTACAAAACAACCTACATCACACAAGTATCGGTGTTACTTACACTAGTCGCATACTAAAAGGATAATGACACTAAGACAAGACCGACTATGCTCTGATACCACTATTGTAACACCCCCTTCTATTTACCCGCGTTTTATAATAATAATCAGAGTATTTAATCATAACCAAGAAGGCGTCACAATTTTAAACCATAAAAATTTCCCAAACATGTGTCATGCTTTCACTGAAGAAGACTTATCAAATAATTAATGCAACAGTTATGTTTAACATCGGAAATGTAACATAACCAAAACTTCCGAATACAACATTCACAGTATTCCAGAATAATAAGTCAACATAATTCAAAGTTATTCAAAAATATCCATTAAAGGATTCAAGCAACCGTTCCCCAGTGTTACATCTACCAGAGCACGACACTGACACGCGGACTAACTGACTGACTCAATACTAGAGCTATCCTCACCAACTCCAAGCAGCTAATCACTTCGGATCTGAAAATGTTGAGTAAGGGTGAGATCTCAATTCAATATAACATGCATTATACGTTTTTAGAATACAATAGAATAAAAGATACATTAATCCATTAATCAAGCACAAGTCATAATCAATTCACAACACAGCTCACACAATGAACATGTACATAATTCAAACAATGGAAATTGCAACACTGGAATCCATCCTAGCATGTTACAATCCCATATGCAATGCAGACTCTATGCATGTGGTACCAAAACGTGAACCGAGTTCACACACACCGCTCCGTTTACATGTGGATAGACAGTGTAAAATTCATGATTCGCCCATAGCTATTGGGTCAAGAATCCAGCCTCACTACCTCAACCTCCGGGTAAGTCTATTGGCTCAACCAGTTCACTTTCGCACAATGGGAATGAACCAAATCAATAAATGTATATGCATGCATCATAAAAGCATGCCATCATCATTTCACATATCATGATATTAATACAAATCACATCATGTCAATTCACCAGTGTATCTCATTCAATCAAAATGAATAACAATTATATAACACTGTAAGCATCAATACCTCATCGGGTAACTCATACCACTCATAATAGTTCTCATTGTTCTTAATTACTCATCCTTTTCAAAAATCGGGAGCGCGACCATTTTAAAAATAATTTAGCAAAATAATGTTTTTTCTCTTTCCAATAGGTAGTATTTAAAATTTAGGAAATAACGCCGAAAACGGCATTCGAATCGGAGTTACGGTTTAGAAAATATGAATTTTTGAAGTTTTAGAAAAATTGGAAAAATGCACATGGAACCCGGTTCCTACCTATGGAACCGTTCCTGAGTTAAAATACCTCGCCCTGGTTTTGAATGGGGAACTTCCGACATATCAGAACCGGTTCCGAGTCTATTTTCGATTTTGCCAAATTAACACTGAACTCGGTTCCTCCCACAGGGAACCGGTTCCCACGACCTGTGACAGCAGTTTTGCTACTTTTTGACAGCATTTTCCATTCTTACTCATTTCCAAACTTACTAATACGATTTGGTACATTAGGAACATCATTTCATCGTCATTTCACACCATTTTAACATCAAACAACATGGTTTATTCACCCTTATCAATTATCTGACATACTTATGATTCCTAATTCCAACACCGACACAAATAGGGTTTATTTCCTATAACTCATAATCATCATAATTCAAATTCTCTAACATACCCAATTATCCCAATGATTCCCAAAACCCATAAGGCATATTAATCGATCGAAACCACCCCTTACCTCGCGATGATTCTTCGATTCTCTTGGTGTCGGCTTTTCCTCTCTTTTCTCTCTTCTCCAAAAAAACCTATTCTTTCTTTCTTTTCCTTTTTATATTCCTTTTAATGTTCCTTTAATTATTCCAATAAAATAAAATAATTAAAACTTAATAATTAGTAGAGTGATTTACTCTCTTACACCCACTGTTTACTCTGCACACCTCAACACATTTCCTCATTTAATGACCCAATTAATCCACTAAAATTAATACTCGAGACTTCATTTAATTAAATAATTAAATCCTCACTTAATTAATATTTAAATTAAATCGGGGTGTCACACAAGACTCCATGCATGTGGTACCAAAAGTGAACTAAGTCACACACTGATCCATAATCACTCGGATATAGTTACATTGATTCATCCATAATCACCCGTACATGAATCCAGCCTCACCACCCATAATCACCCGAGAACGGTTATTGGAAATATTCACTAATTCTACACAATGGGCATTAGCTACCACCAGAATGCATATGCATGCACATCACTAAACATGCAACATTATCAATCCAAAAACATGATAATAACAGTTTCATCGATTCGTCCATAATCACCCGGACATGAATCCAGCCTCACTGCTCATTCCAACTCGGCAACGGTTATTGGCAATACTCACTAATTCCACACAATGGGAATTAGCTACCACCAGAATGTATATGCATGCACATCATAAAAGCATGCAACATTCAACACAGGTTATGATAACATCATACATCATAAACCATCATCAAATCCAAAACATGAAAACTATCGTTTATCATGAACATCATCAAACAGCATAAACATGCACACCATCAAGCATACAGCATCATCGACCAAAACATGATATCAATCAATTAGCATGAACATCACCAATAGCATAAACATGCAAGCACTTACTCATCAATTAGTAATGTTACCATCAACATACACATATAGTCATCATTATACACACAGACATCATCACAAAACCACACACCATTGCCTACCCACCAAGTATGCAACGTATGAATAACCACAAAGTCAGAAAACCAACACTTTCCAAAATAAAACCAAGTTACCATTACTTTCTTTATTTCATAAAATAGAATATTTAATTTAAGGAATAATATCCAAAACGGAGATTAAAAAGACTTACGGTTCAAAAGTTATAAATTTTCAAAGTTTAATATTTTTCAAAAAGTATCAGTGGTAACCGGTTCCTCCAGGGGAGTAACCAGTTCCCACTATCATAGTGAAAAGACGTTCTGGAAAATGTATGGGGAACTCGGGTTCTCTAGAGGAGTAACCGGTTCCCACGATTTATAAGAAAACATTTTTCTAGAAAATATACTAGGAACCTGGTTCCTCCCACAGGGTAATCAGTTCCCAAGACTCATAAAAATCACTTTGCTGGAGATTATATGTCGAATAAGGTTCCTCCCAGAGAGTAACCGGTTCCTGCGACGTCTGTAGCCAAAAAACTTAATTTTGACAACATTCTTGCTATCCCAACTCCATCCAATTTATACCATTACGAATCCAATATACCACAACACCAAAACAAGTTTCAATACATGGCTTCAATGCAATCATAACACGCCATAACATCATACAATCACCCTACAACATTAATTTGCATCAAAATATCAAAATTCATGGATTTTGGGTTTAAACTCATAAACCTAGAAAATCCTAAATTGGAATTCCTAACTACTCAATCAATCCTATCGTTCCCAAAATCCATAAGGCATAATAATCAGAGAAAATTACCCCTTACGTTGGCAATTCCTTAAATCCTTGAGCTTTGGGCTCTTCCTCTTCCTCTTGCCTCTTCTCTTCTCACGTACGATACTTTCTTCTCACTTTTCCCAATTCCTTTTCTCTTTCCTTCTTATTTTCCTTTTTATTATAATAATAACAATAAAAATAGGATTAGAGGTTTTTACTTCACACACCCCTCACTCCTACTCACCACACCACAAATCCAATTTCTTTTTCTTTATTTAATTATTTCCAATAATTCTAAAAATACCAATAATTCAAATTTTAATTAAATAAATAATTCAAATTTAAATTATTTAATAATTGAAAATATTGGGGTGTTACAATAGTGACTCCTTTTTCCTTATGTTTTCTCAAGAAACAATGAGATTACAACGACCTCTGACGCTGATATCAACGATGTTAGGAAAATTAAGTCCATCTATACCATAGGGGACTAAGTAACCTCATTTTAGCAATACCTTAATTTCACTTCTTTCGATGACAAAGAATATGTTAGAAGTGAGCAACATGGCCATTACTGAAGCCTGTTATGAGAACATCAAGAGGTAATTTAGATTCTTCACTTAAAGCTTTTTTTTCTTTTTCATTCCTTATGCTTCATCAATCTCTTTTAACCAAGTACCCTTCTAACTCGAGCTTTTTCTTCAACATTCCCTGCTTTTAGTAAGGATAAGGAATAATATTGTCGATTTAGTGATTTATTATGAAGTGGAAACTTCATCTGAGACATCCCATGATTCTCATCGTCCTTCTCATAATAGTGGTCTTGTGGGCCATATATATATATATATATATATATATATATAAGGAGAGATCAAATTACACCCGAAAAGTTACACCATGAGTTACACTCGCTCAAAAACGTCACTTCAGATTAATATTTTTTAAAATCAAACGTTGGATTGAAACATACCATCATATAGATCATACCTATAAAGTTTGAGATTAATCTATAATAATTTACTATGTCATTGAACTACATCAAAATTAACGTTTTATAAAAGTCCATTTTGACGTTAATTTTTGGATATTTTGATCGTATACTAAAACTTTATAGATTAATCTCAAACTTTATAGATTAATTTTTGCAAGTTAATAATTGATACATGTCATTTAGAAATGTTGTTAATATTAGCTAGTAACTCCTTTATCAATCCCAATATCAAACTTCAGATACTGTTAAGAAATAGCAGTGAAGATTGCTATAAGTTTTTTCTGGACTCGACAATATTACTTCATGTTTGGCGCCTAAAATAAAAGTGGACATGTATGAAGCATTTATACAATAGAAAATTACTAAACCAAAATCTCTATGATAACAAGTAATAACTAAATTTCATCCATCCACATAGTCAAAAGACCAGATACTTATGTTGCATTTCAACAATCACATGGAGCACAACCTAGAAAAACAACCTTAAAAAAACGACAAAACATAAACACAAACAAGTAGAACAAAATAAACAGCATAACTCAAACAATTACAACAGAATAAAGATCAAAAACACAAACGAAAAATTAAGAAAAAGAGAGCCTTCAGATTATCATCATCACAAGGCTCATAGGGCTATTGGAAATCGAAAGGGCTTAGAGAGGGAAAAGAATGTGAGCGTCAGGGAGAGAGGAACATGATTCAGATTGAAAACTATTATAAAAAGAGAACATCATGGAATGATAAAACCCCATTTGATTCAGATTTTCATTACTATCCACATGTTAGTTCCTTCTTCCTCAGCTTCAAGCACTTTCTTCCTCGCCGTCGCACCGCCAATTTCCATACCCTAATTCTTCACCGATTTCGTTACTCTCCTTTTATATTCGTTTTTCTTTTCTTTCTTTTTTGTCTCAATATATATCTTTTGGTCAAACTTTATTTTGTCTCAATTTTACTCAATCCAGTTTCGAAAATAATAATAATCAATACCACAATATAAAGAAGTGTTTTTTGATGTAGTGTTTTTTGAGAATAAAAGAAATTATAAGCAATTTGCATAATCAAAATATAAATTATTAATTTAATTATATAAAAAAAAGATATAAATTTAATTAAATATATTTAGACAGTTAAATATAATATAATTAAATTTGAAAAAATAATTATTATTATAGAATTATTAAGTATTCATATATAAAAGAAGATATAAATATAAAATATCAAATAATCATAGAAATTTTTTCTTAACAAATATAAATGTAAAATTTTAGATATAAACACAATTTAAAATGATTAACTTATTTATAAAAAGAACAATAATCATATAAATTTAATTATATTAAAAGATCATTAAAAAAAATAGTGTGAGATGGAGAAAAAAATTAAAAATAAAAACACGATTAAAAAAAGATATTATATTGATAGTGATCCGTGAAATAACATGATATAGATTTATTTAAATATATGTATGTAAATTTAAAATGAGTTATTTGATTATAAAATAATTGTGTATCAAATAAAAAAAAATGTTAATAAAACCAAAATATATATTTCGATGATAGTGGCCCATAGAAAAAATTGAAATTTTGAGACCTGATATATATTTGAGGATCATATATTTTCATCCACCGATCAAACAGTAAAAAAATAAAATCTACACAATTATTATAAGAGGGTTTGAAAAGTGCATAATAAAGCATGAACTACTTTTTCTTATATATTTTGCTAGCTGATTGGCTGAAGGGAAATGATTTTGTTCGTGAGAAATAAACTAATTTGGTCGATTTACAACTATGTTGTTAAAACATGTAAAAGACTATAATAGATGTTAGAAAATTGCAACTTTCAATGCTACAGTATTAGCAGTTTGTCCATTGGAAAAGATTGACATCATGATCAGAAAAAGAATAGGCACAACCACCACAGTTTCCAACCTCAACACCCTCAAACTCAAACAAATCCATGCTTTGATAATCATCAACGGTTTCAACACTTCCTCCAACATTGTTGTGTTCACTATTCATCGATATTAGTGTTAAGCCTGATAACTACACTTTCGATTTTGTTCTCAAAGCATGTACTAAGCTAATCAATTTTGATTCAGTTGTTCATGGCAGGGTTTTGAGATTTGGCTTTGATTCAAATGCCTTTGTGAGGAATGCACTTTTGGTATCATACCAACCTGCAGAGCAAATTATTTTAAAGTAAAGAACAATCAAATTTTCAAATATTAAATCTTACCAAATACAAAGTGAAAAGTGAAATATAACATCCAATTACCAAATGCATTATTCTTCCTGCAAGTTTCATGTAGAGTCCATTTTTATAGAGTTAATTTATAGTTTAATATATCTTCTATAATGGAAATATATTATTAATATTATGTTCTGTTAACAATTTTTTTTTCTATAATTGTTCGCAATTTTCTCAATCTATTTTACAACTCAAAATTCATCAAATTTGCAACAATTAATATTGAAAAAATGAAAAATCACAATAAAAAGAGAGAGAGCATCATAACCTTGATAGTAAAACTTCATCCTAAAATTTCACAACACTGCTACCAGCATCATTTAGAAAGGATATATCTTAATAGTAAGAAGTACGTATTCAAAAGAAAGACTGCAGTTTATAATTGAATTCAAAATTGATAAATGGTTAAATATAGATTATTTATAGAAATCATCAATGGAATAAAATTGATTAAAGTTGATTAGATGTTGCTTAAATACAATATAATAATTTGACCCATATAAAGTAGTACAAACAATCAAAATGAGTTCTCCTATTGAAGATGCTCATAGATATCAATATTCAATATTAGGTGGCTCATTCATTATTGAACACTTGTCTAACACTATTCCATCTCATTCTATCATTATTATATTTAATTTAATATAAAAAAATTTATTTCCAAAAACATATTTTATTTATTAAAAATTCAAATGTGTGACAACTCTTAATGATTAAGAATTGTCATAGGCTTTAGAGTTTGCTGGGAGATTGAGAGCTAGCTCACGTAGGGGACAAAAAATTTATTTGTGTGTATTTATATATTGGAGTTGGTATTTTCTTAATCGTGATGACAAGACATTTATATCCTTGTTGGGTCTGGATCCAAGGCCTCTGCGGAAATAATAATTATCATGAGATGGAAAAAAATTCTCCATATGAGTAGGATCCACCATGTCACAACTTCTTCTGTACGGTTACGGGATGAAGACACATCACTCACCAATTTATATGTCAGGCAAGTTATCTTGGAGAAAGATGAGATATCCAATAAAAGGGCGACACGTCTAATAAATAGGCTCTTACATAAGTTGACCTAATGGAGGGTGACTGGGAACTTTCGTATCATCGCTTAAGACCTTTACATAAGTATACTGATACACAATCCCTCAAGCACATGGACTTGGGAAATGGCAGAGGGATTTAGTCTATTATTCCTATCCAGACTTAATGGGGGATTCATAAGAAAGACATTTTTCAAGTTGGCTTCTTAATATAAAATGTTGGTAGGATCCTTTAGATAATACACTAGTTAATTATTTCAAGTGACACATTAGTTGAGTCCCTTATGTGAAGCACTAGATGAATCCCTCAGCCGAGTTACGAGCTTTCCATATATGGACGAGTCTTGACTTATCTCTAGATGTCACGACTTTGAGTCATACGTCAGTTGGAAATCTCAAAACAACTTCCAGAAAGAGAATCATGATAGGCGTTTAATTGACCTTATTTCTTGGCACGTGTTGAAAAAAGAAGAAACTTTCACATAATGGAAAATATATGGGACCCTTGATCACCCCTAACTTTGTGCTCATATTTAAAAGGATGAACCCTCAACTCTTTCACTTTTCCACGCATTTTCTTGTTAAAATTTTCAAAAATGTCTCTTCTTCCTTCAACAAATTTCACATCTCCAAAAGCTCGAGCCCAAACCCTACACAAGTATAGGTTTGATACTCATTTTACCCTTTTTATATGGTGTTTATTATAGACTTAGATGATAATGGAAATCTAGTAAAGCCATCAACTCAAAATGAGCGCATGGCCCTATGAAACTACTATTATAGGAATGCTAGGTGTCCCGACTGGACTATTGATTGTATATTAGTGGAAATATGCATGTTTGATAGTTGTGAAAGTTCTCTTAATTCTGATAGTGATAGTTGTGGTAGTAGTGATAGTGACTCCTCTTTTCTTTATGTATTCTCAAGAAATAGTGAGATTACGATAACCTTTGACACTGATCCCAAGGATGTTAGGAAATTTGGGTTCATTTACACAATAGGGGACTAGGTAACCTCATTTTGGAAGTATCTTACCTTCTCTTCTTTTGATGACAAATAATGTGTTTATCTGGAGGCGTGTTATCTACGAGAGAAGAGCAAAATGGCCACTATTGAAGCCTCTTATGAGAACACCATTTGAAGTGATTTAGATCCTTCACCTAAATCTTTTTTCTTTTTTATTCCCCATGCTTCATCAATCTCTTTTAATCGAGTACCCTTCTAACTCGAGCTTTTTCTTCAGCATTCTCTGCTTTTAGTAAGGATGAGTGATAACACTATTGATTTAGTGATTTATTATGAAGTGGAAACTTCATCTAGGACGTCCCTTGATTCTCATCGTCCTTCTCATAATAGTGGTCTTGTGGGGTCATAAATTATATTCATATCTGATGATTATGGGTCTGAAAGGATGCATGAGGCTTCCTTGGAGGAAGAAACTTCTTACGAGTCATTGAAGGCCCTTATATTGAATGTTCGCGGAAAATAATTCATGTCAAGGTCGTTATGTTTCTCATGTCATGCTAGAGGAGGAAGTTATGTCACAAATGAGGGAACTTGCTAGATATTTAATTCAGGTTTGTCTGAGGACTAAGGGTCGGGATCCTAACAACAATGAGAGGCTTGAACATTTAAATTTTCAAACTTTCCATCAGATAAATATTATGCTACCATAATTTATAAGGTTGAATAAGAGATTGAAATAGTTAATTTAATTATATAATGACATATTTTAAACGCACAATAATTAATAGAATTTTAAAACATAATAAAATTGATATATATATATATATATATATATATATATATATATATATATATATATATATATATATATATATATATATATATATATATATATATATATATATATATATATATATATATATATATATATATATATATATATATATATATGCAATTAAAACTACAATTTTAATTCTAATTTTTTTGGCATATTTGAACGATATATAAAATTTTAAAATAAAGATTGTCATATAAAATTATTCATAAGGTGTATATCCTTTACAATAAACAGATAATAATTAATGAAATTATAAAAGCTAATAGAGATTAATAAAATTGATATTTTAATTAAAAGATTGTGTAACAATAAAAGAAAAATGATTTGTTATTATTAAATAGATTTAACTATGAAATTTATAAATTAATATTTAACCAAAATGTAATGATTTATTCTTGAATGTTATATAAATATTTTTATATAACCGATAAATTTTAAATGCACAACAATTAAATGAAATTAATATTTATATTTGCAATTAAAATTACAATTTTTAATTCTGAAATTTTTTGACATATTTAAACGATATATAAGATGTTACAATAAAATTGTTCATAAGGTGTATATCCTTTAAATTAATATTAGTAGTATATCCTTTATAATAAATACGCAACAGTTGATGAAATTATAAAATATAATAGCGATTAAAGAAATTGATATTTTAATTTGAAAAAATATATTTATTTATTATAATAAAATTGTGGTATTAAATTGGATAAATATAATGACTTGGTGTGAAAATTATTTAAAAAATTGATAAAAATCCAAAATTCTAATTTACTATCTACTATCTAGCCATTAAAGAAAGATACCACCATTACACCAAAAATACCCTTTCTGTTCCAACAACTTACAAAGTCGAAAGGACAATTTTGTCTCTTCATAATCATACTTTTTTACTTACAAACAAATCCACATGCGACACATGTACAAACTTAGTTTTCCTACTTCACTCTACTTCATTTCTATTCCTCACTCTATTTTCACAATTTTAATAAATTGAATTAACAGAATTATTAAAAAAAAATTAAAATATCAAAATTATTCATAATCTACTATCTAACATTTATGACTCCTCTTCTAAGTCCATTCATTCAAGTCGCAACTTCGACTACTTTCGTTGCAACTTCGACTCTCTTCAAGTTGTGTATTTTATACACTTCTTATAAATACAAATCAAACATGATTGAGTCATAAACAATATATATTCTTTTTATATCTTCTCTACTTCATTTCTATTTTTCACTCTAAATATCAAAATTATTCATAATTATTAAAAAAAAAAAATCACATGTTAAAATTTTTACTTTTCTCACGGATCACTATGAAAAAAATATTTATTTTATTTAGTTAACATTATACTTATTTGAGACACAAATCAACTTCTGACTCCTCTTCAGAAGTTGTGTATTTTATACACTTCTTATAAATACAAATCAAACATGATTGAGTCATAAACAATATATATTGCTGCACTGTATATCTTCTCTACTTCATTTCTATTTTTCACTCTAAATATCAAAATTATTCATAATTATTAAAAAAAAAATCACATGTTGAAATTTTTACTTTTCTCACGGATCACTGACAAAATATTTATTTTATTTAGTTAACATTATACTTATTTGAGACACAAATCAAACTTTTTTATTTTTCTCACAGGGCATTATCAATAAAATTACCATTTTATTTTAATTAATATTTTTTTATTTGAGATACAAAATCTACTTTTTTTCAAATATTTAAATTAAATTTAAATTATTATTATTCATTTTATAATTAAATAACTCATTTCAAATATTCATGTATATTTAGATAAAATCTATATCGTATTAAATAATTTATAACGGGACACGACCAGTTAAATTCACGCAAAATTATTTTGATAAATATTACTTTCAATATGCATTTGAATAAAAATTTACTATACAAAATTATTTTAATCTATACAAATTCATGAATATCATTAATTTTTTATATAATTATATTTATTATTCAATATTATAAATATCAAAACAAATTTATCTACTCTACAATCAGGGAGCACTACACTATAATTATATTTATTATTCAATATTATAAATAACAAATTTATCTACTCTACAATCAGGGAGCACTACACAGGTCTGTTACTAACTAATATGAGTCATAAGAATTAGAGTTGAATTAAGTCTACAATCAGGGAGCACTACACAGGTCTGTTACTAACTAGTATGAGTCATAAGAATTAGAGTTGAATTAAGTTTAGGATTGTCTCCGAGGTTGTATAGAATTAGAGTTTCTAATATGAGACCACTTATATTACCACTTAAGTTTAGGATTGTGACTCATACATCCTTGGATTTAGATTAAATTTGATTCATGCAATAACAATTTGTCATCTTAACCAATAGTTTTTGTTTTGCTACAATGAATGTTAGAACATTTTGAGTTTGCAATATCTAAGGGGTTTAGTTAACTCATCTGTTTCTCATTTAAATCAAGTCAATTTTAAAAACAAAGGCCACTAATGTAATAACATTGAAAAGAAAAATATTTTCTAATCTTTCGTCACAACTTTATTCAGTTTCTTTTTTTAATACACATGGTCAAACTAAGTTTTGTACTACATTGCCACTATACAGATAGATGTACTGCTTTTAATTTTTCAGGTAGTAACCTCACAAAGAAATCACATGCCACACTAATGCATTAACTTAGTGCAAACATATCTTATGGATACAGATACAATTACATGGACATTCATATCTGAAACCAACTGAACTAAACAGCCATAAATTTGACAGCAGCAAACCAACCTGTTCTGACCAAGAAAAATCACGAAAACTACACCAGAAGAGAGCCCTGCAGAAGAAACTGGTAGAATGGCTAACACAATATAGTCCCCTTATTAGCATCTGATGACCACTTCCACTGCCGGAGCAAGCCTACAAAGATGACAAGGAAAGAAAATAAGAGAAAAGTACAGCTCCAAACAGTGCCCAGAGTCCCGTCTGGGCTGCCAACTCCTACTGGCTTCACCATCCTATGCAAACTTTCGGGTTCAAGATAAACTGATTTAGGGTGTAACAAAAACCCCCGACCTTTGATTTTAACCACTTCCACTAAATCTCCTGAATATCGAATATGCTGGGACTTCTACACCGCTCTAGGATACCAAAAATCTTCTCATTCCTCCTTTTCCAAATTATCCCGAGACACGCGAACCAAATGATGGAAAATCTATCTTTTAGCACTCTCCCACCACTTATGATACCTGCAAATTGTTTGAAATTCTGCAATGCGGATTTATGAAAAAAAAATAAAAAACCAAGTCATCTTAGGACCTCGCTCCATGCATTCCAAGCTAACGAACATTCGAAGAAAATGTGAACACTTTCCTCTATATCGCAGCTGAATGGGCATGAATTTTGAGAATCAACCAAGATGTCTCTCGTAACTACATTATCTCTTGTGGAAATTCTATTTTGCCACACTCTCCAAGCCAAAACCGAAACCCTCGAGGGAATTAAATTACTCCAGACTGTTGCCAAACCCCTATCCTCCCCTACAGGAGTAACTAGTCCCTCCATGATTAATGAATATGTGTCTGACTGTGTACAATCACCTATGCCACCTCCACGAATCCTTCATGTCACTCACATTTCATTTTCTCTACCTAAACGGCTTACCCAGTTATAGTTCCAAACTAGATTTCCATCCTCAATTTTAGTCGTGTCTCTCACCGAAATGTTCTTACTACAACTCAGTTTTAATAAAACAAGCACTTCATTGATTCTCACAGTTACAATCATTCCTTAATCATATTCACTCGTATTCCAAAAAGGATAAGAATAGATGAAGACAAGAAATGCAAAAATAATCTCCACTCTTCAATATCACCGCCACCCCATGATCTCTATTAAAAAGGAAACTAAAATTAAAATTAATTTAAAATTCACCCTCTAAAATAATGATAAGTGCACATAAAATATAGCATTACTCTTCCAAAAATAATGATACTCATAAAAATACTAGACAAGTTACTAATTGATGATACATGTCATTTAGAAATGTTGTCAAAGGTGATATTAACTAGTAACTTCTTATCAAGCCCAATATCTTACTTCAGATACTTGTTAAAAGAAATGGGAGTGAATATTACTTTTTGGGTTTTTCTGGATTCTACAATATTACTTCATGTGAAGATTGCTTATTAAAATTTTCTGGATTCTTCAACATTACTTCATGTTTGGCAGAGCATTTTGTCATTTACCATGATTTACATATAGCCAAAGATAAAAGCGAACATATATTGAGGCATTTTTGGATAACATAACTAAATAAACAAGCCAACAACAACAATAATACATGTAGAAAAATCATAAACAAATGGAAGAATTACCAAACCAAAATCTCTATTCTAACAACTAACAACTAAATTTCTTCCATCCACAAGCAATGGCCAAAGAGAAAAAGAAAATCAAATATAACCATTCTTTTGGATTGATTTTGCTCAATTTGAAAGAAAGAAGGTGGTCTCAGAAATAACCAATCCAAAACCACATGTTTATAAGTCATTCATCAGACTGAAAAGAATGCTAAAGTTGGTGGACATAACCAAAAGCACCACACTCAAAATACAGTTCCAAAAGAACAAATACTTATGATGCGTTTCAACAAACACATGGAGCGCAAAAACAAACTAAAAATTAACAACAAAACACAAACAATTAGAACAAATCAAAGATTAAAAACACTAATCAGAAAAATAGTGAAAAAATCAAAATCATTAAGGTGAATACGCAAATTTAAGAACATTGAGCCTTCAGATTATCATCATCACGAGGCTCATAGGGCTATTGGAAATCGAAAGGGCTTGGAGAGGGAAGAGAATGCGAGCGTCAGGGAGAGAGGAACATGATTCAGATTGAAAACTATTATAAAAAGAGAACATCATGGAATGATAAAACCCCATTTGATTCAGATTTGCATTACTATCCACATGTTAGTTCCTTCTTCCTCGCAGCTTCAAGCACTTTCTTCCCTCGCTCCTCGCCACTGCCAATTTTCCATACCCTAATTCTTCACCGCTTTCGTTACTCTCCTTTTATATTCGTTTTTCTTCTTTTTTTTTGTCTCAATTTTTTTTTGGTCAAACTTTATTTTGTCTCAATTTTATAAAGAAGTGCTTTTATCAACAAAAACAAATACTTAATTAATTGCCTATAATATATTCGAAAAATTACATTATACTCTTTATTTAATTTTTATTTTTATTTTTATCATCATATTTTTAATTTTGTAATCCAAAAGAACATAATAGATTGACGGTGTATAAAATTTTTACATTTTCATTCAATGACTTACGTATATCTCATTGCATCATATTAATAATTTAAAATAATTTTAATAATTAAATATAAATGATGATTTGAAGACCGTGCATGTCCATTAAACTCTTTCTACAATAAAAAATTATTTAATACAATAAACAAATTTGTTTTTATTTTAATTAAGTTATTTTATATCTTTAATACTTTTATTACTTTAATCAATATTTTTTTAATTTCACAATAATAATATTTAATTCATTTTATTTTAAAAAATTCTAAAATTTGCTAGAGAAGCATTTTATAGTATTCTAAACACGTATAAAAAAAATTTTATGTAGAATAAATATCGGCTGATGTATCCTGATCGGAAAAATAGCAAGTGTACTATTTTCACCGATGTAGTTATAATGAGTTTCCCCAAGTATCGATCTCGAGGACTGCGAGGTAAACACCTATTCGTGCTCTTAATTCAATTGAATAAAAACAATGGTTTGGTTGATTTTAAAACTTTCAATTACGCTTGTAACAAGTGATGACTGATGAAATATAATGAGAATGATGCTAGGGTGAGTGGTTGATTTAACAAAACTATGATCTAAATTCAGATTTCCTCATTGCATATGAAAGCTATCAATTACCTATCTCTAGATTGTTCTTCCTTAAGTCCTTAATGAAGACAACTATTAAAACCCTAATCCTTATTCAAATGTCCATTCAAATAACTCTTGGTTTTAACCATAAAAATATCAAGAATTCAAGTGATTAGAAAGAGTCCCTAGTCCTAGGTAAGACTCCTAATAACCTAATTGTGTTGAAACCCTAACAATTACAGTCCTGCCAATTGTTAGTCATAGGTATACATGTATTTATCCGATACATAATCATAAGAACACCACACAATTAAATTGAAATAGATAAACATGCATTAAGGAAATCAAGAATCAGGATTCATAATAATCATCAAACAGGACCACCCCCTAGCATTGGGGGGTTTAGCCTCTCATAGTATTAGAAGAAAATATCGAATAAGAGTTAAACATTACAAAGAATTACGATAACTTTGATCTTCAATGGTGGCTGCCCTTGAATCTCGCCGTCTCCGAATTCCTCTCCGTAGCTCTCTTTTCTCCGTGATCTTTCTTTTGTAATTTCAAAAGTGCCTTCTCTTTTTCCCAAAATTCATTCTAATAGTCTCAGTCACATCCCAATATTAGCCAAAGTCCAAAATACCCTTAATGACAAAGAAAAGATCCAAAACTCAACAAAATAAAGTTTCCACACGCGTCCATCAACACGGGCCGTGTTGATTAACACGGGTGCCCGTGTTGGTCTTCAAAATCCAAGGGAACTCTCCAGGTCAATCAACACGGGCCGTGTTGATGAACACGGGTGCCCGTGTTGATCCACTGACTTGGGCTAATTTTCACTTTCCACTGGCTTTTCAACACGGGCCGTGTTGATTCACACGGGTGCCCGTGTTGATTCCTCTGTAGCCTCTAATATTCTGATTTTTTGCACTTCTTTTGTCCCGATTTGTTCTGTTTCATTCTTCTAACCCTGAAAACACTTAAACACATAACCAAAGCGTAAAATGCGATAAAAAGACATATAACACTAGACAAATAAAAGAAACGATAACGAAACTCAATGTTAAATAACTGTAACCACCGATCATATCCAAAGGAGAATACCTTTTGGTTGATGAAAAAATCATGAAATGTATGGATAAAGTGAAGCAGACTAATTATTGGGCTCATGTAACCATAACTGGCAAGTACAAAACTAGATATGTATAAATATTTAAGAGGGTACATGCAGCACATGGACTGGAAAAATATTTTCTTTGAAAATCAAGCTAGACCTAGGGCTATTTTTACTATATGGATGGCTCTAATGAACATGCTCAGCACCAAAGATAGATTGGAAAAATTTGGGATCACAACAAACAAAATGTGTGTTTTCTGTCAGATAGCAAAAACACATGACCATCTCTTCTTCCAATGCCATGTAACAAAAAATATTTGGATCCAGATCCTGCAGTGGATTGGTTTTCAACGAATCCCTTGTGTTTGGAGTACATAACAGAAGTGGATAGTGAGATATTCCATAGGCAAAAGTTGGAAAAACATGTTATTAAAGAGGGCCACATCTGAATGTGTTTATGAAATCTAGAGATTGAGAAATAGCCGCATTTTTTCCCCTGTGGGAAATGAGGTTGATAGTGTGATGCAGATCAAACATAATATTGTTGGTAGATGCATATTGGGAGGAAAACTCAGCAAACATATAGATAGTAACACTATGATGATAATTGCATAGGTTTTGGATTTGTGGGATTGGCCTGGATCCTAGCGATCGACTTATATAAATTGTTTTTGGTTAAATAAAGTATTTTTATTCCAAAAAAAACATATATGAAAAAAATTATTCAAAAGTTTAAAAGTTTAAAATTATTCATGCAATAGTCTCGCCCAACTATTATAGGTACACATCCACCACTAACGGATACTTTGTTGGTCAAAAGTTTCATGTCACCATGTTATATCCACTGAAACTAAGACCATCCCATATCAAATTTCTTTGTTAATCTAGTAATTAATCATAAAATAGACATTATGAAACTTAGAAGTGCTAAGATTGGCACACCTGGTGGGACCAGTGCTAAGATTTTTCTCTTAAATGTTGTAAGTGTATGAAATTTAGAAGTGGTAAGTTGACCAAAGGGTATCATAAACCACCAACTAGGAGAAATACAACAAGGATGACTATTCCTACTAACTCAAACATAGACGAAGTACTGTCACGAACATTAGAAACTACTGATCGAGGTAGTTTCCCAAATTTCACTGTTTCCTCCACTAACGGCACCAGTGTCGACTGCAATCTCATTGCCCATTCCCCAGGCTCCACCGGTGAGTCCAGGACCTGTGATGGCTATGAACGCCATACCTAATGATGTTAGGATATTAGTCGACATTGAATGCAGCAGTGGTGTCAGATAATGTTCAAAATGTGAACTCTTCTTTACAAGGATCTGTGTCAGGAGGAAATAGAAATAACCAAAATAGAGGAGCGTCCTCTCAGCCAGTAGTGTTGCCTCTTACCAATATATTTGCATGATGTAAAGGCAACAAATGAATGATAATAACCATGAGTTAGTTAACATGTTAACTAATCAAATGGGTACTATATTTAACCATATAGTGCAAGAGTCGGTTAAGACTAATAGACAATCTACTGAAACAAATCGACAGGTGATTGCCCAATTAACATGTTTGTGTAATTTTTCGAGTGCTCCCCCAACGCCTATTCGACAGGCGTCACCTGTTGTTCGATTAGCTGCCCCTGGTCAACAAGACATGGGGGCAATAGAGGATGAAACTGTTCATCAGGGACAATTAGTAATTCCCCAACCTCAAAGAAATCAGGTAGTCGACCCACCAAGAGTGTTGGTTAATCGACACCAAGAAGTTGATCAAATTCGACAAGAGGATTTAGTCGTGGAAAATAACTTAACCACTATTGTCGAAAGGATTATGGCCAGGAATGGTATGAATACCACACTTCATAGGCTAACCTATTCTTCCCCGTTGTCTGAGTATATCTTACAGACTGAAACTCCTAGGGGATGGAAAATTCCTAAGTATACAAAACTTGGGGGTGAATCTGGTGAGTCGATGATAACACGAAAATGTATCGATTATTTAAGCCAATTTATATGCTTTTTATCCGCATTAATGTATCGATTATTTAAGCCAATTTATATGCTTTTTATCCGCATTTTAATTAAATCAATTATTCTTTATTCGTATTACTCCGATATTTTCTATGTTTTTAGGTTTCTACCCATTAATAGGCATGTACGAAGAAAGTCGAGAAAATCTGGATAAATCACACTCAAAATCCACAAAAAGAGAGTATTTATTGAAGTGTGTATGCATAGCATGAAATGGGGGTGTAAAGTAAGCAAAAATAAAAAGAGATTCAACAAACAAGGCCCAACCCACTTAGAGCGAACGAAGCCCAACACGTTACAAGGTGTAACGATCGTTACACGCAAGCCCTAAAGGTTGTGGCGACCATTACAAGGCTGGGGCGAATCTTCCTCCTCACGCAAGACCTGTGGCGACCATTACAAGCTGGAGTTGACTCCATAGCAATCACTACGGAGGAGATTTAGAAGGCGAAATCTTCTCCAATCACTCCGTAACCCTAGCTCTCACACGCCTATATATATGTTGCTTCAGTGCACTCTCAACACACGTTTTTTTCCTCATTCCAGTATTGTTACTCTGCCAATTTTAATTCATATTCCGCATTTAATTTCAGTTTTATTTTCCGTATTCAGTTTCTTTTCTCGTAGCAATCTTCACATTGGAGATTGCTGCAAAATTTTGCCAATTCTAACCTTACGTTAGGATTGCGCCTTTTTACCTTTTTTTCATCGCATTTGGATTATTGAGCAATTACAGGCGATCTCACCAACCTGTGGGAGAAACCTGGAACCTGCCAAATATTCAGCCTTTTATTTTCAGGTTATTTAATTAATTTATTTTTAGGTTTATTTAATTAATTAATTTGTTTATATATTTTATGCCCGATTTATTTGAAATGCATATTTCATCTGAATTGTATGTTTATTACTGTTGCGCTATATTTGAATCATTAACCATGCTAGACTAAATTTAGTTATCGGTATGTAGGGTCACATAGCCAACGGGGTTTAGCAACTTCACTCGACTTATTCTATTTTTAAAAGATCGATTTTACGGTTCCAATTATTAGTAATTAATGCAACTGTTTTGTTACGAGAGAAAACACATATTAGAAGTTGGGATCAATAAAGCGAGAGTTTGAGATTTTAACTGGACATTAATAATTGAGCATCAATTTAAAATACAGCAAGAGCGCTTTTAAGTTGATTAGGTTTTATTTATTTCTAAAAACTATTTTTAAACTCTAATTGAAACAGCGAGAGCACTCACTTAGATTTGATTATAGGATCTGAATCAATAAACACGAGAGTGTGAGAAGAGGATTTTTAAACAAGTACTTCCTACTGAAATACATTT
This sequence comes from Vicia sativa, assembly GCA_021764765.1. Lineage (NCBI taxonomy): Eukaryota > Viridiplantae > Streptophyta > Magnoliopsida > Fabales > Fabaceae > Vicia > Vicia sativa. Next base: position 55,091,885 of record CM038794.1, on the reverse strand, counting down.
TGATAATGCAATTTAAGTCGATAAGTCGCTAAATCCCTAAGCCCGACCATTACATATCGATACTCCTATTCTGAATCTAAACTAGATCTTAATTAGTTAGGTTCCCTAAACCAAACATCATTTATATTACTAGCCTTAGATTTACGTAGTAACCTATGATAGCGGTAGATCAACATTTAGTCCCTGTGGATTCGATAATCTTTAAAACTACAAGCGATAGGAATGTATACTTGCAGTCTAGATTCTATAAGACGATAAAGTCGCGATCAAGTTTTTGGCGCCGTTGCCGGGGACTAATAATTTGATATCGTAACTCTTAAAGTTACGCTGTAGAGACTAAGGCACCATTCCCGATTGTATGCCAAGTACTCGCTCTATAACTGAAGACTTAGTGCTACTAATTCTCGAACCCGAGCGTTCTATCATTAGAAGACGCCACGTACGAGTACCTCGTACTAATCAACTCTCTTCTCAATCTACAATTTCTACATAACCAATCGAAGAACCAGACATGGGTGATCAACCACGTCCGCTCAAATCGTATATTATTCCTTCGCGGGAAGAACCACACAACAACATCGTTGCTCCAGCCATAGAGGCTAATAATTTCGAACTCAAACCTTCCCTGTTGTCCATTGTACAACAGAACCAATTTTCCGGTGGATCAATGGACGCCCCTAATTTACATTTATCCATATTTCTGCAATATGCAGATATAGTTAAAGCTAATGGGGTCAGTCAAGAGGCGATAAGACTTCATCTTTTCCCTTTTTCTTTAAGAGAGAGAGCCCGATCTTGGCTCCAATCTCTACCAGCTAACTCAGTTACCTCTTGGGATGACTTGAAGAAGGTCTTCCTTTCCCGATATTTCCTACCAAGTAAGACAACTATGCTGAGAGCCCAAATAAACGATTTTCAACAAAAAGACAACGAGTCTCTTTTCGACGCTTGGGAGAGATATAAAGACATGTTGAGGCTTTATCCACATCATGGGTTAGAATAATGGTTAATAATCCATACCTTCTATAATAGTCTCCTGTATAACACGAGATTAACAATAGACGCTGCAGCGGGTGGCGATCTTATGGATAAATGTTATACCGCAGCTTATGCACTCATAGAGAGTATGACTCAGAACCACTACCGGTGGGGAAGCGAAAGAGATCAAATAGAGAAGGCTTCTGGAGAGAAGGCACAAACCAAAAGAGGGATGCACGAGATTAGCAATCTCGATAGCGTCCATGCTAAAGTAGATGCCCTCGCCAAGAAAATAGATAGCTTAACCGCAATACCTCCAGCCACCGTGGCTGCCATAACTCCCAACTGCGAGATATGCGGAGTACTTGGACATGCTGCCGCCGAATGCAATGTCTTAGCAAGAGCTCCCACAAACCAAGTGCATTATGCTCAAGGAAATCCCTACTCAAACACATACAATCCTGGATGGAAGAATCATCTGAATTTCTCGTATAAGTTCCCAATGCGTTATATGCACCTGGACAAGCACCAGATGTACCACCTGGATATCAAAAGGCACCTGCATCCGCACCTAGTGTGCCTAGGAAGTTCAATCTTGAGCTAATGATGGAAAACTTTATAGCTACTCAAGCTCAAACCAATAAGGAGTTCCTAAACCAAAATATTCACACCAACAAGCAAATCAAACAGCTTGTGAATAAGGTGGATGCTTTAGCCACGCATAATAAGATGTTAGAAACTCAGATTTCGCAAGTGGCCCAACAACAAGCGCCCACAGTTGCACCTGCCGGTACATTTCCTGGTCAACCTTAACCTAATCCGAAAGGGCAGACCCGTGATGTTATATTGAGAAGCGGAACTGATTACGATGGACCAGAAGATCCTAGAGCTAGAAATCCGACCATGTCCCTAAGCTCTGGGAAAGCAACTGAGAAGGAAAGCGAGCCAAAAGAGAAAGAGAGAGTAGGTGATGGAGAACCAATGGAAAATGAAAAACCTTATGTTCCTCCGCCACCTCACAAACCCCTGATCCTTTATCCTCAAAGACTTACTCAATCTAAAAGTGTGGGGCAATTCAAGAAATTTGTGGAACTTCTGAAACAATTAAATATCACCATACCTTTCACAGAAGCTGAAGGATCCCGACCTGTAAATCTGTGATCATTGAAACGTGATCGCGACTTTATCGTCTAAATTAATCGGGAGACTGCAAGTATACAGCCCTATCGCGTAGTTTTAAAAGATATCGAACCAAAGGGACTATAAATTGAACTAACGTAATCTAAGCTTACGTAAAGCTATAGCTATCGAATAAATAAATTGGGGAATTTTTGGGCAATAAAACTTAATTTTAATTAAAATAATAATAATGCGAATATCGGTATGTATTTCGTTAATCCTAAAGAATCCGGTTTCACTGGCTTATTTTTAGAAAATGATAATAATTTCTTTTTCAAAAAAGTATTTATTTAAAACCTATTCTCAAACTCGTCTATTGAAGTAGATTATAATTTTAAACTCTAATGTATGCTTTCGCTATCCCATCGATTTTAAAATTACTTTTGAAAATAAATAAAATTTAATTGGTTTTAAATCTGTCGCGGTTTTTAAAACAATACCTAGTATCTACTATCGATTCTAAACCTCAAACTGCTCTGTTGGTTTCTAATCTTAGTCATTTATTAACCTCAAACTTTCGCTCTGTTGGTTTCTAAACCTTTTTAACAAAATAAATTAGATAACTAAATCGAAAAAGTGTTTATTTTATAAAATATAATCAAGCCGTTTATTCGGATACTTTCAAATTAACTCATTACATACCGATATTTAAATAATTTAGGATATATTCATAAAACAAACATGAATAAATCAAAGGTTTTAACATTCATTAATAAATTCATGGCAAACAAATATATCTCATGCAGAATTAATTAAATAAATAAAGCGATGTAAATAGAAACTGAATTAAATAAATCTTGGAAAGAATTGAAATCGAAGTAACCCGTATAACGTCTGTTCTTCAACAGAATGTAAACAATGCGGAAAAATAACTTCAATTCAATTACAATGGAAAATAAATGCAGGAAAATAAATTTTGAAACCGAAAATAAAGTCGAGAATCGGTGTAAATTATGATCTGAGAGGTCCTTTTATAGTGGTAGGAAGTAACCACTGTTCCTAAATATTCGTAGCATTTTCTCCTCAAATCTCTCGCTCCAACTGCCCACTACTTGAGATGGACGTCCCGGATTTCTCTCCATGAATATAGCCACGTGAGAAGCCCCACTCCTAGGGACATGGCTGGAGACGGACGTCTCCCACTAAGAGAGGCGGCGCCTCATTTTTAGGAAGAGGTTGAGACGCGTCTCACCCTTGAACGTGGCCTTTAGGGTTTTGCTCCGTTGGGCCTTGCTTGTTTGGGCTTGGTTTGTAGGCTTTTAATACATCTTTGATCCATCACTTGCTTTTCACCCCTTTTCTTCATTTCTTGCACAATTAATTAAATAATCTTCTTAATTTCTTCACTTTGCTCAATTTGTTTATTTAAAATAAAATACGAAACAATAAAAATACCAAATAATATGGAAATAAAATGAAATAATTAAATAAAATACTAACATTATTTATGAAAATTAAATCAAATATACTATATAAAATCGTGTTATCAAACTCCCTATACTTGAACCATTGCTTGTCCTCAAGCAAAAGTAAAATTGAAAATCTTTGAAGCAAAAAACACAAATATAACAACATATATCACTTTGTATCAAAGTTGCAAATTGATTTTTCATCGAAAAATTAAAGTTGAACTTAAACACCAAGGTTACCGTAGAAACACTAGACAACCCCATCTATGCAAATTCAAGTCATGTCATTATAGCTTCAACCTAATACTATGTTTTATTTCACCCCATTCTAGTGCAATCACATTAAGCCCATTACCGCATACACATAGTGGAGTAACCTTAGTGAATTTGATCTTAATACCACTAGAGTTCGGTAATTAAACATTTGGTACTCCTTTTTCCAATTTAAAATGCGGGGATCGAACTGTTCTACCAAGTTCAGCACCGGACCACGAACCAATTTTTATAATGGATTATTTTGCATAAAATTCATATTTTCAGCAACTTTTTGGATTAAACGATCTGGTAAGGACCATCTAACTTAGTAAGTGCATCTTAAATAAAAGCAATTTTCTTAAAGATATTTGATCAAACACTTATATTCATCGGTTCTCCACGTAGTTTGTGTTTTATGGCGGTGCCGACTGCTTAATAAACTACTTGGGGCTAATCTAAAACTAAGTTTTAAATGTTCTTGGTATAATAAGTACTTAAATCGATCTAACATATTGGGGGTTTTAAAGTGTTAGGACGATAACAATTTTGTTAAGTTTTTACTCGAATTTCTTATTTATAAATAAGCAACCTTAATACTAGTTGAATATGTTTATAAATGTGTTTTGAATTTTCCGTTATGGCTCAAGAAATAGGAAGAATTCGAATAAACACTAAATTTTGCATATAAGATTAAAATTAACATAAACATGTATTTTATTGAATTGAAATTTGCGATACAAGAAAATAAATAAAGGGAAATACTACAAAGAGAGCAAAGGAAATATAAATGAACAAGGAAATGATCCGACTCCCCTATACTTAAATGGAGCAATGTCCTCAGTGCGATAAAAACGAAGGAGAATCGAAATGGAAGATGGGTGAGTAAATTCGTAGCAACAATAATAATGCAACTTAAGAAGAATAATAATAATAATGTAATATAATATAATATGCAACATTATAATAAAATATTATTAAATGCTTAGAACAAGTATTTGGAAGAGAAACATAATAAATAAATAAAAAAACATAATGAAAGCATTATAAAATCCTAATGAAATCAAACTAAACTAAACTAAATAAACTACTCAAGGACTCTAGCCACTAGATGGTCTTGCCTTAGAGCAGAGGAGAATGAAGATAAGAGAAGACTTCTTGAAATTGTGCGAAACAGTATCCATAAAACTAAAGTCACCGCAGAGTAGTGAACTCGTCCTCAAAGCCCGATGTTCCACTTGGAGCGTGGATAACATCGATAATCAAAAGGAGGAACCTCATGCATAACGTGAGCAACAGAGGATCGGTGGAAGTGGGAGCAGAGGAACTTCTAAAACATCAAAACCGTGGAATCTCGAGAGTGCTTGGCGGAGAAGGATGTCGATCAAAACCATAAAGCCAATTGGCTTTGTTATACACTAGTAGGTGAGGTAAACAATGCAAAACTTGACCATTAATCAACAAGGTAAACCGAGTCAGCCAAGATCACCAATCATAGGAAATGAACTCGATGGTCATGGAAGTAACACCGAAAAGCATTCGAGATGCTTAAAAGGTCGTCAAGTCCAACAACATTTGCAATCATAGTAACGAGACCTCCCATCCGAATGGGTGCATGAAGATCAATGAGATTCACAAAGGTACGGAGATGGATGATTACGATTGCAACAAAACATGATAAACAATTTCATCCTTAGAAAGAGTGACATTCGGGTTTTCCAAAACGGTATGGGCAAGAATCTTATGGAAATACCAAGGGTTATGGATATTCTACGATACAAGGTCCTCGGCTCGTGGTTAAGGATTCTAGAAATAGATCCCCAAAATAGTCAAGATCTCTAAACCCAAGATACTCCTCCCGAGTTTCAAGATAAACTCCTAAACCACTAGGAAAACCAAGAAGATCACCAATTCCTTATGGGTAAACTTGAAGGTGAAGCCAAAAGTCCGAAAATAATAAGTCCACTGAGCTATCCCATAAGTAGGAAAATAAGCTAAAGAGGAATTCCAAGGAGGTTCCGATAAGTGGCAAAGCGTGAATTATCCCATAAGGGTATAAATGCAAGAGCATCATATGAAATTTATAGAGGTAATCTCTCACGATAAAACTCCATATTTGGTGCGATTTCTTCCAAACCGACATATCATCAACACAAGACATAGTGGAAAGAGAAAGAAGTAGCTAGAAGAATCGAGGAGAAAGAAAATAAAGAACATCACATTGGCCAAATGCCGATAAGAAGAGAGATAGAATAGAATATAAGACAGAGAATAAATTAAAAGAAAATAGAAAAGAAATAGATATATTTTTTTGTTTGTTTTTGAATAGAATGAAGAAATAAAATAAAATAAGAAGAAAGATTTAAATACGGTGGGTTGCCTCCCACAAAGCGCTTTGTTTTATGTAAGCTCGACAAATAAAACTAGAGATTAGTCGTCTAATCGAGCTTGGGCTCGCCTAGAGTTATCTTTTGAGAATATCCCCGATTTCGGTGAGATGGTAATGTTTTAGACGCTGCCTGCTTACTATAAATCAAAGGTCCCTTAATCTCTATTGCTCCACTTGGATAAACTCGAGTAATTTCGAAAGGTCCACCACCTAGATCGTAATTTCCGTGGAATAATTTTAATCGTGAGTTAAAAGTAATACGCAATCACCTACATTAAAATTCTTCCTAGATATACGCTTATCGTGCCATTTCTTTGCGCTCTTTGTAAATCCTAGCGTACGCATCCTCTAAGTTCTTCCAATTCATTAATATCCACGCTTTTCTCCATGATAACTTAAGTTCGATTCTTAATGGCCCAATAAGCCTTGTGTTCTAACTCAACCGAGATGGCATGACTTTCCATAAATAAGCTTGAAAGGAGTAGTGATGGGAGTTTATAGGTGTTCTATATGCCCATAAAGCTTCATGAAGTTTAAAAGACCAATCCTTTCGGAAGTAGCGCTTTTTCAAGGATTTGTTTTATCTCGCGATTTGAAACTTCAACTTGTCCGCTAGTTTGGGATGGTAAGTGTAGCTATGTCGAACTCCATATTTCCTTAATAATTTTTCAAAGATTTTGGAAATGAAATGAGATCCACCGTCTTATAACGAGTCGGGGTACACCGAACCTAGGAAAGATTATGTTCTTGAATTAAGTACCACTCGGTGTCATTTGTTGGAGAAGCTATAATTAATCCATTGAGACATAATCCACCCACGTATATACTTATTACGGATGAAGATGGAAAGGGTCCCATGAAGTCTATCCCCACATCAAAGATTTCGACTTCTAAAATGCCTTTTGTGGCATTTCACGTCTAGATATATTACGGTGCGTTGGCACCGTCGATTAAGATTGTGGCATGTACGCCCATAAATTAGGCCAATAGAGACGGATTGTAAGATCTTTGCACATGTTTTGATGTACTAGCATGTCCTCCGTAAGGTGCGAATGACGAGTGTTATAATGTTTTCAATCTCTTCGGCACACATGAGGAAAATTCCATCGGACCTCTCTTGAAAAGTAAAGGTTCATCCAGAATATTGTTTAAGATCATGGAAGAATTTCTTCTTTTGTTGATAGGTAAGTTCGGTGGTAGAATGCACAAGGTAATTCACGAAATCCCAAGGCACGAGGAAATAGCTAAAGTGGTTTCCATGAGTTTATCCGTTCTGTGTCTTCCAAGTGGGCAATCGTTATCATCTGAATTCATCATCAATCGGCACTTGTTCATGTTTAAGATTTTCTAGTCTAGAGATGATCACTACTACATTTTGGTTCCTTTCTTATCTTTGATTTCTAAATCAAATTCTTGCAGCAGTAATATCCATCTCGTGAGTCTAGGTTTAGCGTCCTTTTTGGTTAGGAGATATCTAATAGCATGATGGTATATGATTATTTTGGATCCTACTAAGTAGGAACGGAACTTGTCTAATGCGATCACGCTAAGAACTCTTTCTCTTGTAGCATAATTCATCCGCGCGTCGAGTTACGCTTGCATAATATATGACGTGAAGTCTTTTATCCTTTCATTGTCCTAAAACAGCTCCTATGGCATAGTCACTTGTCACACATTATTTCAAAAGTTCATTCAACTGAGTTTGCATGATAGCGTAAATTAATGCTTTCTTAAGTGTCTCAAACGCTTCTAAACATTTTTCGTCAAGATAAATTCAGATCTTTCATTAATAGCTCGTTAGGGTTTAGTTATCTTAGAAATTTTTAATGAAACGTCGATAAAAACCGTGTCCCAAAAGCTTGATTTCTAACGGTTTTGGAGGTTGAAGGTTCTCAATAACCGATTTTAGCGAATCGACTTCAATTCTTTTGGATATAATGTGTCCTAAAACAATTCCTTCTTGTACCATAAAATGGCATTTCTCCCAATAAGCACTAGATTAACCTTCACACAACGTTCCAATACCCTTTCTAAATTTTCTAAACATTCTTCAAAGCTTTGTCCACGACGGAAAAATCGTCCATGAAGACTTCCATAATATTGTCCAAAAATCAAATATTGCCATCATACATCTCTCGAAAAGTTGCGAGCATTGCATAAACCAAAAGGCATTCTTCTATAAGCAAAGGTTCCAAATGGGCATGTGAAAGTTGTTTTCTCTTGGTCATCGGGATGAATAGGTATCTGAAAGAAACACGAATAACCGCTCTAAGAAATGTAAATGAGTGTCTAGCTAAGCGTTCCAACATCTGATCAATAAATGGTAAAGGGAAATGATCTTTTCTGGTGGCTTTGTTAAGTTTTCGATAATCGATGCACATTCTCCATCCAGATTCGATTCTTTTAGTTATGATTTCTCCTTTCTCATTTTCGACTACTGTGACACCTCCCTTCTTAGGTACAACATGCATGTAACCATTTGCTATCGAGATAAGATATATGATTCTGCTTCTAACAACTTCATTATTTTTTCACAACCTCGCTCAAAATCGGGTTTAGTCTCCTCTGGTGTTCTCTTGAAGTTTTGCAATCGTCTTCTAGCATAATGCGATGCATACAGATAGAGGGACTTATTCCTTTAAGATCAGTGATATTATACCCTAAGGCTGTTGGATATTTTCTCAGAATTTGTAAAAGTTTTTCAGTTTCAGATTCTCCAAGTTTTGCGTTGACTATCACTGGCCGTTCGAGTTTGGAATCTAGGAATTCGTACCTTAAATTTTCAGGAAGTGTTTTGAGTTCTAGGGAAGGTTTCCTTAAACTTTGTGTGGGATCTGGTGCTATAGCTAAGCATTCACTTAAATTATTATCCAGACTTTCATCCAGATTATCTTTATTTTCAAGCTCAGCTTCCTTTCTACATTCATCGATGATATCCATGAAGTAACAAGTATCTTCAATTGCAGGTGCTTTCAGGAATTGAGAGAGGATAAATTCGATTTTCTCTTCGCCTACTTCAAAAGTAAGTTTTCCTCTTTTCACATCTATTATTGCATGTGGCTAAGAAAGGTCTTCCAAGAATGATTGAGTAACCGTCCTCCCTTATGTCCATGATAATGAAATCATTGGTATATAGAATTGGCCAATACGCATGAATATTTTCAAGTACTCTGCAGGATATTTAATGACCTATCGCTAGTTGAGCGGACATTTTGGTTGGTCTCGCTCTCCATATCAAGTTTCTTGCGATGGATAACGGCATCACACTTATCTTGGCTCCTAGATCACATAAAGCTTTGTCTATGACAAATTTGCCAATTACACATGGAATAGAAAACTTCCGGGATCTTTGAGTTTAGGAGGCATTGTGTCTTGAATAATTGCACTACATTCGGTAAGCATGACGGTTCATTATCCTCTAGCTTCTTCTTATTGGATAGAATCTCTTTAAGGAATTTAGCATAAGAGGGCATTTGAGTTATAGCTTGTAAAAGGAATTGTAACATTAAGTTGCTTGGAAGATCCACAAATTTCTTGAATTGTCCCACACTCTTAGTTTTAACTAACCTTTGAGGGTATGGAATAGGAGGCTTATAAGGTGGTGGGGGTATATAAGGTTCGTCCTTTTGTGTGGTATCTTCATTATTATCTTTAAATTTCCTTTTCGGTTTATCTTTAGTTTCGGATGGTTTGAGAAATTTTGTTGCATAGGGGCTATTGTTTACGGGATCTGAGTCCATCATACTTTGTTCCGCTTCTTAAGATAACAGACATTTGCATGTCCTTTGGGATTAGGTTGAGGTTGACCAGAAATGAACCACAGGAGCAGCGAGGCTTGTTGTTGAGCTACTTGAGAGATTTGTGTTTCTAACATTTTATTGTGTGTAGCTAAAGCGTCAAGCTTGTTAGAAAACCTTCATTTGCTCATTAATGTGTATATTCGATTTTGAACTTCCTTATTAGTCCGGCTTGAGCACTATTGGTTTGGTTTGAGTAGCAATGAAGTGCTCTATCATGATTTCAAATTAGACTTCCTAGGAGCATTTGTTGTGTTAGGACCATTGTTAGGGTGATTTGGAATAGCTTTAGGATAACCGGGGGTGTAGCGAGCTTGTCGGTGCATATAACGCGTTGTTATTCTTGTAGGAAAAGTTAGGATGATTCTTCCACCGGGTTATATGTGTTCTTTGTAAGGATTATTCACGTAATTGCTTGTTCAACTGGAACTCCGTAGAAGTGGGCATTCGGAGCAAGATGTGATTGAATACCACATAAGTCGCAAGTTTGAGTAATTGCGAGAGGCTCGGGAGCGATGGTAAGTTCCTCGAGCTTTTGGTGAGAGCTTCCACTTTAGCGTTGACTTGATCCGGACTATTCACTTCAACCATGGCACCTTTAGTTTGAGATTTCTCTGAACTCTCTCCATACCCCATTGGTAATGGTTAGCCATACTTTCGATAAGTTGCTTAGCTTCACATATGGTTTATTCATCGATGCGCCACCAGTGCATATAGTCAATCTCGTATTATACAAGAGACCATTGTAAAGCGTGTGGATGATTAACCATTCTTCTAAACCATGATGAGGACAAAGTCTAAGCATGTCTTTATAACGTTCCCAAGCTTCAAAGAGTGATTCATTGTCCTTTTATGAAAACCATTGATATTGGCTCGAGCATAGCAGCTTTGCTTGGAGGAAAATATCTAGCCAAGAATACTTTCTTCAACTCATCCCATGTGGTGATTGAGTTGGAAGGAAGAGATTGGAGCCATCTTGTGAGCTCGTCTGAGAGAAAAGGAAATAGGCGCAATCGTATCGCCTCGGGGTTTACACCATTCGCTTTCCGATTGTCGCGTCTTGCATAAACAACGGATGAAGATTTGGGTCGTGGAGCTCCGAGCCGGTTCTGCGAACGGCGGAAAGAAGCGAAGGTTTCAGCTCGAAATCGTTTGAGCAATAGCAGAGCAACAATACTATGAGGCTCCGCTTGAGAAGGCGTAGTCCTTAAGAGGACGAGGAGCAGGAGGAGCTATATCAGCCATCTTCTTGAGTTCTTCAACGTCAGGAAGTTTGGTTGATCGAAGATTGTTGTGTTCTAAATACTCTTGAATTCGTCTTCTTAATCTAAGATAACGCTCGACGTCGTAAATAGGTATATGCAAAGGCGCGCCTTGAGAGCGAGTATTTGGCATACACAGAGGGAAAAGAAATAGTTGCTATAGTCTATACTTCGTAATAAAATTACGATATCAACTTGAATAGTCCCCGGCAACGGCGCCAAAAACTTGATCGCGACTTTATCGTCTAAATTAATCGGGAGACTGCAAGTATACAGCCCTATCGCGTAGTTTTAAAAGATATCGAACCAAAGGGACTATAAATTGAACTAACGTAATCTAAGCTTACTGTGTAAAGCTATAGCTATCGAATAAATAAATTGGGAATTTTTGGGCAATAAAACTTAATTTTAATTAAAATAATAATAAGGCGAATATCGGTATGTATTTCGTTAATCCTAAAGAATCCGGTTTCACTGGCTTATTTTTAGAAAATGATAATAATTTCTTTTTCAGCAAAAAGTATTTATTTAAAAACCTATTCTCAAACTGTCGCTCTATTGAAGTAGATTATAATTTTAAACTCTAATGTATGCTTTCGCTATCCCACCGATTTTAAAATTACTTTTGAAAATAAATAAAATTTAATTGGTTTTAAAATGTTGTCGCGGTTTTTAAAAACAATACCTAGTATCTACTATCTCGATTCTAAACCTCAAATCGCTCTGGTTTCTAATCTTAGTCGATTTATTAACCTCAAACTTTCGCTCTGTTGGTTTCTAAACCTTTTTAACAAAATAAATTAGATAACTAAATCGGAAAAAGTGTTTATTTTATAAAATATAATCAAGCCTTTATTAGGATACTTTCAAATTAACTCATTACATACCGATATTTAAATAATTTAGCCGACATATTCATAAAAACAAACATGAATAAATCAAAGGTTTTAACATTCATTAATAAATTCATGGCAAACAAATATATCTCATGCAACAATTAATTAAATAAATAAAGCGATGTAAATAGAAACACAATTAAATAAATCTTGGAAAGAATTAACCGAAGTAACCCGTACAACGTCTCGGTTCTTCAACAGAATGTAAACAATGCGGGAAAAATAACGAATTCGAATTACAATGGAAAATAAATGCGGAAAATAAATTTTGAAGGAAAATAAAGCGAGAATCGTTATGCAAATTATGATCCGGAGAGGTCCTTTTATAGTGGTAGGAAGTAACCGTTCCTAAATATTCGTAGCATTTTCTCCTCAAATCTCTCGCTCCGCTACTTGAGATGGACGTCCGGTTTCTCCATGAATATAGCCACGTGAGAGGCGTCCCACAATACTAGGTGACATGGCTTGGAGACGGACGTCTCCCACTAAGGGAGAGGCAGGCGCCTCATTTTAGGAAGAGGGTTGAGGCGTCGTCTCACCCTCGAACGTGGCCTTTAGGGTTTTGCTCCGTTTGGGCCTTGCTTGTTTGGGCTTGGTTTGTAGGCTTTAATACATTTTTGATCCATCACTTGCTTTTCACACCCCTTTTCTTCATTTCTTGCACAATTAATTAAATAATCTTCTTAATTTCTTCACTTTGCTCAATTTGTTTATTTAAAATAAAATACGAAACAATAAAAATACCGGTAATAATATGGAAATAAAATGAAATAATTAAATAAAAATACTAACATTATTTATGAAAATTAAATCAAATATACTATATAAAATCGTGTTATCAAAACGCAAAGAAAAATACATAATCGAAAGAAGAAAGGAAAACAAATCCAAAAAAGCGAAATCTCTTAGCTTCCACCTTACTTCATTTTACACATTCTTTTTTATAATACTCAAATTTACCAACCTATAAACCTGAAACAAATCCAAAGAGACGATGCACCTGCATTCAACAAAAACAAAACAAATCATAAAAGGAGAAGAAGATGTGGGGTAGTTGGTGTTCATGGTCATTCGTATTTATAGAGGGGAGGATGGCATGAGGAATTCCAGCATAATACAATGAATCTGGACAGGGGATTAAAGGATGCGCTCGAAAAGACAAAAGACATTGATTAGGGTATTATATCAATGAATATTTTTTTTGGGTAAAATGAATGTGTATCGGATGCAAAAGAGAAGTAACATGTGATTGGACCAAATACAAAAAAAGAAAGTATTTTTGGCTATATTATTAATTGAAAATAAAAGATAAATTTTGATTGGACCAAATACAAAGGATAAGTATTTTTGGCTATATTATTAATTAAGAATAAAAGATAAATTGTGATTGAACCTTTTCCAAAACATCTTATTTTCTTATATGGACTTAAAATTTAAAAAACTTAAAAATAAAAAAATCAAATATACATTTAAACCATTTAAATTTGGTATTCTTACTTCTCTGCACTTAAAATACTTCTCTGCACTTAAAATGTGGTGAGAGTCTTACACTTAACAAAAAAACACAACCATAAAAAAATTTAATTAATTTTTTTTTAAAAAACTTTTATATACAAAAGTAAACACCTTACACTAAAATAAAACTTTTATATACAAAAGTAAACACCCAACACTTGTTAGAGATTTTGTCAAACCTTCAACGTCACTAAAATAAAACTTTTATATACAAAAGTAAACACCCAACACTTGTTAGAGATTTTGTCAAACCTTCAACGTCAGAAAAGAAGAATAAAGTTGTGAAAGAGTTGTTGAGTTGTAGACACAAGTTTTATTGTGCGATTTAGGCTATTGGAAATTGATGGAAGAATTATTTTTGATTTGTGAAAAGTTCAAGTAAAAGATAGGTTAATATAGTCAAATTTTCACAAGGAGGCTTGGTGGGAGAGCGGGAGCTAGATCCAATATTAGATACTGTTATAGAACGTTCTTGACTCACACTTGTGGAGGAAGATATTAAATATTAGGTGTAAGTGTGAGTAGTTAAAATTTCAAATTGCTTATAAATGAGTGAAATGTTGAATTTAAAAGAGAGAATACTCGTTAGTCTCATTGGTACTCTCAACTCTCTCAAACTCCCCCAACAACACTTCCTACACTGTTATTGTGATAATCTCAAGCTAACCAAAATCTAAAATATGTTTTATACTTCAACTTTTCATTAGTTGAACAGAATTATGCAATAACTTTCAACATATTTTTGGAGCACGCACGGCTAAGCAAGAACATGTATTGAATCTTAAAATGATCATTCACAGACCAGCATGTTAGTTTCTAATTTAACATGACAGAATTTGACTTTGAATCCCAACTTAAAATATTGACCAACATTTTAGTGTGCAACCGTGCCTTCAACATGTCCCAATAAAAAGACTATTCTCAAATGTCGGAGAAAATTTCGCACTAATAATTATATATAAAATACCCCAACACCGGTCTAAGCATGCCCAATAGTTAAGCAACAATCCTCAACAATTATGTACAACACGAGTGGCTAATTTAACTGTATAGTATCACAAAATTTAAAAAAGGACTGCTTGTTATAACCAGTCACAGCACTGTATTGAGACTTAATCCAGAAATATCTCTTATACCAGCGTACTGAAATGTGAGATGGACAATAACTATATCAACATGACACCACTGATTGTGGATGAGTTGAAGGTTTCATCTGAGACATTGCAGTATCACTTTCTTCGCGCTCATCAAAAGCAATTGGTTTTCCGCAAATATCTTTCCTGTGAACCAAATAACAGAACGAAAAAGACAATATTATCTACCTAAAACAGAAAAGTGACAGCAACTCATACCATGTTCCTCTAATAATCCCCTTGATTTGATGAAATATTTACAGATCCCACAAAATTTATATGACAAGTCTGTATGACTTAGTGGGACTGATTATCAAAATTGTAAGATCGGTATAAAATGTGTTAATAAAGTGTTAGAGAGTATGCTCTTGGCACTTTCAGAAAATAAAACAAGTGGCCTTTTTTGAAATGGAAAACTGCTGAACCCAGTAATTCAATGATATACATACATAAGGGACAATTATGTGTATCATTCAGTATGAAGTATTTTACCAAAAAAATGCATTATAAACACAAACTTCTCAATATCATTTTAACTTTCAAAGATGAATAGAGCAGTGTGTACATCAGCATACCTTTTAGAGATGACGGGATCCTCTGATAATGCCTTCTCCAACCTTTCCTCAAATGGCGTAGCATGCCAGCTCACTTTCTGGTCCTGAAAAACAATCAGCAATAGTTAGGTATAGCATCAAGACTTCTAACTCTTTCACATAGAAAACAATTGCTATATAGGTCATACTTCTTTGTATTTATTAGTTGAATTTGGGATTCCATTGCCATCCCACCACTTAGGAGGAGGAGCCGCGGAATTTTCCTCTTCATGCCAATGTGCAGCAACCATCCCAATGATGGGCCTGTCAACAGGAGTTTTGCGGATCTGAGCCATCTCCATTTTCTTTCTTCTTTCCTCCAAAATGACAGATGCAGGCTTTAACCAAGAAGACAGGCTTTCTTCCACTGGAGATTCATTTTTACGTGGCGTAGAAGTTGCATTATGAGACTGCTCAATGGATTCACTCTGCTTCCTTGAATCTTGCACAGAAGCACAATCCTCTTCCTCAAGTATCTTGCTCTTAGAAACATCCTCAGCTACACCACTATTTGGATACACAAATTGGGTCTTAACTAGCTTATCATTTGGCAAGTCTTTTAAAGTTGCTGGGTAAACAGTTCCAGGAGTTTGCATCCCTTCAGATAGTGCCATTGGGGTAGGATTTGGTGAGTCTGTTTTCTTCATATGCCACCCACCATAAGCCACTGACTCACATGACGAAATATCAGTTTCACATTCAAAATGCACTGACTTGTTCCTCCCCTTTTTTACTTCAGTTCCATCGGTAGGATGACAGCTCCCTGTCCTGCTTCCTTCCGCAGAGTCTTGATAATCACATTGAGTATTGTGTGCGCTTGAGATACAGCTGTAGATGGAAAAGAAATCAAGTTCTGAAAAAGTTATATTTAATATGATCAAAAAATACAGGAGCACATTCAGTGAAAAATCCTTAATAGAAAAAGTAAGAGGAAAACATTTTCTTAGGTTCTTTTTTATTCATAAGCTAAACCTTGAAGCCTTTTTTTAACAAGCTGGTGCTCTCATAATAGTACTTAGAGTAAATAATAAAACATCAACCTAAGTTGATTGAATGGTTGTTTCTTCAGGTTCAATATTCACATTAAACGGATTAAATACATATATTAATAACCTGCTTGGTGTTAGGTCTGAATAATCTGTTCTTTCTTCCAATTCTTCACACAGTTTTTTGGGAGTTGGCGGATTGAATGGTTGAACATCAATTGAAACATTCTGAGCAGATGAATCAAGAAGCCAAGAACGAAACTTTGGAGGACCAGAACCATTACTACAAGAAGGTGAAACTTTTAGTTTTCCCGACGCTTTCCGAATTTCATCAGGGGTACTTACTATGGTACCACATGCTTTTAGAAACTTGGCCTGCAGAATATTCAACAAATCATGTGAACAACTTAAATAATACAATACAAAAATATATATGCACCCATATAAAGTAAAAATCAACAAATAAAACAGTATGTTGAAATAAAAGTTAAGTTGTAAATTTCAAAAACAAATTTGACGAAATATTCTATCAATACTCCTTTCCTTCATCCCACCAAGACATCAGCTATTCTAGATAGTTGAGTTTCTGAGATTTAAAAAAGATCAGTGCCAGAACATGCATATGCTCAAAATTAAATGATACAGCATATAGATGCATGGTTCATGGATCATATAATATGACATCACTGTCAGGAATGCACCATGGCCAACCAGAAAACTTCTAATTTCATTACAAATATAATGCAACTGAGAATAAACCAACTGCACCCAAGAACAATTGTCAATCTATCATTGAAAAAAACTACTTTTTTTATTTTATCAAAATGACATCCTTCAAAACTATAAAAGTACAAACATAACTTTACTGTAATAAAATAGTGAAAGATTGATGTGAAGTTAAGGGTGTGTATGTTTGACCAAAACGTAAATCATATCATCAAAGTACCTTATTAGTATAAAGAACTTAAGCAATCATCCTTAATAGTTAAAGGACCTAAAGTATAAAGCATAAAAACTTAGGCAAAGAAGAAGAAGAAGAAGAACAAAGCATAACTGAACTAAAAGTAGGAAGAAGAACATAAGGATTGTTAGTGAGCAAGAATATTACAGGATGAAGATAGAAACAATACTCTTAAAAGGGTTCAAATTCAAATTTACAAATTTAAAATAAGACGACAACAACAACCAAGACTTATTGGTGATCACACTAAGTGAGGTCGGCTATACCCTTAAAAAAGACAACGATTATAAAAAAATAATATGAGGAATTTATCCTGAAATCCTAATAGCGGACGCAATAGTGGTTTGTGGCTGCAATTAGTGGGCATTCCAACCGCTATTGCTGATGGCATTTCGCTGGCCAAAAATGAAGATATAAACAATACTCTTAAAAGGGTTCAATTTCAAATTTACCCCCTTAAAATAAGACGACGACAACAACAAAAACCAAGACTGATCAGCGATCATACTAAGTGAGGTTGCCTATACCCTTAAAAAAGACAATGATTTTAAAAACAGAATATGATGAATTTATCCCAAAATCCTAATGGTGGACACGATAGTGGTTTGTGGCCACAATTACCGCTACTGCTGATGGCATTTCACAGGTCAGAAGCTCCGTGCTGAACCCTACCCACTGTTATGCTATTCCATTATAGTGCCTTTATAGCATTATCAGTAAGCTACCCTGCTAATCTGAGTTAAGGCATTCAGATCATTAAACAAGTACCTAGTGTTCTTCCTAACATAAACATTTTAATTTTCTGTCATGTTGTCCAATATCCAAATGTTGTCAATGCCAGATGGACGGTGGTCCATGGCAGAGAGCCAAAATCCCTCTATACCAGCCGCTTTGTGGTGCCATTACAGAGGATTATGGTGGAAAAACCCTAATATCAGGTAAGGTTTACCCTTGCGGCAAGCCAAAAAAACCTTCATGTATATCCACCATAGTGTCACCGTAGCGGATATTTGATAACACTGCTAATATCAGTAACAAACTAAAACTTACAAACTAAACCTCCAAACAGCTAAACTTGTAAGAACAAGAACATAACAAACAGATGCAGCAATGTTAATAATAATACAAAACAATAAAAACAAATACACACCTCATCTTTAAGCTCGCGTTATCTCTGAGATCCCTCATCAAAAATCCTCCCATTTCGGCGCACAACGTCTTCTCCCTCTTTTCAAAATTTAAAGCACAAAATCAGTACATTCACGGAAAGTCCGAGACCATAACATTAAAATTGATTAAAAAAACTCACAAGAACAATAACAATACGAAATAAAATTTACCATCGGATAGAAACAATGTAGATAATCGATTTCGAGACACCACATCATCCTGTTTAACAAAGAGCAAGATCATATCACTCACATAAAAAACTCAAAACTAATAATCCCACAAAACACGCATAGCATCCGCAAAATGATATCACTCACCTAAAAAAATCAAAAGTAATAATCACTCAGAACAATCATAATCAGGGTTTTAAAAAACAGTCCACGGCCGCGAAAATGGCCGTGACTAAACAGTTTAGATTGAGTACTAATACCGTTATCACATTTTTTTATATTAAATAACAAATTGTAGTTAATTCACACCGCGACGATAGTAATTGGTGTCGTGACACATGTACTGACCGAAATCGCAAAAGGCTACCCGACAGATAGTATCGACAAAATTCCTATTCCTAAAATTTAAATAAAAAATCAGAAAATTACTAAAGTACTACAGGACTTTTCAACAAAAATAACACTAAAATTTCACAAACAGGAACGTACAATCAACAACTTCATCCTCTCAAAGCGAAAACAAAAATTCAAATTGAGCTTAAAACTAAACCAACATTTCAACGATTTTCATTTGGTGATTTCTCCACAAGAAAAACTCGTCAAAATTCCAATCAACCATCCATCACTTCACAAGAGCACAAATCGGAACACGAAAGAAACAGTTACGTTACATTGGCTTTGTTGTGACGAGAAGGCACGGCGACGGCGGAGGCGGCGGAGGTTTTGTGGAGGTGGCGTTTGTTGTTGTCGCGGACACGGAAGCAAGTGAAAAGGCAACCCATGATGGTTGGGAAAATGGATCGGAAAAGGAAAACGAAGGTGAAAATGAAACCTAACAACCAGCGCATATCATTGAAGAGGACCCAGGTGAGGTCAGGTAAGGTAACGTTTCTTTTTTTTCAATTTTATTATTATTATTATATTTTTGTTTTTTGAATTTGAATATGGAAATGAAGACAGTGATAGAGAGAGTACTATGTGTGAGTGAGTGAGAGAAATGAAGTGTGTGTGAGAAAGAGAAAAATTGAAAACATGAGAGAGAAAGGTATTTATTTTTTTCTCCCGCTCTGCACAAAAGCCGAGACAAAAAGCCGTAAACCGGGGGATTGGATTGGAGAAAACCGGCCGGTGAATGGTTCAAAGCGGTCTGCTTAAAATATTGTTTTGGATTCTATTTCTAAGCGTCATAATAAATATTAATTGACTTTAACAAAATGTTTCTTATTAAAACTGACTTTATTATAAAATAATTTGTATTTAAATATATTTATGTGAAAACGATTTAAACAATTTTTTTAATAAAATATAATTATTAAATACAACATAAACTATAGAAACAATTGTTATCGAATATATGAAAAATCAATTTTACATAAAATCACTTTAAAAGTGTAAATCAAACATATATTAATTAGATTCGTTGGTGTATATGAATATGATACATACATAGTGGAATTAAAGCCTGATTTTAACCTAAGATAAATTTTTAAACTTTGAATCATAAGAACTATTATAAAAATATATAATATATATTCATGGTCCAGCCGTTTTGAAAATCTGATTTGCTCTTAAAATTGATTTAAGACCATGTTTCACATTAATATTTATAAATATTTTATTTTATCTTTTTAAAAATATATTATACGTATTTTTATATATTATTTAATTTATTTTTTATTAGATATACGCACATAGATTGATCTAATAAATTTCATACGATTTTTAATATGGACTATTCAATTAAAAGAAAAATTTAAGACAAACTATTTTAGTAAATGTCTTTACTGAAACAAATTTTAAAATTAATAAACAAATCAAAATTATAAATTAAACTTAGATATTTTTTATAAATATTCATTAACACAATTTATAAATATATATATATATATATATATATATATATATATATATATATATATATATATATATATATTAAGAATGCTCTTTCAAATACTCATCATTTTATATGTTGTAATTTCATCTCGGTGTTACGAAGATATATCAAGATTCGAAGAAATTGTTTTTGTGGTCCAGTATAAAAAAGGAGATTGCTGAGTTTATGTATGATTGTTTGACTTATTAGAAGTTAAAGATTGAACATCAGAAGTCTTTGGGTCTGATGCAACTGTTGAATATTCCATAGTGGAAGTGGGATAGCATTTATAAGGATTTTGTGTCGAATTTGCAGAAAACTGCTAAACGCAATGACTCGGTAGAGTAATAGTGGATACATTGACTAAATTAACTCTTATCTTGTTGATGAAGATTAATCATCCTATACAAAAGTTGATTGAGATGTATATTGAGGATATTGCGAGATTGCATGAAATACCTTCGAGTATGCTGTCAGATAGAGATCAGAGATTTACGTCGAGGTTTTGGAAAAATTTGCATAATGTCTTTGGTACTAAGCTGGAATTGAGTTATGCATATCATCCGCAAACGGGCGGTCAAACAGAGAGGACTATCCAATCTTTGGAGGATTTGTTGAGGACTTGTGTGTTAGACCAAGGAGGATCATAGGATAGTCATTTGTTGTTAATTGAGTTCCCGTACAACAATAATTTGCATACTAGTATTAAAATGACACCGTATAAAGCATTGTATGGTAGGAGGTGTAGGACTCTATTGTATTGGTTTGAGTCATGCGAGAGTGTTGTGCTCGGACCTAAGATTGTGCAGGATATTTTTTAAATTAATTTTGATGTAGTTCAATGACATAGTAAATCATTATAGATTAGTCTCAAACTTTATAGGTATGATCTATAGGATGATATGTTTCAATCCCACAGTTGAATTTAAAAAATATTAATCCGAAGTGACATTTTTGAGCGAGTGTAACTCTTCGAATGTAATGATATTCTCTCTCTCTCTCTCTCTATATATATATATATATATATATATATATATATATATATATATATATATATATATATATATATATATATATATATATATATATATATATATATATCAATGACATAGTAAATCATTATAGATTAATCTCAAACTTTATAGGTATGATCTATAGGATGATATGTTTCAATCCCACAGTTGAATTTAAAAATATTAATCCAGTGACATTTTGGCGAGTGTAACTCTTGAATGTAATGATATTCTCTCTCTCTCTCTCTATATATATATATATATATATATATATATATATATATATATATATATATATATATATATATATATATATATATATATATATATATATATATATATATATATTTGTTATTCTATATATTTTAAATACCGAAGGGAAAATGGTAATTTGTTAGAATAAATTGAGAGAGAATTCGATCAATTTGTTTTGAGAGAGAATAAAGTGAGGTTGGAGTTTTACAACTATGTAGTAGACAAAATCCATGGTGTTTTGCTTTGTTGCCAGAAATGGAGAATATGCTTTCCTTATTTTGGGTTTAACATTGAAGAAGAAAAAAAACGATCATTGGAAATAATGAGTATTGATGAGGACTTCTCAACATCCTCTACCTCAAATACAATAACTTTTTACTTGTTTAAAATGGAAGGCAAAAAAAATAAGCAATTGTTGCCTCTAACATTTATAATTTAAAAGACTAATTGAAACAAAAATTAAAGGAGAGAATAAAACCTTAGAATAACTTATTTTTTGACTAAAAAACCTCAAAATAATTTATCTTTTAATATTTTATTTCATTTTCGAAAAATGAATGTATTATAAATACTTTTGGTTTGACCATTTTTAGTCACCATTCCATAAATAATGAAACAATATAGTTTAACATTAGCTTTTTAATGGTAATAAAAATTTACTAAATATTTTATTAGTAAACAATAGAAATTATAAACTTATTACGAGTATGATTTAATAATATTAGTTGTTATATTAATCATAAATATAAACATCATATATGTAAAATAAAGAGAGATCAAATTACACTCGAAGAGTTATCCCATGAGTTACACTCGCTCAAAAACATTACTTCGGATTATTATTTTTTAGAATCAACCGTTGGATTGAAACATACCATCATATAGATCATACCTATAGAGTTTGAGATTAATCTATAATGATTTACTATACGATCAAGATATCCAAAGATTACGTCAAAATGGACTTTCATATAACATTAATTTTGATGTAGTTCAATGCCATAGTAAATCATTATAGATTAATCTCAAACTTTATAGGTATCATCTATATGATGATATGTTTCAATCCAACGGTTAATTTTAAAAAATATTAATTAGTGGCGTTGAAATGTAACTCATGGTTATTTGATCTCTCTCTCTCTCTCTATATATATATATATATATAAGGAGGCTTCTCTCTCTCTCTCTCTCTATATATATATATATATATATATATAAGGAGGCTTCTCTCTCTCTCTCTCTCTCTCTATATATATATATATATATATATATATATATATATATATATATATATATATATATATATATATATATATATATATATATATATATATATGAGGAGGATCAAATTATACTCGAAGAATTACACCATGAGTTACACTCGCTCAAAAATGTTACTTCGGATTAATATTTTTTAAAATCGACCGTTAGATTGAAACATACTATTATATAGATCATTCCTATAAAGTTTGAGACTAATCTATAATGATTTACTATGTCAATGAACTACATCAAAATTAACGTTATATGAAAGTTCATTTTGACGTTAAGTTTTGGATATCTTGATTGTATAGTAAACCATTATAGATTAATCTTAAACTTTATAGGTATGATCTATATGATGGTATGTTTCAATCCAACGGTTGATTTTAAAAAATATTAATCTGAAGTAACGTTTTTGAGCGAATGTAACTCTTCGGGTGTAATTTGATCCCTTCTCATATATATATATATATATATATATATATCACAACATAACAAAGCAAGATGAGTTATTTGGTAAGTTTGCCAAGTGTCATCTTCTTAAAACCCCATAGATGCGGATAAGGCGGTCTACGTGACCAAAAGATATGAATTCGGGAGTCGATTATGTAAGGGGAAGGTATTAGCACCCCTTACATCCATCGTACTCATGAGACCCATTTAGTTCTAAATGTTTGTGTGTGTGTTAAATTGCTAATTCATAAGTTATGATCGAGAAATAAAAGAAACGGGGTTTATTTATTATTATTTTGAGTTTGCCGCGATTTCAGAACCTTGTGCCTATGTATTCTCTTGTGCAATGGGAAAGTCAAAACTTCGTAGTTCCTCTCAAAAATATTTTAAGTTGGTTGTGTTGATTTTATAAGAAAAATCGTGCATTAGATATTTCAAATACTTGAATTTGGACTTATTTAGTTTATTTGAAAAGTTTAAGTCCTCATTCATGTTTGAAATGGCTATTGCACTCTCTTTGTAAGAAAAGAGTTTTGATAGTCGCATATGAGTGAAAAAGAGTTGAGTGAGTTGAATTATTTTTTAAGTGAGTGAAAAGTACCGAACAATAGGACTAACGTCTTACGATTCAAATTATAGAAATCTGAGGAGCTAATGCTTAGACGAGTCGTCTATCACCCAAAAAGGTTTTCTCATGAAAAAGTGAGGTGAAACAAGTTTCACGTTATTTAGAAGTCTTTAAGCAATTGGTCTAACGTCCAACGACTTAAAGACTAAGAGTTTATTTGGGACAAGTTTTTAAACAATTGGCCTAGCGTCCAACGATTTAAAAACTTGGATTTTATTATGAAAAAGGTTTTGAAAATGCACTCGACGTTGGATCGAGGTTTGTAAGTTAATTATGAAAGTATTTCGAGATTTAATACCCAAGGAAATGAGAAATGGAGTCGGGTTATGATTAATTAAGTATATGGACTTAATTAACCTCGTGAGGATAGGTGCTCCTATCCCCAATTATGAGACCCTTGTACATGGAAAATTGGTATATGGACCAATATTTATTCGGGTTATGACTAATTAAAGCAACAAGGGCTTTAATCAACCTTGTGAGGATGGTCATGCCCATCCCCAACTATGAGACCGGATTAATTTTATATTGATTACGTGTGAAGTGTACAATGGTGAATAAATCGCACAAACAAATAAATGAGTTAATAACATACAACACAATCGGAAATTTAAATAATTATTAGAGTAGATTTTTTTTATTTGATAAAAAATCGACTAATAGTTTAATCGATAAATTGTCAAATAAAAACCTTCATAGACTAATTATTATTTAATACATCGAACCAAAATTAAATCATTTGCATAAAATAAAATAATTTAAAAGATAAGAGTTGAGAAAATGGGCCTGTTTATGCAGAAAAATTGGGGGTGTGAGGAAGCAATTCGCTGGGCCTAGAAGTAAGAAAAAACCCAAGTCCATGAAGAGATCCATCTGATCTTGTGTGGTAGGTCAGCAAGAGTCTATAGCGTGCATGCAGTTCTGAGGCGTCTGATCTAATTTTCCAGGACACTCCAATGGCCATGATGGAGTTTTATTTATTAAATATTAAAGAATAAAATAAAAAAAATCAGGAAGTAAACCAAGGTGGTGACACTTGTCACCACCAAAAGAGAACACTTATCTTAAACTAAAACAAAACAAACACTAATTTAAAAACTAATTAAAAAAAACCTAAACCTCATTCTCTCTTAACGAAATGCTCCTCTGCCTTCTCTCTAAGAGGACCTCGACGGAAATCGCATGCGGCCGCACCGGAAATCGCCTCACAGCGGCGGCTCACGGCGGAAGCAGCTTCAATTCTAATTTTTTAGGTTTTCTTGTTCATTTTTCTGCTCTTATCTCTAATCCGTATTTGGTTTTCACATATTCTCGCTGGAACTTCCTAGATCTACTGGAACAGAAACGAAAACCCTAGCCCATTTCATGGAAATGATGATTATTTCGTGAAACCGATGGAGATGATGCTACGAGTGATGAAAAGGAAAGAGAGGAAGGGAACGAAGCCCCTGTATGGCCGGACTCGTCAGTTTTTAAACCTTTCGGGTGAGACCCTTCTGTTTTCTCGTAATCTTCTTCCTATGCCTTCTGTTATGTTCGTTGTTTGTGATAACTTTCTTCTTTTCTGAAGGGATTGGTGTATGGGGAAATGATGATAGTGTTTAGGGTTTCTGGTTCTGTTTTTTGTTTGTTATTGTTGGCTTACTATTTGATGTGGTTTACTGGTTTGGATTGTTTTCTGGTTTTGGAACAATGTGGTTGTGGTTTTGGTTTTCTGTTGTTTGCTTTTATGGTTTTGGAATGATGATGGAACAATGATGGCTGTCTGTTTGATATTGTTTCTGGTATGGTTTTGTTTTGGAACAATGGATTGCTGGTTTTGATTTCTCTGTTTGCTATGGTTGCCTCTAATTAGGGTTGTGAACAGTGGCTGCCCTCTGTTAGGGTGTATTAAGTCTTTATATTCTTAGGAATTAGGGTTTTGCTTGTTGTTCTGGACTTAGTGATTCTGTGTTGGGCTGAAACTTGGTTGCCTTGCTTGAGAAAAAATCTGTTTGGGCTGGAATTTCACTTCTATTTTTTTACTGCACTGTGAATGATGATAAACTTGCAGTAACTCAACTTTTGTCTTTACTGTGAACCAAACATAACTTGCTTGTTTGTTGATTTATAGTAAAGTGTATGATTTCTTCTTGCATTGTGAACCAAGTATAACTTGCTGATTTGAATGGGAGTAACGATCGATGAAGGATGAAATTAATTTTGACTGAGGCCTTCTTTAAGCATGATGGAAAACCTTAAATCCTGATTCTTGCCTCTAATCCCTAATGATGAGTTAGAAAATAACTTGCTTGAAAAAAATTATGTTTATATTACTTTGCTTTATTCTTTAACCATTTCCTTTCCTTTTATTTCATGAGCAAATGTTGGCGAGGAAGGCAAGGCTTAGCACAATTTGGAAGAACTTGGAGAAGATAACATGACAAAGTGTGAGAACAAGTATCTTGAAGAAGAAGCTTGGAGGGAAATTAAAAAATAATGGGAATTCCTCTTAGAAATCACTAGGATCCAAAGTTTCTCTTGGTTTGCATTGTAGAATTAGTTATTAGGAATTTGGACCAATCTTTTAACAAACTTTAAATAAACATAGGTTCTTTTGTAATGTCCTATAAAATTGTATAAAATACAAATTAAATTTTGAAAGAAAATTGTATATTTCAAATGAATCTTGCCATGTGTTTTTAAAATAAATTTGAATGGTTTTTTGAATGAACTTTAGTTGAAGAACGAACCATGAATGGACACTTTAGCCTAACACATGTAATATCCATGTACAAAGTAGACAAACAATAAGTCCAACTTCTTATTCTTAAATTCACACTAGCTTGTGTTCCAAGAAAACTCAAACAATCCAAACAATTACCCCAATTTCTTGCAAGCTTTGAACAATTCCATTTGAGAACCCTTGAAAACTTGGTGACTCTCAATCATTGACTAGACAGAAGCAAACCTTTATGTAACTTCAAGGAAACTTTAAACCAATTTAAGTGAACCTTAAATTTAAAAGATCAAGATTTAGATTAATGATAGAAACCAGAGATGTCCTTATTTGAAAGAAACTTCTAACAAACAATCAAAACCAATTTTAGTCAACTTCTAATGATGCCATGATCTTATAAGGAATACAAGAAAATAAAGTCCTGATCTTGTGCAATGACGAACTTCAAAGAAGTGTATTCCTTGAAGAACGGATGCCTCAGGATCATTCCTCACAACTACAAACCCAAAAAGAATTCACTGCCTGGAGATAAAATGCTGAGCTTAAGAGGAAAATTTTTGGGGTGCGACACAAATCTCAAGCGAAGCATTTGGGCAAGTGAAAAAAAACACGTCGTTCACTTTCAATTTGGGTTTTCAAGATAAACCCTAGAATTCCATTTATGAACACAAACAACAACTGTGCCGATTCACTTTCAAATGGGCTTCTCAATGCAAATCCTAAATTCTAATTTATCTTCTCCCAATTTCTATTCATCAATGTTATTTCTTCAATTTTCTAGATAATTTATTTTAATTTATGTTGATTTTACCTATAAATAGGACCAATTTCTTCTCCATTTCACACTATTTTCCCCCTCAATCTCTGTTATTTCAGACTTTTGCAATGGCGCGCCGAAAGACTAAATGCAATCTCTGTTATTTTATGGTTTTTTATGTGTTTGATATCTAAATGTTTTGAATATATTTTATTTTATCAATTTTTTTCTTAAAGACGGATACGAAATGGAGACGGAGGAAATGAAGAGAAATCATCAACATGGACCGTTGTTTCTGTTTGCTCTACTTTTATTTTGATTTATATAACTCTTGAGAAATCTCTCCACAAAATAGTAAAGGTATGCTACTCATTTGATTAGTTTCCACACTTTGGGATATTAACTTCTTTAAATTTGTTGTTTCATTCATGATCTTTTGTATATTTTTTTCAGTTGCTATGAGAAAGGCACAAGAAGCCTTGAAGCTTTTGAAAAGGTCAAGGCATGTATGCTTTTAGTAAAGAGGTTCATATTCATGAAGTAAGGGTTAATATTCTTGAATGTATATTGTGGAATATATATGTTTTAATTATATATCACATTTATTTTGAAACAATAGAAAAATAATCAACTAAATGGATTTTATTTGCCAAATTTATTTATGTGTACAACTAATAAAAAAATTAATCATGATCATTAGAAGTATAGTAATATTTGTTTTTTTATTTTATTTATTTTGAAAATAACATCTTTGAATTGTTGTGATGCACTGATTGTGTAAAAAAAATTCACATTCCCAGTGTATACTGTTTAATCTCAATATTATTATAGCGTTATTTGTAAATGGTAAATAGTTATAAGATATATATTTTTTATTTTATGACATTTTATCTCGTGCCTCACACGGGTATACACACTAATGGATATATATATATATATATATATATATATATATATATATATATATATATATATATATATATATATATATCGATATTGACGTTTAGTTCACACTATGTCATGAATCTATCATACACACACTCAACTCCCGACGTATATGAATTTTGAATTCAGGATGCACATCTAATAAGTACTTAGTCTCCCGTCAAAGTACATACTAGTTAGTCAGTTATAATTGACTACTCACACTAGATCATTCTGACTGATTATATCTTCATACTCACTTCAACTTTCAGGCAATAACATATATATTCAAAATTGAAGACATTTAGGTGATGTTCCAACATCTCATACGACATCATCTAACATAGAGTGATTTTAGGATTAACATCCACATTCTCTCATTCATAACATTTGAGGGGAACATAGGAAGCACTACAACTGTAAACTTTACATCCAGACAATTTACACATCCTACAATATAATAAAGCAAGATGAGTTCCTTGACAAGTTTGTCTAGTGTTATCTTCTTGGAAGCCTTACCATTTTAAAACTTTCTATTAATAGTAATCTTATTATAATTATCTTTAATTATTTTATTATTATTTAATTAATTATTTTACTAATTACTAATCACTATTTTTTATTAATTATTTATGATTCCTTATTAATTAAAATTCTCAATATAATAAACACATAAAAGGAAATTATTGATTTTTAGTATTTCTCAAATTTATATTTATATCTCAATTATTTTAAATAATTTAATAGAATAATGCTTTTACATTTTTGAATTAATTTTTAAAAATATTTAATTATAATTATTTAGATTTAAATATATGAATCGTAACTTCTCTTTGTAATAAGTTTTTCTAATTAATTTAATATGATATAACTATTTATATTTTTGAATTTATTTTTAAAGATGTATAATATAATTATATTAATAATATTGAACAATTTTTTAATTAATTTAATATAATGTAACTTTTTCTATTTTTAGATTTATTTTTAGAAATGTATAATATAATTATAATTATAATAATATTTATGGTTTTTAGAAATATCACTTTTTCAATATCTAGTTTTTCAAATCTCTCCCGATTCTTCTTCCATTTTCAAACAAATCTCAAGCGAAGCATTTGGGCTAGTGAAAAAAAAACAGCATTTGGGCAAGTGAAAAAAAACACGCCGTTCACTTTCAATTTGGGTTTTCAACACAAACCCCAGAATTCCATTTATGAACACAAACAACAACTGCACCGATTCACTTTCAAATGGGCTTCTCAATGCAAATCCTAAATTCTAATTTATCTTCTCCCAATTTCTATTCATCAATGTTATTTCTGGTATTTTCTAGATAATTTATTTTAATTTATGTTGATTTTACCTATAAATAGGACCAATTTCTTCTCCATTTAACACTCATTTATTCCTCAATCTCTGTTATTTCAGACTTTTACAATGGCGCGCCGGAAGACTAAATGCAATCTCTGTTATTTTATGGTTTTTTATGTGTTTGATATCTAAATGTTTTGAATATATTTTATTTTATCGATTTTTTGTTAAAGACGGATACGAAATGGAGATGGAGGAAATGAAGAGAAATCATCAACATGGACCGTTGTTTCTGTTTGCTCTACTTTTATTTTGATTTATATAACTCTTGAGAAATCTCTCCACAAAATAGTAAAGGTAAGCTACTCATTTGAGTGGTTTCCACACTTTAGAATATTAACTTCTTTAAATTTGTTGTTTAATTCATGATCTTTTGTATATTTTTTTCAGTTGCTAGGAGAAAGGCACAAGAAGCCTTGAAGCTTTTGAAAAGGTCAAGGCATGTATGCTTTTAGTAAAGAGGTTAATATTCATGAAGTAAGGGTTAATATTCTTGAATGTATATTGTGGAATATATATGTTTTAATTATATATCACATTTATTTTGAAACAATAGAAAAATAATCAACTAAATGGATTTTATTTGCCAAATTTATTTATGTGTACAACTAATTAAAAAATTAATCATGATCAATAAAAGTATAGTAACATTTGTTTTTTATTTTATTTATTTTGAAAATAACATCTTTGAATTGTTGTGATGCACTGATTGTTTAAAAAAATTCACATTCACAGTGTATACTGTTTAATCTCAATATTATTATAGCTTTATTTGTAAATGGTAAATAGTTACAAGATACATATTTTTTATTTTATGATATTTTATCCCGTGCCTCACACGGGTACACTAATATATATATATATATATATATATATATATATATATATATATATATATATATATATATAGAGAGAGAGAGAGAGAGAGAGAGAGAGAGAGAGAGAGAGAGAGAGAGAGAGAGAGAGAGAGAGAGAGAGAGAGAGAGAGAGAGAGATCAAATTACACCCGAAAAGTTACACCATGAGTTACACTCGCTTAAAAATGTCACTTCGGATTAATATTTTTTAAAATCAACCGTTGGATTGAAACATACTATCATATAGATCATACCTATAAAGTTTGAGATTAATCTATAATGATTTACTATGTCATTGAACTACATCAAAATTAACGTTATATGAAAGTCCATTTTGACGTTAATTTTTGGATATCTTGATCGTATAGTAAATCATTATAGATTAATCTCAAACTTTATAGGTATGATCTATATGATGATATATTTCAATCCAACGGTTGATTTTAAAAAATATTAATCAATGATGTTTTGCGGTGTAACTAATGGTGTAACTCTTTAATTTGATCCTCCTCATATATATATATATATATATATATATATATATATATATATATATATATATATATATATATATATATATATATATATATATATATATATATATATATATATATATATATATATATATATATATATACACACACATATTTGATATTGACGTTTAGTTCACACTATGTCATGAATCTATCATACACACACTCATCTCTCGACAGAGTATATGAATTTTGAATTCAGGATGCACATCTAATAAGTACTTAGTCTCCCGTCAAAGTATCTACTAGTTAGTCAGTTATAATTGACTATTCACACTAGATCATTCTGACTGATTATATCTTCATACTCACTTCAACTTTTAGGCAATAACATACATACACACACATATATATATATGTATATATATATATATATATAATTGAAGACATTTAGATGATGTTCCAACATCTCATACGACATCA
This sequence comes from Vicia sativa, assembly GCA_021764765.1. NCBI lineage: Eukaryota > Viridiplantae > Streptophyta > Magnoliopsida > Fabales > Fabaceae > Vicia > Vicia sativa. Next base: position 55,060,123 of record CM038794.1, on the reverse strand, counting down.
TCTAACATAGAGTAATTTTGGGGTTAAAATCCATATTCTCTCATTCATAACATTTGAGGGGGACATAGGAAGCACTGCAACTCTCAACTTTACATCTAGACAATTTACACATCATACAATATAATAAAGCAAGATGAGTTCTTTGGCAAGTTTGCCAAGTGTCATCTTCTTGGAAGCCTTACACTTTATATTAATAGTAATCTTATTATAATTATCTTTAATTATTTTATTATTATTTAATTAATTATTTTACTAATTACTAATCACTATTATTTATTTATTTATTTTTTATGATTCCTTATTCATTAAAACTTTCAATATAATAAACACACATAAATGGAAATTATTGATTTTTAGTATTTCTCAAATTTATATTTATATCTCAATTATTTTAAATAATTTAAAAGAATAATGTTTTTATATTTTTGAATTAATTTTTAAAAAGACTTAATTATAATTATTTAGATTTAAATATATGAATCGTAACTTCTCTTTGTAATAAGTTTTTCTAATTAATTTAATACGATATAACTATTTATATTTTTGAATTTATTTTTAAAGATGTATAATATAATTATATTAATAATATTGAACAATTTTTTAATTAATTTAATATAATGTAACTTTTTTCTATTTTTAGATTTATATTTAGAAATGTATTATATAATTATAATTATAATAATGTTTATGATTTTTAGAAATATCACTTTTTCAATATTCAGTTTTCAAATCTCTGCCGATACTTCTTCCATTTTCAAACAAAATCTAAAGCGAAGCATTTGGGCAAGTGAAAAAAAACATACAGTTCACTTTCAATTTGGGTTTTCAACACAAACCCTAGAATTCCATTTATGAACACAAACAACAATTGTGCCGATTCACTTTCAAATGAGCTTTTCAATGCAAACCCTAAATTCTAATTTATCTTCTCCCAATTTCTATTCGTCAATGTTATTTCTTCAATTTTCTAGATAATTTATTTTAATTTATGTTGATTTTACCTATAAATAGGACCAATTTCTTCTCCATTTCACACTCTTTTATTCCTCAATCTCTGTTATTTCAGAATTTTACAATGGTGCGCCGGAAGACTAAATGCAATCTCTGTTATTTTATGGTTTTTTATGTGTTTGATATCTAAATGTTTTGAGTATATTTTATTTTATCAATTTTTTGGTAAAGACGAATACGAAATGGATATGGAGGAAATGAAGAGAAATCATCAACATGGACCGTTGTTTCTGTTTGCTCAACTTTTATTTTGATTTATATAACTCTTAAGAAATATCTCCACAAAATAGTAAACGTATGCTACTCATTTGAGTGGTTTTCACACTTTAGGATATTAACTTCTTTAAGTTTGTTGTTTAATTCATGATCTTTTCTATATTTTTTTTTCCAGTTGCTAGGAGAAAGGCACGAGAAGCCTTGAAGCTTTTGAAAAGGTCAAGGCATGTATGCTTTTAATAAAGAGTTTAATATTCATAAATTAAGGGGTAATATTATTGAATGTATTAGTGGAATATATATGATTTAGTTATATATCACATTTATCGTACAATATAGTAAAGTAAGATGAGTTCTTTGACAAGTTTGCCAAGTGTGATCTTCTTAGAAGCCTTACCATTTTAAAACTTTCTATTAATAGTAATTTTATTATAATTATCTTTAATTATTTTATTATTATTTAATTAATTATTTTATTAATTGCTAATCACTATTTTTTTTTATATTATTTATGATTCCTTATTCATTAAAACAATCAATATAATAAACACACATAAAAGGAAATTATTGATTTTTAGTAATTCTCAAATTTATATTTATATCTCAATTATTTTAAATAATTTAATAGAATAATGTTTTTATATTTTTGAATTAATTTTTAAAAAGATTTAATTATATCATTTAGATTTAAATATATGAATCGTAACTTCTCTTTGTAATAAGTTTTTCTAATTAATTTAATATGATATAACTATTTATATTTTTGAATTTATTTTTAAAGATGTATAATATAATTATATTAATAATATTGAACAATATTTTAATTAATTTAATATAATGTAACTTTTTTCTATTTTTAGATTTATATTTAGAAATGGATAATATAATTATAATTATAATAATGTTTATGATTTTTAGCAATATCACTTTTTCAATATTTAGTTTTTCAAATCTCTGCCGATACTTCTTCCATTTTCAAACAAAATCTAAAATGAAGCATTTGGGCAAGTGAAAAAAAAATGCCGTTCACTTTCAATTTGGGTTTTCAACACAAACCCTAGAATTTCATTTATGAAAAGAAACAACAATTGTGCCAATTCACTTTCGAATGGGCTTCTCAATGCAAACCCTAAATTCTAATTTATCTTTTCCCAATTTCTATTCGTCAATGTTATTTCTTCAATTTTCTAGATAATTTATTTTAATTTATGTTGATTTTACCTATAAATAGGACCAATTTCTTCTCCATTTCACACTCTTTTTTATTTCTCAATCTCTATTATTTTAGACTTTTGCAATGGTTGCCGGAAGAATAAATGCAATCTCTGTTATTTTATGGTTTTTTATGTGTTTGATATCTAAATGTTTTGAATATATTTTATCTTATCGATTTTTTGGTAAAGACGGATACGAAATGGAGATGGAGGAAATGAAGAGAAATCATCAACATGGATCGGTGTTTCTGTTTGCTCTACTTTTATTTTGATTTATATAACTCTTGAGAAATCTCTCCACAAAATAGTAAAGGTATGCTACTCATTTGAGTGGTTTCCACACTTTAGGATATTAACTTCTTTAAATTTGTTGTTTAATTTATGATCTTTTGTATATTTTTTTCAATTGCTAGGAGAAATCCACAAGAAGCCTTAAGCTTTTGAAAAGGTCAAGGCATGTATGCTTTTAGTAAAGAGGTTAATATTCATGAAGTAAGGGTTGATATTCTTGAATGTACTTGTGGAATATATATGTTTTAGTTATATATCACATTTATGTTGAAACAATAGAAAAATAATCAACTAAATGGATTTTATTTTCCAAATTTATTTATGTGTACAACTAATTAAAAAATTAATCATGATCATTAGAATTATAGTAATATTTGTTTTCTATTTTATTTATTTTGAAAATAACATCTTTGAATTGTTGTGATGCACTGATTGTGTAAAAAACATTCACATTCATTGTGTATATTGTTTAATCTCTATATTATTATAGCTTTATTTGTAAATGGTAAATAGTTATAAGATATATATTTTTTATTTTATGACATTTTATCCCGTGCCTCACAGGGTATACACACTAATGTGTGTGTGTGTGTGTGTGTGTGTATATATATATATATATATATATATATATATATATATATATATATATATGATATTGGCATTTAGTTCACACTATGCCATGAATCTATCATACACACACTCAGCTCCCGACAGAGTATATGAATTTTGAATTCAGGATGCACATCTAATAAGTACTTAGTCTCCCGTCAAAGTACATACTAGTTAGTCAGTTAGAATTGACTACTCACACTTGATCATTCTGACTGATTATATCTTCATACTCACTTCTACTTTCAGGCAATAACATATATATTCAAAAATTAAGGCATTTAGATGATGTTCCAACATCTCATACGACATCATCTAACATAGAGTGATTTTAGGGTTAACATCCACATTCTCTCATTCATAACATTTGAGGGGAACATATGAAGCACTGCAATTGTCAACTTTACATCCAAAAAATTTACACATCAAGGAATAATATGATCCATATCTCAATAAGCTTTTCTTCAGACTTTCACTTCTTATTTTGAGATGGTGGATGCCATAGTCAGTACCCATAGAGGAGATTCCCTTAACTAGGTGTCTGGAACAGACTTGATTATGGCATGACACAGAAATATTCAGATTCTTCACTGCAATCAGATTTCCTTGATTCTTATTGAGAATACCCTTCCAGGATAATATAGTCATACCTCAACATAATATACACAATGCTTACTCCATAATTTACCTATAAGCATGAAATCCAAGGATTGAAAATAAATCAACACTACAAAATGCTTGCTTCTTCGCCAAGCAACAGACTAGACCCAACCAATATCCTAACCAATATAGAAACACATAAGCACAAAAGTTACCTTATCAACCGCTTCACTCCCGCATGAAGGTTTTGACAATCTTTTCTCTGTGCTGATTATAGTCTGAACAATGCAATTCAATATCCTCACTCCCGCATGAAGTCTTTGAATTTAACTTTCTTGTTCCAGCATCTTTATCTTCTTTCTTCAAGAAGGTACAGGTTCTGGTCTAGTTGGTCTAGTTCTCCACAAATAGGTCCATCCTCCACTTCTAGGGACCATACAATATGAATACTCCTTATTCAAACAATCCACAAATAGGTCCATCCTCCACTTCTAGGGACCATACAATATGAACACCCCTTGTCCAAACAATCTTTTACCTTGTGCACATCCAGAAAGTATCCCCCATGGATCTCATCCAAAAATAGACAAGATGCCTGCTCTGATACCAATTGAAATTCTGGTGTTAACAAACTCAGGATGTCGTGACATCTGATCTGACATTACATAACAGACAAGGTAGAATTATAATTAAAATGCATGAAACAAAAGAACACAAGGAATTGTTAACCCAGTTCCGTTTTAACCAACCTACATTTGGGGGCATACCAAACCAGGAATGAAGTTCACTATCAACAATATTAATTCAGAGGGAAACCACCATATTTACACTCCTCACTTAATCAGACTACCCAATGACCCTTCTACCTAAGATACCACACTTAGATATGAGAACCTTCGCTCACTTCCAATCACCTCAGTGATGTCTATCAGCTACTATCACACCAGCAACTGCATCAACTGCTTGGCTCCTAACACAATCAACTTGGAGATACCTCACTCCAAACAAAACTAAAATAGTTTGAAGATACCACACTTCAAACACAATATAAAATAGTCACTCAAGTGACACAAACCTAAATTGGAATTGCTTCACAGCTTCTTCCAAGGACACAACTACACTCATTGCGTCACAGCTTCTGAGTGAGTAAAACAATCCTCTTGCCTACAGGCTTGGAGGTGCAAATCAGTGACCATTCCATAATTCGGGTGGTTCACTTACATGGCTAACCCTAAAGATTACATCTTTCTAAAACCGGCTAGCTTGCTAAAACTAGGTTACAACTGCTTATTTATAACCTATTACCCAACTAGATTTGGGCCTTCAAAATAACAGCATAAGCTATAACAAACTTCTGCAGTAACAAACTTTACAGAATCAAATACGCAGATAACTTCTGCTACAATCAAGGTCCTCTCTGATTTTTCTCCTTAGCTCTTGTACCTCCACATGGCCTTTAAAATCATGCCACATAAGATGCATAATATTCCCAGAATATTCTGCTCTAATTAAAACAGAACTGTAACAAAATTAACAATTTATGTAGCGTGATGTCCTGATGTCTGATGTCTCGACATCTCATATGACATGCTGTAACACGGTGGAAAAACTGACTTGTTTGTTTTGCGTTTTATCGCAGATATTGCGGATAGCAAGAGCCGCCACTGACTTTTCTTTTATCCAATAAAGGGAAGGTGAAAAGAACAGGAAAAGACCAGGAAAAGACCTTCATTAGATTCTGAGTACGGGAGGCAATTATGAAAAGGGAAGGTATTAGCACCCTTTTCATCCGTAGTTATCTACGGGCTCGTAGTTGCTTAGCTCACTTTGAAAATTTTTCTTTCTGTGTTTGTGATTTGGAAATGTTTTGAAAAGGCATTTCGCTTTGACTTCGTAATGATTCTCGTTGGAATGTATACGAAATGTTCAAAAATGTTTGTTTGGAAAATGTTTAACTTTGTAATGATTCTCGTTGGAATGTATACAAAATGTTTGAAAAGTTTTTGCAAAATGTGAGGTGTGAAAAGTATTTTGATTGGAGCAAGCAACAGAGTCTTATTACCTACTCAGAACGGTCATTTCCATGTTATTTTCCTTCTCTTTTAAAATATGGCTATCCATACCATTAGTTGGCAGGTAACTTTATTCGTTTGGATGTGAAGGGACAATCGAAGGGTCATTGTATGGTCATAGAAGGCAACATATAAGGATACCTTAGCAAATTCGTAGGGACGATCATCACTTTTCGTAGGCAACAATCGAGGGACGAGATTATATATTCGTAGGAAACATTATGGGTCATCGAGGGACTATGATCTTTGTATCGAAGGGACTATGATGATGTTATTCGTAAGCATCTTTGCTAATGGTACCCCTACGTTCGAGGGACATGCCCATTGTTTTCCGAAATGCAGCGAGAGAGGATACCCTAAGGGGTGTGCAAGTGCGAAGAGTGTGTTGTATTCAGATATATTATCTTGAGATTAGAAGTGATCTAGGGTTGATTTTAGTCTTAGCATGCAAACCCTAATTAGTAACAAACAGATATATGTACAGGAAAGTAAAGGTGCGGAAAGTAAAAGTGCAGAAATGTAAATCTTACGCTATTACATGGCTTTGGGGCAGATACATAATAGGAGTGCGAAAAGTAAAGGCAGAAAATATAAATCTACGCTATTACAGAATAAAAACTTTGCGACCTATACATCTTTTCTAGAATTGTAAATGCGAAATAATGTAAATAGTCAGAATAATAAGAAAATGTTAGTGAAAATATTTTGGAAAATTAGTAAAAATGTTTTTTAGGTTAGTAACCCTAATTATATGAAGAAAATATTTTTTTGGATTAATTTTAATGTGAAAAAAGTAATTAAAAGCTAATTTATGATTAATTAACAATCAATTAAAATAAAAGTGAAAAATATGATTTTTTTAATGTCAAAAATTAAATAAGTATTTTTATGACCTAAATGCAGAAAGAAATTTTGTTGTTTTGATTTTTGTAGTATTTTAGAAAAATATTTAAAAGGCAATTAAATTAAAAAAAGAAAAATATGAGGAAAATATGAAAAATATAGAAAAAAGGTTAGTTTTGAAAGAGGTAAAAAATATATGTAGGAGCCTGGGATCGAACCCTGGTCCTCTCCCTCACGCGCGCGCGCCCTTGCCATCTATGCCAACCTGTTTTAGTGTTAGTAACATGGAACAATTTGATTATAAGGAAAATTGATTTTTGAATATTAATATAAAGCAAAACGCGCGCGAAGGGTCATCGTCCCCACTTTTAAATTTGCCACGGCCTTACCCACGGCTTCTCCGTGGGTAAACTTATACCTACGATTCTTGTCTGTCACCATAGGACCTACAATTTTGAAAAATCCAATACAAGCAATATAAATTTATAATGAAGGCATGGATCGATTGAAAATTTTATCATGAACACGAATATGTCCCTGGTTTTGGCAAAATTTTCCTAAACGGGAAGATCCCGAATTAAAGCTTTGAAACCCTAACAATGGTCAATAATCATGAAGAAAATATATGCCAATCAATGCAAGAATATTTGATTTGAATCAAACCAAATTTTGACTTTTTTGAATCAATCTCAATCATTTCTCTTGCCTAATCAAGCAAATTTCGAAATTGACAGCTTGTATGGCTTGCTTGGACCTCAAGAATGATAAAAAATCAACCTTGCACTCAATGTTTGGATTTTATATCTTTTATTTTAATTAAATTGGATTTAAATGAATAAAAATCCAAAATAAATAAAATAAAAAGCACAAGGGCGTGGAAATGGGCTTGGAGGTTCTTTTTTAGATTAGAAATAAGTTTGAATCAAGAAAACTTAGGCCCATTTAGAAAAAAATTGATTTTTCTAAGTATTTCTCTTCATGCACTTCCTCAAAAATGTCAAACTTGCACAACTTGTATCTTGCTCAATTTTTAACATTTTTAATTGTTCTTGGAATTTTTAGAAAGATCAAGATGTCCTCTAAACACTCCTTTTTGTTTCATCTTCATTGAAGTTTCCATGTTCATGTTCACTTCTTTGCAAAAAGATGACTTTTTGTTGACTTTTAGAAGGACCTCTAATGTTTTGATCCATAACTCTCAAATGATGCATTTTTAGCCAAAGCTTGTGAGACATGAAGTTGTAGAGAATTTAATTCACTTCAAAATGAGATTTTTCGGAAAACTTTTTGATAAAGTATGTGAAAGTTATGCCTGGTCAAAGTTTTGTTGACTTTTTGTCCAAAAACCCTAATTTGGAAACTTTGACTTTTGATCAAATCTTGACTTTCCTTGATGAATCATGATCAACCCTTGATCATATGATGAATGTGACTTCAAAATATTGATGTTGACAAAAAATGATGAAGTTTGACTGTATGTTGACCATAGTTGACTTTTTGTCTAATACAACTGATTTTCAACCATCTGAGCAATTGACTGAGCAAACTTGAGTTGTAAGGATTGAAAATTGACATGGTGATCCCTTGGGACATATGAGGAGGTATGATGACCACTTTAGGTACTATAACTTGATTTTGTCTTGAGAGAAGCAAAACCCTAGTTGTGGGTTGATTGCTTAGAAGAGGGTTCATTTGGTCAACCCTTGAGAAATTCTTGAATATGGAGATGTGGATTGTCTTGAGAAATAGGAGGGCAAATTTTGGGGTATAACAGTTGCCCCTGTTCAATCTTCTTGTACCTGAAGGGTTAGATTGGTATGCTTGCCTTTCGTGACCTGAATGTAGAAGATGATTGAACACTTAAGTACACCTGAAAATTTGCACTCGCTGGTATATGAAATGAGATCGTCAGTTGACGATGCACTGAAGTGGGCTTATAAATTCCATTTGGAGAAGTTAATGCTGGAAAGTGAGTCGTACGTTAGACTCTACGCTTGTCTTGGAATGAGATTACCGGTACGTACTGATTTTTAACCAGATATGCAACATTCTTGTAAATGGAGAGATGACCATATGTGATCGGAGATGGGCTTAAAGATGCCATCTGGAGTAGTTGATGATGAGAGAGAGTCATAATGAGCCTTCGTCTTGGCTGTATCTGGAATAAGTATTCGTCAAGCTATAGATAGCTTTCCCGTCTTGTTTTGAGTATTAATCTGTGTCATGCCGTCTGGTGATAACTTTTGTGGTCGTTAAGATAGTTTTCCCATCTTGTTTTAGGTATTAATCTTTGACCTTTCGTCTGGAAAGTAACTTTCACCCGCGGGGGAAAATTTAACTTGAAAGGATATGGTTAGATCTATGCAGATTATGATGCATGCAAGTATATGATAATGCACATGTTATGACTTTTTTATGAATAATGTATGAATGTAGATGTTGTGGTATCTATAGAAACATTTTTCTAGGGATATTTGATTTCTGCTTGGGGATGTAGTGGTTGGCGACCCGGGCTGGGGAATAATAGGAATGTGGATTCCTTCGATGCACTATCTGACCAAGTTTTGGGTCTGGATATCAACGCTGTTGAGGGATGATAATCTTGAAAGGTACTCAGCTGGGGATGAATATCTTGTATATAAACCTCGCTGGGGAATAATGTGATACTGAATAACCTATTACTATTTAGAGACTGACATAATAAGTTGATTGATGATTTGTTACTGCCCGAGACCAATGTAACAAAGTTGATGTTCACTGCGTAGGGACTAACGTGACAATGTAGACGATCACTGCTCGGGGACTAACGTGATGAAGTTGATTGGATCACTGCTCGGGGACTGACGTGATGATGTTGATAGGATCACTGCTTAGGGACTAACGTGATAATGTTGATAGGATCACTGCTTGGGGACTGACGTGATGATGTTGATAGGATCACTGCTCATGGAATAACGTGATAATTTAGATAGGACCACTGCTCGGGGACCAATGTGATGAGTAGAAGTGTTGGACACTGTTGGAAGAAGATGATAGAGTAGTAATTTGTTGGAGAGATCCGTTTCTGTTGAGGGAGCGATGGCTTTGTGGGGATTGTAGAGATTATTCTTGTAGGAATATTCCTTTGTGCAAATGACTTTGTGGGGATGTGTTGGTGACTTTAGTTGTCACCTCAACTCCTAGAGTCTGTAGTAATTACCGTTTTTGTTTGCGTTCGTATGTTTGTGAATAAATGTTTATTGTCAGATGCATATAATCATTCAAAGCAATCATTGGACTTTATGCAAACAGATAAAAGTAAAAATTTGAACTGGAAAAGAGAAACTGTATTGATTTTGAAAAGGGGCCTATAGACAGACAGTTCATGTACAAAGAGACAAAAATCCTAGTAAGAGGAAATTGTTGGAAACATTTGGAAAATAGTAAAAGCTATGTGGAAACAATCTCGTCGTGTTTCAACCATGCTATTGCTCATATATTTTCGATTATCTCATCTCCTTGCTGTTAGAAGAAGGTGATTGAACTGATCTACGCCATTTGAACTTGATAGTAGTGTAGCCTATAAGTAGATGATCTTGACGAGACATAGTCGTATGCTTTTATCCCTAACTTTTGCCTAGATCGCCCTTTTAGGTTTTCAGTCTACCGGGATACCCTTTTTTGCCCAAGCCGCCTTTGCAGGTTTTCGACTTGTCGGGTGTACATTTTTTGTATATATGTACTTAATTTTTGCCCGAGCCTTTTTGGTTCGTCAGGACGCCCTTATTTTTTCCTAGGCCAGTCGACCTAGCGGGTCTCGTTTATAGTATTTTTTTACTATGTCTGCATTCACAGGGCGTGGGAAGTCTACTCCGTCCATAGTGGTTAATATCATGGCTCCGCCAAAAAATACTGTCTTGACTACAAATGGTCCTTCATAGGTGGGAGTCAATTTGCCCCTAGGATCACCTTGTGGTAGAATGATGCGCTTGACTACTAGATCGCCAACTTGGTATGCTCGATGCTTGACTTTCTTGTTGAATGCTTTGATCATGCGTTTTTGATATATATGTCCATGGCAGATGACTGCGAGCCATTTCTCATAGATCAAGTTGATCTGGTCAAGTCAAGTCTGGACCCATTCGTCTTCGTCTAACTCTGCGTCCTTGAGTACTCTGAGTGAGGGTATCTAAACCTCGATAGGTAGAACTGCTTCCATACCATATACGAGAGAGAAATGGGTTGCCCCTGTAGATGTTCGTACTGAAGTGCGATAACCGTGGAGAGAAAATGGCAACATCTCGTGCCAATACTTATATGTCACTGTCATCTTCTGTATGATCTTCTTAATATTCTTGTTGACGGCTTCCACTATGCCATTCATCTTTGGTCGATATGGAGAAGAGTTGTGATGCTTTATCTTGAACTGCGTGTAGAGTTCAGTGATCATCTTATTGTTGATATTGGTACCATTGTCTGTGATAATCCTTTCGGGGACGCCGTATCGACAAATGAGATTATGTTTGATGAATCGAGCCACAATATTCTTGGTAACAGATGCGGACGAGGCTGCTTCTATCCATTTGGTAAAGTAATTAATAACGACGAGGATGAAACGATGTCCATTAGAAGCGGTAGGTTTTATTTCTCCAATCATGTCAATGCCCCACATTGCGAAAGGCAACGGGGCGGTCAGAGCATTCAATGGAACTGGAGGTACGTGCATTTTGTCTGCGTATATCTGGCATTTGTGACAAGATCGAGCATATCGATAACAATCAGCTTCCATAGTGGACCAATAGTAACCTACTCTCAGAATCTTCTTAGCCATTGTATGTCCATTAGAGTGGGTACCAAATGCGCCTTCATGTAACTCTTCCATAATTCATTCAAATATCTTCTGATCTACACATCGGAGTAAGCATAAGTCGTGATTGCGTTTGTATAAGATGTCGTTACTGAGAAAGAACTTGGCGACGAATCTTCTTAGGAACTTCTTATCGTTGACAGATGCCCCTTTAGGGTATTCTTGAGCCTCGAGGTACCTCTTCACTTTGTAGAACCAAGGTTTCTCCTCTACTTCTTCGACATCAAGTTCGCAATAGTGTGCTGGTTCTTCTAGTCTTTCAATAGTAATATGAGGAGCTTCGTTGTCCCATATGACTTTGAACATAGATGACATGGTAGCTAACACTTTTGCCAATTGATTCTCTTCTCATGGGATGTGCTCGAAAGTGATTTCTTCTAAGTAGGGGATCAGATCCAACACATGTTCTCGATACAGAATGAGGTTCGGATGCTTCGTATCTTATTCCCCCTTGATCTGATTGATCACCAAAGCTGAGTCTCCATATATTTGTAAGAATTTGATCCTCAAGTCAATAGCAGCTTTGATACCCATAATGCACGCTTCACATTCAGCCATATTATTGGTGCAGTCGAAACATAGTCTGGCGGTGAAAGGTGTATGACCGCCATTGGGAGATGTAATTATGGCGCCAATGCCATTACCAGGTGCGTTAGAAGCTCCATCAAAGACCATAGTCCATCGGGATCCTAGCTCTGGTCCTTCGTTTGGCCCAGGCTCTTCGTAATCAGTGACTAACATAATATCCTCGTCTGGAAACTCAAAATGCATAGACTGGTATTCATCTACGGCTTGATGAGCCAAATGATCAGCTACTACACTTCCTTTGATTGCCTTCTGAGTAGTATACTGGATGTCGTATTCGGTCAAGATCATTTACCATCTTGCTATTCTTCCGGAGAGAGCAGGTTTCTAGAATATGTATTTTATCGGTTCCATCTTAGAGATCAACAAGGTAGTGTGAGTCAACATGTATTGTCTTAGTCAGAAGCCAAGCAAAGCGCAAGTTTTCTCGGTATGGTATCTTGTTTCACAGTCGGTAAACGTTTTGCTAAGGTAGTATATTACATACTCTTTTCGACCAGACTCGTCATGTTGGCCCAACACACCCCACGAAGTTCTCTAATACTGTTAGGTACATGATGAGAGGTCTTCCTTCAACTGGTGGCATCAGGATAAGAGGTTTTATAAGTACTCCTTGATTTTGTCAAAAGTTGTCTGGAAATCGTCGTTCTATTTTACCACTTAATCTTTCTTCATTAACTTGAAGATTGGCTCACAAGTAGCAGTTAGATGTGCAATGAATCTGACAATGTAATTCAGTCGTCCCAAGAAACCTCTGACTTCCTTCTCGGTACAGGGAGTTGACATTTCTTGAATAGCTTTGACCTTGTCAGGATCAACTTCGATACCTTTACCAGTGACAACGAATCCCAGGAGTTTGCCGGATCTGACTCCAAAGGTGCATTTGCTCGGATTTAGTCTCAATCTGTCAAATAGCTTTCGCAAATGATCAAGATGTTCTTCTTCAGTTTTTCTTCTTGTTGTAGTAGTCTGGCAAGTTCTCTTGACACTTCACAATCTTTATCACCTTCGTATTTGGCTTGGTAGATCAGATTATCGAAGTCATATTTTGCAATAGCAGAGTCGTTATCGACGAGATTCGAAGTGAATGTGGATCTGTAGTGTATTGCATGGTGTGATGACTGGTTTTTTCATCGGTTATTTTAAAACAATGAAGTCGCCACCTAATTTTATTTGTTCTAAAAAGAAGGGTTAAATACACTTTATCCCCCTGTAATGTTAGCGAGTTTAGGATTACCCCCCTGGTAAAGTTATTTTTTCAATACCCCCCTTATGTTATGTAGATTCCTTCATAGAACCCCCTTAAAATGTTAAAATTCTAAGTCTTTTGCCCCCTAGGTGTAAAAATTACCCCCCTGAAAAATATATATTTTGATTTACCACCCTGATTTTTACACGCTTAAGGGGGTCCCAAAAATTATAGGGGGGTAATTAAAAAAAATATTTTTAAAGGGGGGTAAATCAAAACTCGCCTATATTGCAGGGGGGTAAATAGCTATTAACCCTAAAAAGAATGAGAAAATATAGATAAAACTCACGAATGACGGATAAGGCGGTCTACGTGACCAAAAGATGTGGACTCGAGAGTCGGTTATGCAAGGAGAAGGTATTAGCACCCCTCACATCCATCGTACTCGATGGGACCCGTTTAGTTTGTGTGTATTTATTGAATTTGATAACTTCTAAATTATGATCGAGAAATAAGAAAGAAGAAAAGGGGTTTGTTTATTATTATTTTGAGTTTGTCGCGGTTTCAAAACCTTGTGCCTACGTATTCCCTCGTGCAATGGGAAAGTCAAAACTCCGTAGTTCTTCTTGAAAATGTTTAAGTTGGTTGTGTTGATTTTATAAGAAAAATCATGCATTAGACATTTCAAATGCTTGAACTTGGACTTGTTTAGTTTGTTTGAAAAGCTTAAGTCCTCGTTCATGTTTGAAATGACTATTGCACACTCTTTGTAAGAAAAGAGTTTGATGATCGCATATGAGCGAAGAACGAGTTGAGTGAGTTGAATTGTTTTTAAGTGGGTGAAAAAGTACCGAACAATAGGACTAACGTCTTACGATTCAAATACTAGAAACCTGACGAGCTAATGCTCAGACAAGTCGTCTATCACCCAAAAAGGTTTTCTTATGAAAAGTGAGGTGAAACAAGTTTCACATTATTTAGGAGTCTTTAAGAAAAGGGTTTTTGAAAAGACACTCGACGTTGGATCGAGGTTTGTGAATTAATTATGAAAGTGTTTTAGGGTTTGGTACGCGAGGAAATGAGAAATGGAATCGGGTTATGATTAATTAAGTATATGGACTTAATTAACCTCGTGAGGATAGGTGCTCCTATCCCCAACTATGAGACCCTTGTGCATGGATAAATGGTATATGGACCAAATTATTCGGGTTATGGTTAATCAAAGCAACAAGGGCTTTGATTAATCTTGTGAGGATGGCCATGCCCATCCCCAACTATGAGACCCTTATTGGCGACGAGCCAATCAAAAGAAATCGGAGTTGTTTTATATTAATTGTGTGTGAAGTGTACAATGGTGAATAAATCATACAAGCATGCAAGAGCAAATAAGTAATTATCACACAATACAATTAAAAATTTAAATAATTATTAGAGTGGATTTTTTTATTTGATAAAAAATCAATTAATAATTTAATCGATAAATTGTCAAATAAAAACTATCATAAACTAATTATTATTTAATACATCAACCCCAAAATAAATTATTTGCATAATTAAATTAAGTAATTAAAAAGAGAAGAGTTTAGAATGGGCCTGAAATTTGGAGCAATTCTGGGGGTGTGAGAAGGCATTTTGTCTTCGGCCCAATAAGACCAAGCCCAACTCCACGTGATCCAGTGTAGACAGCTTTAGGAGTTCCACCACAGACTTCCATCTAGGCACGTTAGATTTGGGAATGATGAGGAAAACGATGATCCGATGGTGATGGTGAGGCTTGATGTTGATTAGGAGCTTGAGAGAGTGAGACGTACCATATGGATTGTGGGCATACAAAATTGGATTATAAGAAAAATAATTAAATGGTGGTGTTATACCCCAAAATTTTCCCTCCCACTTCTCAAGACAATTCACAACTCCATACTCAAAGATTCCACAAGGGTTAACCAGACAAACCCTCTCCTAAGCAATTAATCCAAACTAGGGTTTTGCTCCTCTAAGATAAAAATGAATTTAAAATGCTTCAATTGGTCATCATACCTCATCATATGCTTCAAGAGATCACCATGTCAAGTTTCAAGCCTTACAAGTCAAATTTGCTCATCCAATTGCTCAGATGGTTGAAAATCAACTGTATTGGACAAAAAGTCAACTGTGGTCAACATATAGTCAAACTTTATAATTTTTGGTCAACATCAACATTTTGAAGTAATATTCATCATTTGATCAAGGGTTGATCATGATTCCTCAAGAAAAGTCAAGATTTGATCAAAAGTCAAAGTTTCTAAATTAGGGTTTTTTAGACAAAAGTCAACAGAAATTTGACCAAGCATAACTTTCACATACTTTATCAGAAATTTTTCCACCAAAGCTCATTTTAAAGGGAATTCCATCCTTTACAACTTCATGTCTCACAAGCTTTGGCTAGAAATGCTTCATTTGGAAGTTATGGATCAAAACATTACAGGTCTTTTTAAAAGTCAACAAAAGGTCATCTTTTTGAAAAGAAGTGTTCATGAGCATGGAAACTTAAATTAAGATGAAACAAAAAGGAGTGTTTATATGACATCTTGAGATTTCTAAAAAGTCCAAGAACACCCAAAAATGTTGAAAATTGAGCAAGATACAGATTGTACAAGTTGAGCATTTTTGAGGAGGTGCATGAAGAGAAATACTTGAGAAAATCAAATTTTTTCTAAATGGGCATAACTTTTCTTGATTCAACCTTGTTTCTAATCTCAATTAGAACCTCCAAGCCCAATTACACGCCCTTGAGATTTTTTATTTTATTTATTTTTTATTTTATTCATTTAAAGTCAATTTAATTAAAATAAAATAGCAAAATTAAATCAATTAATGCAAGGTTGAATATTTGACATTCTTGAGGTCCAAGATATCCATTAAATAGCCAAAATTTCGAAAATATATGATTGGCATGAGATTGATACAAGATTGGAAGGATTTGATGCAAATTGAAAAGATTGACAAATCAAATATTTTCTCATTGAATGAGATATATTTTCTCATTAATTCTTAACCTGAATCCACCCTCTATATATTCAGAAGGTTTCTAAACCCTAAAGGAGGATTTTTTGGCAGCCAAGAACCTTAGACAAACTCCAAAAAAACTATGGTACACAAGCAACTTGCAGCCAGAGTTTTAGCTTGATCCAAGCAATTCCAAGCATCCCAATGCGTTCCTGGTGACTCTCTGATCCATCCCAGACCATTACAAACAATCAAAAGCTTCTGAAACGTAAAAACACGGTTTTGGTTTCCATACACTTTTTCAATTTTCGATTTCATACATATATGCATTGTTAATTGAATTTGATCATATATTTGTGTTTGTATTGAGGTTTCAATGCTTTTTGGGTAGATCAATTGAAGTTTAAGTCCAGGAATTGTGATACGCCATGGCTAGGGTTTCTGACCTTTGAATTAGGATCCTTCGATTCAGGAAAAATCGGATGAAACTAAGGGCACCATCGTGTTCAGAGAGTCAATTCCATTCGATCTATGTTCTTCTCATGAATTTATATTACGTATTGCTTGATTTGTGAATTTGCAGGTGTTATAGTGACAGACAAAACCGTCACTAAAGGTTCTAGCTACGAACCAGAACCGTAGGTAAAACCCTGGGTATTTTTGAACGAAGAAGATGACCCCTTGGCGCGTTTTCATTTTAAGTTATTTTTTCAGAAATTATTTTCGCTTATATTTCATTTGTTTCATTTGCTAACATCTAACACATGTAGCTCAGTTGGCAGGGGGCATGCGTTTGACCATTGGGGCAGGGGTTCGATCCCTGGCTATCCCAATTCTTTTTGCTTCTTTTCCAAAACTAACCTTTTTTCATTTATTTTCATATTTTATTATTCAATTTATTTTATTTTCAAACATTTTTTAATACATTAAAAAATCACCAAAAAAATATTTCTTTTCATAATTAAGTTAGAAAAACTCTAATTTAATTTTTGACATAAAAAATATTATTTTTCATCTTTATTTTATTTAATTGTTAATTAATCGGAAATTAACTTTTAATTACTTTTTCTATACTGAAATTAATTCAGAAAATTCCCAAAAAATATTCTTCTCATTTAATTAGGTTTACTAACCCTAAAACTATTTCCTAACTCAAAACATTCTTTTTACTAACATTATTTTCTATTATTTACAATTCGATCCTTGCGAAATTATTTTTAATATTGTAACTGTTCACAGGTTGTAATAGTTAGGACTTTAATTTCTCGCATTTTTTTCAATATTATGTATCTGCTCATGGGATGTAATAACTTAATTAGGATTTACTTTCTGCACTCCTATATTATGTATCTGTCCCAAAGCCATGTAATAGTCTAGGGTTTACTTTTCCGCAATTTACATTTCCGCAATTTACTTTCTGCACATATTTAACTGCTAGTAACTAGGCATGTATGGCAAGACTAATTTAATCAACATAGCTAACCCTAATCACAAGATAAAATATATGAATACAACACACTCTTCACACATGCACCCACCATAGGGTATCCTCTCTTGTTGCCTTTCAAATACATGGTCATGTCCCTCGAACGTGGGGATATCTTAGCTAAGACGCTTACAAACATATCATCATAGTCCCTTCGATATAAAGATCATAGTCCCTCGATGAACCTCGATGTTGCCTACGAATACATGATCTCGTTCCTCGATTGTTGCCTACGAAAAGTGATGATCGTCCCTACGAATATGCTAAGGTATCCCTACAAGTTTCCTTCTATGACCATCCGATGTCCCTTCGAATGTCCCTTTACATCCAATGAATAAGATTACCTACCAACTAATGGTATGGATAGCCTTATTCTAAAGGAAAGCAAAATAATACGGAAACGACCATTCTGAGTAGGTAAATAAGTCTCTTTTGCTTGCTCAAATCTATCAAAATACTTTTTACACCTCACACTTTTCAAAATCTTTTCAAACATTTTGTATACATTCCAGCGTGAATCATTACAAAGTCTTTTCCAAAACAAAACATTTCCAAACACTTCGTATACATTCCAGCGAGAATCATTACGAAGTCAAAGAGAAATGCCTTTTCAAAAAAATTTTCAAACACACACACAAAAAGCAATTTATAAAGTGAGCTAAGCAATTAAGAGCCCGTAGATAACTACAGATGGAAAGGGTGCTAACACCTTCTCTTTTCATAACTGCCTCCCGTACTCAGAATCTAATGAAGGTCTTTTCTTGTTCTTTTCGCCTTCCCTTAATTGGATAAAAGAAAATTCGGTGGCGACTCTTGCTATCCGCAACATTTGCGATAAAACGTAAAACAAACAAGTCAGTTCTCCCACCGTATTACAGGTGGTGACAAGTGTCACCGCCAGATTAAGAAAATAAAGAAAGGTTAATTAGCAAAAATAAAGCAAAACTTAAACCTAATCACTCATAACGTAAAAATCTTTGTCTCTCTATCATCAGAAGCTCTCACCTCTCTCTAAAGTTCCTCGCCGACGATGGGGATTTGGCCGCGCCAAAAATCTCCTCATGGCGGTGACGGCGGCGGCAGGTGGCGGAGTCACTCCGATCCTATTTTTTTTGCATATTCTGAATCGTCTCTCTGTGCTCTCTCTTAATCTGTTGTTATTTTTTGTAGATTCGCTATGGTTTATCCTATATCTAAAAGGGGGAAAAGGAAAACCCTAGTTCTATTTCGTGAAATCTGAAGGTGATGATGGCAATATGAGCAACGAAAAGGAAATAGAGGAAGGGAATGAAGCCCCTGTATGGCCGGACTCGTCGATTTTCAAACCTTTCGGGTGAGACCCTTCTGTTTTCTTCGTAATCTTCTTCTCCTGCCTTCTGTTCGTTGTTTGTATCCTTCTCCTTTTTCTCGATTTCAAGATTTCTGAAGGGGCTATGATGTAGGAAGATGATGCTATGAATTAGGATTTGGTAGAATCTAGGGTTTCAATGTTTGTTGTTCTTGAGGTTTTCTGATTCTGTGGCCGTTTTAGGGTTTATTTCTTAATGAACAGTGACCCCCCTATGATTTGTGTTACGAATGCCTTTATACTGATGAAATTAGGGTTTATTTTATGGACTTAGCTATTCTTAGATTTTTAAGAACAAGGCCTTACGAAATTCTGATTACATTCTGGGCTTCACATCATTTCTGATACTGGGCTTTGGTATTTTGGCTTTCTAACATATTAGTTATGAAATCTGATATGCTAGCTTTTGTTTTCAGTATTGGACTTAGCAATTTTCTGTATAACTTGTCGAATTGTGATGTATTCATGTTGGTACTGGGCTAAAATTTCACTTCTGTTGCTTGTTGCTTTGTTCTTCAAAAAATCTTGTCTGGGCTGGAACTATCATATATTTTCTGCTCTGTTGGGCTGGAATTACCATATTCTGATCTTGTACTTGAACCATGATGCTAATTTTGAGTTTGTATTTTTGCACCCTCCTTTTTGCGAACTAAAGTTTTTTACTTTATGATTTGCAATAGGAGCCTTTGGCCAATGACTTGAGATGCAATTTTGATTGTATAAGGTTTCATTTGTTGCTTGAACCTGATTTGAAAAATCCTCCCTATGTCCTGATTCTTGCCATGGCCCCTAATTATGTGTTAACAACAAAAACAGTCCCTTTTACAAAATAATCTTGTGTATGTTCATGTTTCTTTCTAACCAATTCTTCTCTTCTTGTTTTCATGTGTTGCAACAATGGTGGTGAGCATGGAGGAAAACCAAGGCGAGGGCAAGGATTTAGCATGGAATGAAGATGAAGTGAACTTCTCTTCTTCTTTTTTTATATAGAAATATAACGTATGTTATATAATTTTTGTGAAATTGATGTAACCTTGAGTTTAGCATGGAAACTTGAATTATCTTGTAATGTACAAAGTTATCCTGTATGAATTCAACTTCCAAATTTTCCAATTGATGATTTAATCTTGAAACTTAAGCAAATAACAAGATTTATGTTTATTTTAAATTTTAAGTCTTAGGCCATAAATCTTGTATGAAAACATGAATGAAATTTTGAATGGTTTCTTGATGTGAGATAAATCCCTTAGATGAACCTTGAAGCATTAGGCTTGAATCTTTGTTCTAACAAAATTCTTGAATAATACTTTGATTGAAGCATGAATCTTAGAAGAATGATAATGAATACTAAAATAAATTAGTGATGGCCTCAAATCATGATGAATGCTATAAATTGTGGATTCTAAGAAACCCAAGGCAACAAATCTTTCATCTTTGGAATTGTTTATTCTTGAATTAACAAACTTGAACCCCAAACAAATTATATGCCTCAAATCTTGGAACCAAATGCAAACGATACTTGATTGATGACCCTTAAACCTAATGGAATCCATAAATTCAAGTCTTTTCACTTTTGAAGCACTAAAGATCCCATTTAAAATATGAGAGTTTGATGAGACCTCTCTCCATAGCTTAATTCATAGGGATATTCTGACTTGATAACTATTACCAAAACAAATTTCTGGAAGAATCTTTGATGATGAAATTCGAAGGATAGAAACTCTTGTCATGAAGTCCACCAAACCTCTCCTTAATCACCGAGCCTCTAATGAACCTCAATTGATGATAAAAGGTGTACTGAGATAAAACTCACGATGATAATGCTTCAAGAATTCAATCAAGTAGGGCGTCACACACTTCGATAATCCATGCACAATAGCCACAATAGAATGAGGGCATGATACCCTTTTGCACTAATTGATAAACCCAAAAACTCTTTGTAGCATGTAGAAAAACTACTGAAAGCCACCTTGATCCCATAACCATAGAACTAATGCATGTGTGCACGATATAAAAGAAAAAGGGTAAATTTTGGGGTGCGACACATGGGTGTGTGTAAGAACACATAGCTTTTAAAAGGGTGATAAAGTAAAAAGAAAGACATAGAGCACAATATTTGAATGCCAAAGTCCAACGATTTATTGAATGAAAATATGCGAATGACAAATAATAACCCTCACAAACGAGCCATGGTGCCTCGGGAAAGGCACTAGGCTTAGAGTTTATTGTTCAAAGCGTAAAAAGCATAACAGAAAAAGCAATTACTCCTGTCTAAAGGAGATTGGTATAACATCTTCAGTTTTCCAATTTTCGAGTCCATCGCCGAGAGTCAGGAAGATCCAATTGTTGATGCCGAAGTCACCATCATCGTCTTCTTCTATAACATGAATTTCGTTCTTGTTGATGCGGAATGGATATTTGTCGGCACGTTTGCGGCGTATCATCTTCTGACCTTTCGTAGTGAATCCTAAACCAGTATTGTCAGATTTGAATGGAAAATCGGGTAGCTGACCCTAAATGGTACAACCTCCTTCTTCAACTACAGCTCTGACATATTTTAGCGAGCCATCTTTGGTGGAACTCTAGTAACTTTAGGAGTGACAGGAGACTCGACAGGCATGACTCGTGGAACTACTTCGAAAGCTTGATAGGGAGTTTCAATGAATTCGCCTTCCATTTCGATGTATCAGAATGATTGCAGATGGCTTACCATGTATTCTTCTTCTCCGCACAGTGTAACAACCTTCCCTTTTGCTGGGTATTTCAACTTCTGATGCAGGGTAGAGGTAACAACACTTGCCCCATGTATCCAAGGGCGTCTGAGTAGTAAATAATAAGCTGGACGGATGTCCATCACAAAGAAAGTAGAGTCAAAAGTCTGGGGACCCACTTTGATTAGAAAGTTGAGCTCTCCAAGTACTGTTCTTTTCGAACCATCAAAAGCTCTTACTATTATGTCAATACGTTTCATGACCACTTCTTCAACATTAAGTAGGTCGAGAACGCTCTTAGGCAGGGCATTCATAGCAGAGCCAGTATCCACCAATACGTGAGACAAAGTGATGCCCTTGAATTCAATAGAGATGTGCAAGGCTTTGTTGTGTTTTCTTCCAGCAGGAGTCAGATCAACATCAGAAAAGCCCAAACCATTGTCGGCAGTCAGGCTAGCAATTCAACTTTTGAGTTGGTCAGTAGTAGTATCTTGCAGTATGTGAGAATTCTTTAGAAACTTCACCAAGGCTTTAGCATGATCCTCGGAGCACAACAACAAAGCTAGCATGGAAATCTTGGACGGAGTCTGTCCTAACTGTTCCACCACATTGTAGTCGCTCTTTTTAATGATCTTTAGAATTTCCTCCATTTCTTGTTTGGAGGTATCTTCAGCAACTTCCTTTGGTACTTCTGTCTAAGCAGGCTGAGTCACTTTCTCTTTCCCTCGAGCCTTGGGAGTTGGTTCAATAGCAGGAACGCGAAATGGTGTAGTAGTATCCTTCGGAGGAGAGATATCTGGAGAAAACACTCTTCCGATTCAGGTTTCTTTGCTTGATCCGGTGATATTGTCAATGTCAGGACTGGTAGCTTCACTTGTACTGTCTTCAATGGTTAATGGTTCTTGCTTGACGCCATAGTAGTAAACTTCGGCTCCATAATTCCAAGGTATAGCTTTGTCCGAGGAATAGGAAATTGATCTGGGTGAAGTAATAATGAGAGGTGCCACTCTAGGTGCAGGATCGTCAGAGGTGATCCTTATTGTGTTCACATCAGCATATTCTTCAGGATAATCATCTCCCCATCCGGTTGCCTTGACGTCTTCAATTGCGATCTTGTAGCTATCAGGAGCCGTATACTTCACCATGAAATCATACTTTCCACTTGGCTGCCCCAAGGTATCCCATACTTCTGGTACAGATTCGCTTACGTCTTCGATCTTCTGATTTTTAACAACATCTTCGCACAGACCCTCTACAGACGGAGGTGAGGCAACTGGTTTTTCAAAAATCATTTATTTTTTAAAACAATGAAGCTGCCAACTAATTTTATTTGTTCTAAAAAGAACAGGAAAATATAGATAAAACCCACGAAAATCAGATAAGGTGGTCTACATGACCAAAAAGGATGGATTCGGGAGTCGGTTACGCAAGGGGAAGGTATTAGCACCCCTTACGTCCATCGTACTCGATGGGACCCGCTTAGCTCTAAGTGTTTGTGTGTATATTCGCTAATTTCTAAATTATGAATAAGAAAGAAGAAAAGGGGTTTGTTTATTATTATTTTGAGTTTGACACGGTCTCGAGACCGCATGCCTACGTATTCCCTCGTGCAATGGGAAAGTCAAAACTCCGTAGTTCTTCTTGAAAATGTTTGAATTGGTTGTATTGATTTTAGTAGAAATGTTTTTGATGATCGCATATGAGCGGAAAAGAATTGAGTGGGTTGAGTTGATTTTAAGTCGTGGATGACAAGTACCAAAACATTAGGCTATCATCTAACGATTCGAATACATGAAATTGGTGAGTGAACTCAACCAATCATCTCTCATCCAAAATCTTTATTATGAAAACGATGAAGTGAAATGAGGTTCACATTATTAAGTGTATAGAATAAAGTATTTAAATCATTAGGCTATCATCTAACGACCCAAATATTTAAAATTCAATTAAACCGTCGGGCTATCATCTAACAATTTAACTGAATGCCACCACACTTACATTTTTAGCATGGATAGAAGTTTTTAGTTTATTAGGCTATCATCTAACAACCTAAAAACTTCAATTTCATTTAAATTATTAGGCTATCATCTAATAATATAAACAAACTCCATCCAAGTATTTTTTATGAAAATCATTTTTTGGAAAACAAATTCAATTAATTAATTTGATTTGAAAGTGTTTTAGGGGTTTGGTTGTGGATATAAGTAATGATTCAGTTTATCATTAACCAAGTATATGGACTTGATTAACCTCGTGAGGATAGGTGATCCTATCCCCAACCATGAGACCCTAGTGTATCGAAAACTGGTATATGGACCAAATTGTTCGGGTTATGGTTAACCAAAACAACAAGGGCTTTGATTAACCTCGTGAGAATGACCATGCCCATTCCCAACTATGAGACCCTTATTGGAAAGGCTTGGTAGCCAAGAGGATAGAAGAATTCGATTAGGAAAACAAGCGAGCCCATACAAAGTGGCTTTATGTATGCTCCTAAAAGTGGGACTAGCGTGACACTAGTATTCTAAACGACCGATTGGAACAATCGATCAGATAGTTGTCGCTGTAGAAAAGCCTAGGACCAAACTATGAATGTGTGCAAGTGTGCACTGTGTATGTTTACCTGTTCCTTGATGAGGAGTCCAAGAGGAGGCTATGTGTTCTAATATGATAAACGCATGATTAAACGGTAATTACAGCACACAAGGAAATAAATCCTAAGCTATTACAATCTATGCGGAAGTGGGGGTACATGTTCATGAACGGGGATGTATACAACCAAATCGAATTAGTTTGAATAATTAAATAGCTTTTATGTGGTGCAAGAATTGAGCTCAAAGTAGTCTTCAAGATCGGATAAGGCTTGACGCATCAGATGAATACCAAATGAAGAATCCTACATCACTCAAGATACATACAAAAACTATGCGGAGAAAGTTGCAATGCTCAAGTATGTATTTTATTAGATTGGTTAGAATAGATATATTTGCATTCAGATTCATTCGAAGGTTGAATTAAATTCCAAATTCGAAATCGTAACACAAGAATAATAATTACAATATGATTTTATTTACAAATTGAACCGAATAAAGTATATGAATAAAAGTAGTATAATTGTATTTACAATACTAAATATGAAATAGAAATACTATATAATTACATTTACAATACTAAATAGAAAATAGAAATACTATATAATTATATTTACAATATATAGTATGAAATAAAAATACTATGTATAATTATATATACAATATCAAATGTAAGAAATAAAAAATAATACTAAGTACTATATATATATTTACAACATTAAATATACATTACTAAATAATACTAAGTACTAAATAGAAGTAGTAATTTATCGTTTAGTTGCTAAAGTGCGAGTGTATGCATTAATTGTAGGTGAATGTTTGGAATGATCTTTTGATATCTCTTCACAAGTAAGAAATACATTAGTAGCATAGTGTGGAATAAAATCGAAATGAAGTGGCAATAAATTAAGACATGGTTAGTAAGAAAAGGATTAGAAAATCGTTGAAATTTGCATGAACGCCACATGAATACTTTCCAATAATCGAGATCTCAAGTCAATATTCAATCCACACAACATTTCTTATTCTAATATCACGTGAACGGTAAACATTCAATTAACCAATGAAAGCAATGCCCAAGAACTCATGCTATTTTACATTCGAAGCATGGAAAAGTAAATTCTAACGCAATAGAAAATGCAACATAATATGCACCCATAGTCTCTCGGTTATATTCTACACGAATAAACATGGTATCAATGTTAAACCATCATCGAGACTAAAACACAGGTATTTCTTATGAAAGTCCTAATAATGCTTAAAAGAAGAAAAAGAAACCGAACGGCCACGATTCAATCAATTGTACTCACAATAGAAAATGATTTTCACACTCAAATTCACACAAAAGAAACGACATGCTGCCCCATAAGTTTCTCGGTTAGATTTACATGCGATTAAACGCGGTCAATCATAAAACCATCATCGAAACTATAAATGAATCTTTAATCACAATTAAACTCAACAAAGTGATGTTAAAACCCACATTCTCATTCAATTTCGCCTAAAAAAGAAAGGAACACGCATGTTGCCTCATAGTCTCTCGGTTTTGACTTACACATGATTAACGTGGCATCATCGTCACCTTCATCGAAACTACACAATTATCACCATCCATATTTAACATGAATCGAAACGATATCGACCATATCACAGGTTTACGTCAAAACCCTCTTTCAATTTAAAGAACCAAACAAAATGATGTAATCAGAACCTTCACTTAGTTTCTATGATTTCTTTAACAAACAAGAAATCAAAAAATTTAACAATAGATTCTAATTATTGTTACTACAACAATCATTAACTTTGATAAATACAAACGCATAAAAAATATCAGATTTATTTAGGTTCAACAATACAACTTCTAGCATTTAACACAATGTGTATAACATATGAGCTTATTCGACAGGAATTCAAAACAGAAAACAATGAATTGTTATTTCACAGGATTTATCAAAGGAACTCTTAGCATAACGATCTAACTCAAACCTTGTTGAACCAAATTTCCAAAATATACAGTTATATAAGGTAGATTGAAAATTACCTAAACGTTGCTAAGAGAGTTTGTGGATGTTCAAACGTGTAAAAGGGATTGCGAGCTTGAAGTTGAAACAAGTTGACGTTGCTGCTGTTTCTGTTGTTGAGGAGGAAGAGGAAGACGGTGGGTTAACGACGGTTACGGTGGGCTGTTTGGATGGTCACATCAGAGTGAGGAGGATGGCGTTTATGGTTGTTTGGTAGGTAGTAGAAATGGAAGATTGTTTGGAGCGGTGGTGAAGTATGTTGAATAAAGAGGTGAGCGGCGGAGGGGTATGTATGGAGAGAGACAAAGGAAGTATGTATGGAGAGAGACAGAGGGTGTGAAGGGAGAAGGGTGATGGCAGAGATGAGGTTAGCGGCGAGTGTTATTTTGAGAGTTATGGCGTTGAGTTGTTGTTGACGATGCTGATGTCGTGACGGAGTCAGACGCGGTGGAAGGAGTTGTTGCGTGAGAGAGACCGGCGATGACCTTTGGGGAAGGTTATTTGGAGGTAGTAGGTGGGAGCAGTGGAGAGACAGTGGGGTAGTGGAGGTTGGGAAGATTGAGCAGCGACGGACGGGGTTGCTGGAGGACGGGATTCACGGCGGAGAGAAAACGAGAGGGACTGTGAGAGGAGACAGACGGAAAGATGAGGGAGTTACAATCGGAGTGGGAGATGATGGAGAAGATGGTGGCGTGGTTTGAGAGGAAACAGGGAGGGAGTTGATGGTTATGTGAGGGTGGCTGCTAGGCGACGGAGGGTAGACGGAGGAGAGACAGAAGGGATTTGTAGAGAGGCGGAAATAGAGAGTTGAAGATAACTCCTTTTGCTTTCTGCCATGTTCTTTTTTTTGTCCTCCCCTTTAGTAGTAGTAACAAACTAACTTATAACATAAATTAGGTTTAACAATTTTGATAAATACCAAAAATGCCCTTTTGATAAAGTGGGCCACAAAGCCCGAAAGATTAAAAAATAATCTATCCAAAAACATTTTTATTTTGATTTTTGGAGATAAAAAATGGACACCTAAAATTGTCAAAAATGACATAAATTCGAACACTAAATTATCCGAAAAATAAAATGAGCGCATTAAAATAAACTACGGGTCTCATAGATCAAAGCAAAATTATCGAAAAGGTCAAAATCAGAATAAAATGATAATAAAGAATACTCGGCTGTAAAACACTTTCGGTTAAAAACGAGACTTCGAAATGTATCGAAAAATTAGAGAGAGCAAATTTTCATGATCTACGTGACACGTAGATTCATAAAGCAGTGAGTTAAAGGCGAAAACTTGAAATATTTTCCCGCTAATTTTCCGCACAGTGTCGAATCTCTTTTAACAGTCTGTTTACAAAACCAAAATATCGATATCATCGACATATAAATAACTTAACACAATACAAGAAACAGGTAAGGAGATAAAAATGATTGAAGTGGAATATCGGGTATTTTGTAACTATAAAATGATGCAAATATCGATTTAAACCGGCTTTTGGTCAATTTAAATATGACTAAATGATGCATATGCAATGAATGAATGACTGTTTAATGCCAATGACCTAATGGAAGCGTATGCAGATGAAGGTGAAGACTAAGCCAGATAAAATCGAGATAGGAGGGCAAATTTTGGGGTGCAACAGGAGGTTTTAGGAATAACACTTATCGGTTTTCCATCATGCATTGAACATGTCTCTTCAACCAAGAACATCCATCTGATTCAGATGCACACCAATGGCAGTCGTTAGGACATCCTAGAAATACATCGGCTTGCAACAAATCTTTCTTGACAGTCATCAGGGGAATGGTCAGCTCATTCACATCAAAGTCATAGGAGTCATTGTCAATGGCTTTGGCACTTTTACCATGGTCAAGCATTGGTGCATTGATCATATTCGGGGTTTCGATAGGAGAGTCAAATTCAATTTCCCGAGCTTCAATCATGTCTTGAATCTTGTTCTTCAGGGCCCAATAGTTGTTGGTGTCGTGCCCTGGGTTGTTGGAGTGGTATGCACACCTTTCATTAGGATTGTATTTTGGAGAAGTGTTGACATGTTGAGGAGGATCCCTCAAAGTAATCAGCTCTTCTTTCAACATGTGTTATAGTGCTTGAGATAATGGCATGTTGATCTTCGTAAACTGTCTTCGTGGCACATTCTGTCTGTGCGTGTTGTCTTATTGAGGTTGTACTGGAGTGGGATTGGAGATCAAGACTGCCCCTATAGATTGATTGCAGTCAGTTTTGTCACGGCTCTTCTGACCATACACAACATTGGCTTCTTTCTTCCTACCAAAAGATATCTTCGCAGCATTTCAAGATGTCTCAACTTGTATTTTTCTGCTCTTGATTCCAGCTTCAATATGTTCTCCTGTCAGTATCAGCTCGGTGAATCCGGATGAAGAGTTTCCATTCAGATGATTGAAGAATGGGCCTGTCAGCGTTCCCATGAGCATATCAACCAATTCCATATTATACAAGGGTGGTTGAACTCGGCCTGCTAGATCTCTCCATTTTTGGGCATACTCTTTAACTTCTCGTCACGGCCCATAGACATGCTCTACAGTTGCATACGGGTTGGTGCCAATTTAGCATTGTATTGATACTGTTTGTAGAAAGCATCTGCCAAATCATTCTAGGTATGAATATGGGTATTCTCTAGCTGGTAATACCACTCCAACTGTGTTCCGGACAAACTCTCTTGAAAGAAATGTATCCACGGCTTCCTGTCTTAAGTTTGAGGATGGATTTTCTAAACATATGACTTCAGATGCA
Source organism: Vicia sativa (assembly GCA_021764765.1). Taxonomy (NCBI): domain Eukaryota; kingdom Viridiplantae; phylum Streptophyta; class Magnoliopsida; order Fabales; family Fabaceae; genus Vicia; species Vicia sativa. The sequence goes on along the minus strand of CM038794.1, from coordinate 55,030,735 downwards.
GCTTTGAGAAAGAAACGCCATCATACTTAGCAAAGGTAGGGACCTTGAACTTGCAGGGAATTACCACTCCGGGAACCAAACTCAGATCATCAAAGTTTAACCCTGACATTTTCAGACTCTCCACAGTATTCAGGCGATCTTTAAGTTGCTTGTACATTTCGTTGTTAGGATACTGCTCGCTCATGTAGTCCTCCTCTTTGTTTCCAGACTCCTGATGGCTTCCTTCATTATTTTTGACGCTACCTTCAGTTTCACCGCTTTTGTCTGAGAATTCAAGCTATCTGACCACCTTGACTAGACCTCTACACCTTTTCCCCATGTTGAGGATGCAAATGGTCTTCTTCTTTCTAGTGATGAGCTTCTTCAGATGTTTCTGACTTTGAGTTAAGATGGTGAACATTTCCTAGAATTGAGCGTTCTAAGCCAGGAGATCTTTGACAGTCTATTCGAGAGCCATTTCTGCTAAAATAGACAGCGAGAGAATAAGAGAACCGGTCTTCAGAGTACTTGTTATGAAATGTTATGCTATGATATGCAATGTTATGCAATGCCATGTTTTCGAGGACCTTAGAAATTTAAATTTGGTAAACAAGTAAGAACAAACTCTTTATTAGTTGACTTAGTAAATACAAATAAAAGTTCAGACCGTTAAATGAAATTCCTAGAGCTTAGGTCTCCAATACTCTTTTCTCACTTGTGTAGCATTGAGCTTCAAAGGTATACCTTTCTTCTTTGAGTTGAATCCAGGATCTCTTTAATTCTTCAAAATCAGTAGGCATGCCTGGATGAAGAATGGTATAGGGTTCGTCACCTATAGCAATAGGTTCCATGATCACTGGCAGGATAGTAGTAAATGGCATCATGAGGTTTTGAATGCGAGCTCGTACCCATTTGAGGTAAGGTTCCTGTTATACCCCAAAATTTGCCCTCCTACTTCTCAAAACATTTCACATGTCCATGCTCAAGGATTTCACAAGGGTTGACCAGACAAACCCTCTCCTAAGTAGTTAACCCAGACTAGGGTTTTGCCATTCTCAAAACAAGGCGGGCCTCCAACATTTCCAGTGGTCATCATGTCTCATCATATGCTTCAAAGGATCTCCATGTCAAGTTTCAAGCCTTACAAGTCAAGTTTACTCAGACAATTGCTCAGATGGTAGAAAATCAGTTGTATTGGACAAAAAGTCAACTATGGTCAACATACAGTCAAACTTCATAATTTTTGGTCAACATCAATATTTTGAAGTGATATTCATCATTTGATCAAGGGTTGATCATGATTCATCAAGAAAAGTCAAGAATTGATCAAAAGTCAAAGTTTCTAAATTGGGATTTCTTAGACAAAAGTCAACAGAACTTTGACCAGGCATAACTTTCACATACTTTATCAGAAATTTTTCCACCCCAGCTCATTTTGAAGAGAATTCAATTCTCTACAACTTCATGTCTCACAAGCTTGGCCAGAAAATGCTTCCTTTGGAAGTTATGGATCAAAACATTACAGGTCCTTTTAAAAGTCAACAAAAAGTCAACTTTTTGTAAAGAAGTGTTCATGAACATAGAAACTCCAACGAATATGAAACCAAAAGGGATGTTTAGAAGACATCTTGAGCTTTCCAAAAAGTCCAAGAACACCCAAAAATGTTAAAAATTGAGCAAGATACACATTGTGCAAGTTGAGCATTTTTGAGGAGGTGCACAAAGAGAAATACTTGACAAAACCAAAATTTTTGCAAATGGGCCAAACTTTTCTTGATTCAAACATGTTCCTTAGCTGAATTGGAACCTCCAAGCCCAAGGCCACGAATTTATCTTTTATTTTTTATTTTTTTTGGATTTTTAATCATTTAAAAGCCAATTTAATTAAAATAAAAGATAGAAAATTAAAAATTAATTGCAAGGTGGATTTTCTCTCATTCTTGAGATCCAAGCAAGCCATACAAGCTGTCAATTTCGAAATTCATTGATTGAAAAAGGAATTGAATGAGATTTGATCAAAAAAGGCAATATTTGGTTTCATTCCAAATCAAATATTTTCTCATTGATTGGCATATAATTTCTTCATAATTCTTGACCTAATTCACTCTACTATATATACATGATGCATCCACAAGCACAAGAGACGAATTTCTGGCCTCAAAGAACCCTACCAAGCATAAAAAAACCGTGGCATTCAAGCAATTGGCAGCCCTAGTTTCAGTCTAATTCAATCAATTCTAAGCATTCCAACACATTCTTGGAGGTCCTCTGAATCAATCCAGATACTCACAAGCCAGCCAAACACCCAGAATCACGAAATCACGATTTCGGTTTGCACATTCTAACTCATATTCGATTCTTGATTTTCATGTATATTTAACATGTTTTGATTGTTTATTTGTGTTTAGAATGGAGTTTCAAAACTTTTTGCATAGGTTAATTGGAGTTTAGACACAGGAATCATGACTTGCCATTGTTAGGGTTCATAAGCTCCAATTGGGGTTTTTTGGAATAGGAAAAATTGGACGAAACCAATGATCCCAGCATGTTCAGGGAATCAAACCGAGTTGATCCATGTGCCCATAACAAATTTATGTTGCATATTTTTGGATTTTGATTTTTGCAGTTGTTATAGCTACGGACAATCCGTTGGTAAAAGCTTTAGTTACGAACCAAAATCGTAGCTAAAAGTTTAAATATTCAAATGAGGAAGACGAAGTTCTTGGCGCGTGTTTTAAATTTGGTTTTCAGAAAATTGATTCCCTTATAACTATTTCGTTTCATATTGCTAACAACTAAACACTCCAGCTCAGTTGGTAAGAAGCGCGCGCGTGTGAGGAAGAAGGCTTGGGTTCGATCCCTGGCTTTGTCAAATATTTTTTACAGCTTTGCAAAACTAACCTTTTTCCATTATTTTTCCATATTTTCTTTTCTAATTTAATTTCTTTTCAAACAATTTTCTAACATATCAAAAATCACCAAAAAATAATTTCTTTTTGCATTTAGGACAGAAAAATGTTTATTTAATTTTTGGCATAAAAATTAATATTTTTGTATGCATATTTTAATTAATTGTTAATTAACCATGAAATTGACTTTTAATTGCTTTTCTTTATTAAAATCAATCCGGAAAATTCCCAAAAAAATTGTTTTATCATCTAATTAGGATTACTAACCTAAAAAACGTTTTCCTAACTCAAAAATCTTTTTTACTAACACATTTTCTCTTATGCGAATTTCTTTTCTTTTCCGATTATTATGTATCTGCTTCCAGGTTGTAATAGTTAGGACAATTTTCTCGCATTTCTTTTTTCCAATATCATGTAACTGCTCATGGGATGTAATAGCTTAATTAGGATTTACTTTCCGCCAAAGCCATGTAACAGCGTAGGATTTACTTCTAATTCCAAGATAATATATCTGAATTTGACACACTCTCTTCACACATGCACCCCTTAGGGTATTCTCTCTCGTTGCCTTTCGAATAAATGGTCAAGTCCCTCGAACGTAGAGGTATCCTAGCATCATTTCCTACAAACGTATCATCATAGTCCCTTCGATACAAAGATCATAGTCCCTCGACGTGGCCTACGAATACATGATCTCGTCCCTCGATTGTTGCCTACGAAAAGTGATGATCGTCCCTTCGAATGTGCTAGGATACTCCTACCAGTTGCCTTCTATGACCATCCGATGTCCCTTCGAATGTCCCTTTACATCCAACGAATAGGGTTACCTACCAACTAATGGTATGGATAACACTATTCTAAAGGAAAGTAAAATAACACGGAAACGACCGTTCTAAGTAGGTAATAAGACTTTTAGTTGCTTGCTCTATTAAAATCTTTTCACACCTCACACTTTTACAAAGTTAAAACACTTTTCAAAACAAAACATTTCCAAACACTTCGTATACATTCCAACGTGAATCATTACGAAGTCAAAGCGAAATGCCTTTTCAAAAACATTTTCAAATACACACACAGAAAGCAAATTTTAAAGATGAGCTAAAGCAACTAAGAGCCCGTAGATAACTACGGATGGAAAGGGTGCTAATACCTTCCCTTTTCATAACCTTCTCCCTTACTCAGAATCTAACGAAGGTCTTTTCCTGTTCTTTTCACATTCCCTTAATTGGATAAAAGAAAATTCGGCAATGACTCTTGCTATCCGCAACATTTGCGATCAAAAGCAAAACAATCCAAAGTCAGTTCTCCCACCGTATTACAGTTCCCAAGGAATAAAATTTTTATGCCCCAAGGTCTTGGTATCAGTTTTCTTCACCATGCCCTAAGCATGCACAAATCTTCGGTGATAACCATGGAGATCGTTGTTATAGTCAAATGCGATGTCTTGGAGAAGCATATCATGAGGTCCGTCTCTTCGAGCATAACCAAACTGTCGTAGCGCTAGGGAAGGGTTGTAAGTGATACCTCCCCTTATGCCAAGGAGTGGTACATTAGGGAATTATCCACAACGCTCGATGAAGGTGAAATCCTTTTGAAAGTAAAGACACCAACGAATATCTGAATGAGAGAGTGACATCAACCTTTGAGACCATTTCAACCTTTGCTCGTTCTTCATTACTGACTGAGGAAGGTGCGAAATAAACCACCTGGATAATAACAGTATGTAACACATGAGATTCCCTTGTATTTTCATAGTACGAGTGTAGAGAGAATGCAGAGTATCTCCAAGTAAAGTAGGCACAGGATTATGAGTGAGGAAAATCTTGATAGCATTTAAGTCTATGAATCGGTCTGGATTAGGAAATAGCACCAAACCATAGATGAGAAAAGCCAAAAAGTCTTTGAAAACATGGAAATTCATGGCTTTTAGGAATTCTCGAGCTTTCTTTATCAGAAATTTGGCAAGCAAGCCCTTAACTCCACTTCTTGTCTCCCAATTGTCTTCAATGTCTGATCGCTTTAGATGTAACGCTGATGCGATGTCTTCGTACTTCAAAACTTTTTCTGAACCGGTGAATGGTATCTGATCAAGAATGGGTATCCCAAGTATCTTAGAGAACTCTTCCAATGTAGGTACCAACTGATAGTCTGGGAAAGTAAAGCAGTGATGCTTCGGATCGAAGAACTGGAATACGACGCTCATCATATCTTCTTCAAAATCGGAGATGACCAAGTCGAGTAGATAACCATGTCTTTTGATGAACTGAGATTGATCGGGAATTTTTGAGACGAACTCCTTGAGTTGAGAAGGTATACCCACAAAGTTGATTCAAATAGTCTTCGTGGAAGCCACAACCCTACAACAAAGAGAAAAGATAAATCCCTAGGTCCTTGAAATGGTTAGAAATGATATGATGTTATGATGTTATGATGTCATGTTTAAATAGCACACACAAGCAATTCACACAATAGCCCTAGGTTTAAGGCATGCATGAGGTATAGGTGTCTACCCTACCAGAGTTTGAGTGGGTTCAACCTGTCTGTAACACGGTGGGAGAACTGACTTGTTTGTTTTGCGTTTATCGCAAATGTTGCAGATAGCAAGAGTCGCCACCGACTTTTCTTTTATCCAATTAAGGGAAGGCGAAAAGAACAGGAAAAGACCTTCGTTAGATTTTGAGTACGGGAGGCAGTTATGAAAAGGGAAGGTGTTAGCACCCTTTCCATCTATAGTTATCTACGGGCTCTTAATTGCTTAGCTCAATTTACAAACTGCTTTTTGTGTGTGTGTTTGAAAATGTTTTTTTGAAAAAGCATTTGACTTTGACTTCGTAATGATTCACACTGGAATGTATACGGAGTGTTTGGAAATGTTTTGTTTTGGAAAAGGACTTTGTAATGATTCACGCTGGAATGTATACAAAGTGTTTTGAAACTTTTTGAAAGTGTGAGGTGTGAAAAGTATTTTGATTGAGCAAGCAAAAGAGACTTATTTTACCCACTCAGAATGGTCATTTCCGTGTTATTTTTCTTTCCTTTAGAATAAGGCTATCCATACCATTAGTTGGTAGGTAACTCTATCCGTTGGATGTAAAAGGGACATTCGAAGGGACATCGGATGGTCATAGAAGGCAACTTGTAGGGATATCTTAGCATATTCGTAGGGACGATCATCACTTTTCGTAGGCAACAATTGAGGGACGAGATCATATATTCGTAGGCAACATCGAGGGTCTATGATCTTTAATTTGAAGGGACTATGATGATATGTTTGTGAGCGTCTTAGCTAAGATATCCCCATGTTCGAGGGACATGACCATTGTGTTCGTAAGGAAACAAGAGAGGATACCCTAAGGGTGGGTGCATGTGTGAAAAGTGGGTTGCATTCAGATATTTATCTTGTGATTAGTGATCTAGATTGATTAAGTTAATCTTGCCATACCCGCCTAATTACTAGCAGTTAATAGGTGCAGAAAGTAAATTGCGGAAATGTAAAGTGCGGAAAGTAAAGGTCCTACGCTATTACAAGGCTTTGGGGAAGATACATAATAAGGAGTGCGGAAAGTAAAGGCGGAAATATAAAGTGCGGAAAGTAAATCCTACTCTATTACATATAAAGAATTTTCAACCTATACAACCTTTCTAGAATTTAAATGCGGAATAATAAATAAACAAATAGCATAATGAGAAAATGTTAGTGAAAAAATGTTCTGGAAATTAGTAGAAAAAGAGTTTTAGGTTAGCAACCCTAATTAATAGAAATGAAATTATCTTTTTTTGGAGTTTTTTGTGATTGATTTTAAAAGAAAACTAATTCTGATTAATGATTTAAATGAAAAGAAAATGTTTTTTTGTGTGAAAACTTAAATAAAGGTTTTTTTTAAAACCTAAATCTTAAAGTTAGACATTTTTTAGAGTTTTTTTAGAAAATAGTTTAAAAGATAATTGAAAAGGAAATAAATTAGTTAGCAGGAAAATAAATAAAAAAGGATTTCCGTCAGAACTTCTGACGGAAGTTCCTCCGAACTTCGAAACTTTTCCGAGCTTACGGAGGTCGCACGAAGTTCCTTTCTTCGAGGTCGCACAAGTTCCTTCCTTTTGGCACGAAAGTTCCTTCCTTCTGGAGGCTGGCACGGAAGTTCCTTCCTTCTGGAGGCTGGCACGGAAGTTCCTTCTTTCTGGCACGGAAGTTCCTTCCTTCTGGAGACTTCTGGGGGTGTTCCTTCTGGAACTTCTGTTGGTGTTCCTTCTGGAACTTCTGGCATTGTTCCTTCTAGAACTTCTGTTGGTGTCCCTTCTGGAACTTGTGGTGTTGTTCCTTTTGGAACTTCTGTTGGTGTCTCTTCTAGAACTTCTGGCGTTGTTCCTTCTGGAACTTCCGGGAAGCCAGCCGGTTGACCTGCAGTCAAAGACGCTGGGGGGAAGCTCTGATCATCTTCTCCGGTTGCTTCCAACATCAAACCTGCATAAATAATGAAAATAAATGCAAATAAAGGGACCCTGACGAAGCAGTAGCTACGTGCCCTAACAATGGTGTATCATGATTCATGCGTAAAAACTCATGCACGATGGTTCTAAAAAATCACAAACATCAATATAAGCATGAACATGTAAATCGAATCAGTTTAAACAACATGAATTGAGAGTTTGAATTTCGTGATTTTTACCAAACTGGTGCAACTCGGTTGGCACGTTCTGGGCACGATCTGGCTTGTGTAAGGCTTTGGATTGCCTCATGGAAACCTCAGGAAGATGATGGAATGCTTGAAACGCCTTGGGAACGGCTGGAGGATATACTTCGTGTTTGCTCTGAAACTTGAAAAGTGAGAGAAGTTTGTGTAGGGTTTTCTATTACAGCCAATCCTCTCTTGTGGTCTGATCTTCTTATGTATTTATAGGAGTGTGCATTAGGTCAAGCATTATTGGAAAATACATTGCCTTGAATGGGAGAATATTTGATTTGGAATTTTTATCAAATCTTGCCTTTTTTGAACAAATCTCCATCAAATCTCTTGCCAATCTCCATTATTTCGAAATAGTCAGATCATTTGGCTTGCTTGGACCTCAAGAATGAGAGAAAATCAATCTTGTATTTAATATTTGATTTTATATCTTTTTATTTTAATTAAATTGGTTTTAAATGAATAAAAATCCAAAATAAATAAAAAATAAAAGATAAAAACGTGGCCTTGGGCTTGGAGGTTCCAATTCAGATAAGAAACAAGCTTGAACCAAGAAAAGTTAGGCCTATTTAGAAAAAATTTGATCTTTTCAAGTATTTCTCTTTATGCACCTCCTCAAAAATGCTCAACTTGCACAACTTGTATCTTGCTCAATTTTTAAGATTTTTGGGTGTTTTTGGACTTTTTAGAAAGCTCAAGATGTCCTCTAAACAGCCCTTTTGGTTTCATATTCATTGAAGTTTCCATGTTCATGAACACTTCTTTGCAAAAAGATGACTTTTGGTTGACTTTTAAAAAGACCTATAATGTTTTGATCCATAACTTCAAAATGAAGCATTTCTAGCCAAAACTTGTGAGACATGAAGTTTTAGAGAATTGATTTCCCTTTAAAATGATCTTTGGTGGAAAAATTTCTGATAAAGTATGTGAAAGTTATGCCTGGTCAAAGTTCTGTTGACTTTTGTCTGAAAAACCCTAATTTAGAAACTTTGACTTTTGATCAAATATTGGTGAATCATGATCAACCCTTGATCAAATGATGAGTACTACTTCAAAATATTGATGTTGACCAAAAATTATGAAGTTTGACTGCATGTTGACCATAGTTGACTTTTTGTCTAATATAGTTGATTTTCAACCATCTAAGCAATTGGATGAGCAAATTTGACTTGTAAGGCTTGAAACTTGGTATGGTGATCCCTTGAAGCATATAATGGGGTATGATGACCAATTAAAGCACTGGAAATCCATCTTGACTTGAGAGGAGTAAAACCCTAGCTTGGATGGATTGCTTAGAAGAGGGTTTGTCTGGTCAACCCTTATGAAATCCTTGAGTACGGAGTTGTGGATTTTCTTGAGAAGTAGGAGGGAAAATTTTGGGGTATAAAATTGTCCTATAATAGTAACCGAGTTCTAGGAATCTTATATCATCGATCTTTCTTGCAGGCTTTATTTCAATACGACTACCAAGTGGTCGACCGAAACATCCCAAAAGTCGAATCTTAGTGAGCGTAGAATCGAGTATCAACCAACCTCAGTCTGCACCAAAGCCGGCTATCTCACTACCTTCTAATGGCCCATATGGGTTAATTAGGGTTCTAAAGTTGAGTTAGTGCTTGATGACACCACGTAGATGCTAAATATTTCCTTAACTAAACATGAGGAACATCGGGACATCCAAAGTGTTACACTAACCGTAGCCATCATTTTGACTGTTTCGGTATACGCCTAACAGTCGCGATGATTTAATGCTACTTGCCTAAGGAAACTTGGATCTGGGTGTAGTATCCCCCACAAATATAATACCTAGCATCCCTTAAAAATAAAGCATACAAATCAAACATAAAGCAATAAAGGTGATCTTATAGCCCTAAGGTAGCCTCTTTTTAGGTAGTCCCCAGCAGAGTCGCCAGTTCTATAACACGGTGGGAGAATTGACTTGTTTGTTTTGCATTTTATTGCAAATGTTGCGGATAGCAAGAGTCACCATCGACTTTTATTTTATCCAATAAAGGGAAGGTGAAAAGAACAGGAAAAGACCTTCATTAGATTCTGAGTACGGGAGGCAATTATGAAAAGGGAAGGTATTAGCATACTTTTCATTCGTAGTTATATACGGGCTCTTAGTTGCTTAGCTCACTTTGAAAATTTTGCTTTCTGTGTTTGTGATTTGAAAATGTTTTGAAAAGGCATTTTGCTTTGACTTCGTAATGATTCTCGTTGGAATGTATACGAAGTGTTCGGAAATGTTTGTTTGGAAAATGTTTAACTTTGTAATGATTCTCGTTGGAATGTATACAAAATGTTTGAAACATTTTTGCAAAATGTGAGGTGTGAAAAGTATTTTGATTGGAGCAAGCAACAAAGTCTTATTACCTACTAAGAGCGGTCATTTCCATGTTATTTTCCTTCTCCTTTAGAATAAGGCTATCCATACCATTAGTTGGCAGGTAACTTTATTTGTTTGGATGTGAAGGGACAATCGAAGGGTCATCGTATGGTCATAGAAGGTAACATGTAAGGATACCTTAGCAAATTCGTAGGGACGATCATCACTTTTCATAGGCAACAATCGAGGAACGAGATCATATATTCGTAGGCAACATCGTGGGTCATCGAGAGACTATGATATTTGTATCGAAGGGACTATGATGATGTTATTCGTAAGCGTCTTTGCTAATGGTACCCCTACGTTCGAGCGACATGACGATTGTTTTTCGAAAGGCAACGGGAGAGGATATCCTAAGGGGTGTGTAAGTGTGAAGAGTGTGTTGTATTCAGATATATTATCTTGAGATTAGAAGTGATATAGGGTTGATTTTAGTCTTAGAATGCAAACCTTAATTACTAGCACTTAGATATATGTACAGGAAAGTAAAGGTGCAGAAAGTAAAAGTGCGAAAATGTAAATCCTACGCTATTACATGGCTTAGGGGCAGATACATAATAGGAGTGCGGAAAGTAAAGGCAGAAAATGTAAATCTACGCTATTACAGAATATAAACTTTGCGACCTATACATCTTTTCTAGAATTGTAAATGCGAAATAATGTAAATAGTCAGAATAATAAGAAAATTTTAGTGAAAATGTTTTGGAAAATTAGTAGAAATGTTTTTTAGGTTTGTAACCCTAATTATATGAAGAAAATATTTTTTTGGAAATTTTTGGATTAATTTTAATGTGGAAAAAGTAATTAAAAGCTAATTTATGATTAATTAACAATTAATTAAAATAAAGTGAAAAATATGATTTTTTTTAATGTCAAAAATTAAATAAGTATTTTTATGACCTAAATGCAAAAAGAAAATATTTTTTGTGATTTTTGTAGTATTTTAGAAAAAATCTTAAAAGGAAATTAAATTAAAAAAAGAAAAATATGAGGAAAATATGAAAAATATAGAAAAAAAGGTTAGTTTTGAAAGAGGTAAAAAAATATATGTAGGAGCCAAAAATCGAACCATGGTCCTCTCACTCACGCACGCGCGCCCTTGCCATATGTGCCAACCTGTTTTAGTGTTAGTAACATGGAACGATTTGATTATAAGGGAAATTGATTTCTGAATATTATTACAAAGCAAAACGCGCGCGAATGGTCATTGTCCCCACTTTTAAATTTTCCACGACCTTGCCCACGACTTCTCCGTGGGTAAACTTATACCTACGGTTCTTGTTCGTTACCATAGGACCTGCAATTTTGAAAAATCCAATACAAGCACTATCAATTTATAATGAAGGCATGGATCAATTTAAAATTTGCTCCTGAACACGAATATGTCCCTAGTTTTGGCCAATTTTTCCTAAATCGGAAGATCCTGAATTAAAGCTTTGAAAATCTAACACTGGTATATGCTCGTATCTGCATCTAAAATCAAATTAAACAACCCAGAATGCTTGCAAATATCATCACGATCAAGAATATATAATGAAATCATGTTTATGAAGCATAAATAATAGAAATCGAATTTGATATAGGAGTATGCAAACCATGATTGTGTTTCTTCGATTTTGGGTGTTTTGATAGCTTGTGAGTATTTGGAATCGATCAGAGAGGCACGATGGAGCTATTGGGATACTTGGAATGGCTTGAAACGAGGCAAAACCTTGGCTGCTAGTTGCTTGGATGCCACAAATTCCTTGAGCTTGGTTAGGGTTCTTATGGCATGATTTTTTTGTCCTTGAGAGGCTGGGATCAGTGTATATATATAATAGATGAAATTAGGTCAATAATCATGAAGGAAATATATGCCAATCAATGCAAGAATATTTGATTTGAATCAAACCAAAATTTTCCTTTTTTGAATCAATTTCAATCAATTCTCTTGCCTAATCAAGCAAATTTTGAAATTGATAGCTTGTATGGCTTGCTTGGACCTCAAGAATGATAAAAAAACCAACCTTGCACTTAATGTTTGGATTTTATATCTTTTATTTTAATTAAATTGGATTTAAATGAATACAAATCTAAAATAAATAAAATAAAAAGCACAAGGGCGTGGAAATGGGATTGGAGGTTCTTGTTTAGATTAGAAACAAGTTTGAATCAAGAAAACTTAGGCCCATTTAGAAAAAATTGATTTTTCTAAGTATTTCTCTTCATGCACTTTCTCAAAAATGTCAAACTTGCACAACTTGTATCTTGCTCAATTTTCAACATTTTTAAGTGTTCTTGGACTTTTTAGAAAGATAAAGATGTTTTATAAACACTCCTTTTGGTTTCATCTTCATTGAAGTTTCCATGTTCATGTACACTTCTTTGCAAAGAGATGACTTTTTGTTGACCTTTAGAAAGACCTCTAATATTTTGATCCATAACTCTCAAATGATGCATTTGTAGCCAAAGCTTGTGAGACATGAAGTTGTAGAGAATTGAATTCCCTTCAAAATGAGCTTTACTGGAATTTTTTTTGATAAAGTATGTGAAAGTTATGCCTGGTCAAAGTTCTGTTGACTTTTTGTCCAAAAACCCTAATTTGGAAACTTTGACTTTTCATCAAATCTTGACTTTCCTTGATGAATCATGATCAACCCTTGATCATATTATGAATTTGACTTCAAAATATTGATGTTGATAAAACATGATGAAGTTTGACTGTATGTTGACCATAGTTGACTTTTTGTCCAATACAATTGATTTTCAACCATCTAAGCAATTGACTGAGCAAACTTGAGCTGTAAGGCTTGAAACTTGACATGGTGATCCCTTGGGACATATGAGGAGGTATGATGACCACTTGAGGTACTAGAACTTGATTCTGTCTTGAGATAAGCAAAACCCTAGTTGTGGGTTGATTGCTTAGGAGAGGGTTCATCTGGTCAACCCTTGAGAAATTCTTGAATATGGAGATGTGGATTGTCTTGAGAAATAGGAGGGAAAATTTTGGGGTATAACACATGCTGTTCCAGATGTTGAAACTTTTCAACACAACATGTTAACGCATTCTAGATAGGATTATAAGTTGAGAATCCTACTGTACAATTACATTGTTGTTGCTATTATTTGTTTTATTAAAACTTTGCCAATTCATACAATTCAGGAACTTACAGGCTTGTTATCCAGAATAAAGGGGCCCTGTAGTTTTTTCTTCTGTTCTGCAAATCCATTGGATTTTCTTATGTAGTGTCCTCTAATGTATGTGGGTGAGTACCCCTTATACTATAGTAATATAATATCATTTCTTATTAAGAAAAAGAGTTTAATGGATATGCACCGACAATGTAAAATAGTTTTATACTATCATTCAATAGTAAACCAATAGTCTGTCATATCATTACTTTTTTAAAAAAATGAAATGGTCATGTATCCTGATACATAGTCACGATTAGTTGATAGTGTAAAACCAATTTACACTGTTTGAACATCACCCATTTTCTCTAAAAGAAATTGAAGATATTTTAAAGTTTAAATTCTAACAAGTTATAGATATATATTAACAATTTATAATTAAAATGTTTTTAATTTTTATTGAGCAATTATGTAAAATTATTTTATAGTTAATGTATATATCTTATACAATACAAATCTATGAAAAATATGGTTAATGCAATAGCAAATGTCTTTCTCTCTTCACAACGATTCTATTTCTTTTAATACCCAACGCTGTTTAAAGACAGGAATGTCATAGGTTGAAAGAACAAAATAGAATTTTATTTTTATAAGCAATGGGGTAGACTTTACATTAAAAGAGTACAAGGGTACTCGCCCGTTTACAAAGTCATTACAGAATGAGGAAATCCAAAATATTCTTACACTAAAAATAAAAGTTTAAAGCACCCTTCAATTTCAATCTGATAATATACCAAAACCAAGAGGTAAGTCTAATCTTCTCAAAAACCTTCCCAACAATTCCAACCTCGTTATTAAGATGGTCACATTGCACTTACACCAAAGAGACCAAAAAGTTACCAACCACAACAATAGTCTCTTCCTAACCGAAACTTTCCATTTTAAGGGTTCTAAGAACCACAAAAAGTGTTCAATGATAGAAGCAGATTGCCCATGCTGAACACCAACCCACAAAAGCCCCTTGTTCTAGACCCTACATGAAAAAGGGCAAAAGAAACAGATGGGCAATTGATTCACCAAGAACATTGCATAAACACAAACATTTAAATCACTATTTGGTAAGACACCCCTTTTAGATAACTTTTCCATTGTAGCAATTTTGTTCTTCACGCATTTCCAACCGAACACCTGAATCTTTGATGGAAATTGAGTTCTCCAAATGTGATCCACAACCACAAGCGCACCATGACCCAAGAATGACAGACTGCCACGACATATAAACTCCACTAACCGAAAATGAGACTGCCCCTTATGGAAACCAGACAAAATATCCTCTTCTCCTAACTTTGGACAAACAAAAGAGAAAATGGTTCTCAACTTCAACAACTTTGTTTGCTTTCAATAGAAAACCCTTAAACTTCTCAAATTTATCCGAGAACACCTTTCTAACAAAGAAAATGCATTACTAATATTCGATAGTTCAACTATTGCAACACATAAAAGAAAAATATTTAAAAAACTAAGGTGCACAACATCACATTCCTTATAAAAATTCCCTTTTGATGCATTATTACAAACTTCTCTAAAAAAAAGTTTTATATTGTCGAAATTTGACAAGTTTGTTAATGTCACATTCCCTTGATGACAATTTTGACATATAAAAATTCGCTGAAGTATCAATTCAATTATCTTATAATAAGAAGAAAAAACACATAATATACCTTATTGTTATTCTGGCTGCTTCTCCTATATGCCTTCAACAAATATCATAATTACTAGCTTTACTAAGCACTCACTGTTTTTTTACTCCAACATTTGTGATGCGATAATGCTATTTGACAATTTAAATATAAAAAATAGAAGATAAAGGAAATAAAATTCAATCCCAAATGCACAGTGTTAAAGATAAAATTGGTTCGTGCATCCAGTCTGGGAATTTTGACATATGTTTTATTTAAGAAACCAAAATTCAAGTGGTGGATTGTTTACTAGTTGCAGAATTCTGGGGAAATAAGAAGCGTATTGGCATTTGCGCAAGGTGTAGAAATTCAGATTGTAAGGATTTCAAATCCTTCTTTGAGGATATGAAGCTCATCGACGTGCCTTGTGTATGAGGATGATATATGTGGTTTAATAGCGTGGGGAACGCTATAAGCAGGCCGAACAAATTTTTGCTCATGGAAAACATCATTAGAAACTGGAAGATTTCGAGGAAATGGGTGGGAAAACGTGATATTTCTAACCATTACCCCCATTTAGTTGAAACCATGTGAAAAGTATTGGGGTCCTAAACCTTTTAGATTCAACAACTGTTGGCTTAAATGTAAATACTTTGGGGCATTTATTGAGGAAGAATGGAAGACGCTACAGGTGGAGGGAAGGGGCGACTTCAGATTTAAAGAGAAGCTTAAAATGTTATTGGAGAAATTGAAGTGGTGGAATAAAATGGTTTTTGGTTGGATTGATCTTAATGTTGACAAAGCGGTTAAGAAGCTAAACGAGTATGACGAGTTACTGGTTCTTAAACAGGAGGATGATTGTACTAGGCTCGTAGAAGAGAGATCTAAGGCGATAGAATTGATGTGGAAAAATTTGAATTTTAAGGAAAGTATTATAAGAAAAAAGTCTAGACAAGTGTGGCTGAAAGAAGGGGATCAAAACTCCATTTTTTTTCATAATCCAGTCAAAGAAAGAATTAGGAGAAATCATATTTCGATTTTAGAAACTTATCTTGGTAAGGTGGAAGGGGTGTTGGAAATTAAGGAGGCGGTTAGGAGGAGTCATTTCAAATATTTCTTCAAAGAAGGTTGTTCCTCAAGACTGGTGCCTGAACGTGTGTCGTTTCAACGTTTGACAGAGGAGGATAATTTAGATTTGGAGGCTCCTTTTAGCGAGCAAGAGATTAAGGAAGCGGTTTGAAGCTGTGATGGTAATAAAAGTCTAGGGCCTGCTGGCTTTTCTTTTGATTTTTTGAAGACTAAGTGGGATCTTATTAAGGAGGATGTTATCTTGCTTGTGAATGACTTTCATACCAATTCTAAGCTGACAAAAGGTTGTACATCGTTGTTTCTTACATTGATACCGAAAGTCTTTAATCTGCAATCTCTTTTGGATTATAGGCCGATTTTCTTGGTAGGGTGTATGTACAAGATTTTGGCAAAATTGTTGGCTTCAAGATTTAAGAAAGTCATAGGAAAACTGATTTCAGTGAAACAATCAGCTTTCGTTCCGGGGAGAAATATTTTAGATGGCGTTCTTGTGGTGAATTAGATTCTCGACTTGGCTAAAAGAGAGAAGAGGAACTGCATGATTTTAGAAGTTTATTATGAGAAAGCCTACAATATTGTAAGTTATAATTACTTGAGATTTTGTATGGACAAGACAGGGTTTGGTTCTAAATGGAGGATGTGGATGGAGGCTTGTGTGTTTAGTATCACTATGTCGGTTTTAGTTAACTGAAGTGCAACTATGGATTTTTGTGTAGCAAGAGGTTTGCGTCAAGGCGATCCACTCTCGCCTTTTCTCTTTGTGATTTCTATGGAGGGGTCGTATCATGAACAATGCCATAGAAGTAGGGGATTTCAAGGGTTTTCGTGTAAATGATGACATCTCTTTCGATATGCTACAATTTGCCGCTGACACTATTATTCAGGAGGATGGAAGTATGGAGAATTTATGGGGTATGAAAGGTGTCTTGAGAGGGTTCAAAATGATCTTGGGCCTAAAAGTTAACTTCTTCAAAAGTAAGATTTTCTGAGTTAATTTAAGTGAAGGGTGTTTGTCCATGGCGGACGCATTCCTATCCTGTGGCATTGACAATGTCCCTTTTAAATTTTTGGGTGTGAGAATCAGAGATAGCCCGAGTAAAATTCACACGTGGAAAGATGTTATCAACAATGCTGCTAACATACTTTCAGTTTGAAAGAACAAACTTCTGTCCTTGGGAGGAAAGGTAATTTTGATCAGTTTTGCTTTGAGTTCTACCCATGTTTATTCTTTATCCTTTTATAAACCCCTATGAAAGTGTTGAAAGAAATTATGAAGGATTCAAGCGAATTTTCTTTGGGGAGGTTCGGGCGAGAAAATGACTATTCATTGGGTTAGTTGGGAGAAAGTGTGCAAATCCAAGAAGGAGGGTGGCCTAAGTATTAAGAATCTCGAGCCTTTCAATACGACATTGTTATCTAAGTGGAAATGGTGGATTATGAAAGAAAATGATGCGATTTTGAGTGGTCTTTTGTGTAACACCCGAATTATTTAATTACTTATTTAATTTAATATTTTCGTATATTTTTCCGAATAATTGGTAATATTGTACAATGCCAATTTAAGTCATTATATGATTATAAGGTGATTAATCGAAATAAGTGGTGGGAATAATATTAATAATACTAATAATATTAGAATTGTAGAAATTGCTATTAAGTGGGCTAAGTTATTATGTTGGTTGTAGCAAAGTGGGGGTGTAGTCTAGTAAGCTCAATAAGAGTAATAATAATAATGTCATTATTTTAAGAGAAGTAGAATAGAATAAAATAGTGTTGGTGGTTTATGAGTAGAGGAGAAAAGGTTTGGGGAAAAAGAAGAGAAGAGTAGAAGTTGCAAGCTTGAGGCTAGGTCAAATCTCCATCTTTGAGCAAATCAACCTCCGATTCACAAGGTAATGGTGGGGTTCTTTCTTTCTAATTGGGAACATGATGGATGATAGGTAGTTGAGGGTTTATAATCTTGCAAGTTTTTTGTCTTGTTATTGTAGGATGAATTTCAAATTGATGCTTGATAATCCATGAAATTTGTTGAATGAATTGATAAATGTTGTCTTTGTTTGATTCCCCATGTTGCTAGTACCTTAGGCTGATTCGTTTTGGTTTGTGGGTGTGTTGGATGCCAAAAGTTTGGAAAATGGCATGAAGAATATGCAGGCAACGCTGAAAAAACCCAATCTATCACGTTCAGTCGCGAACTGAGTCCCTGCTAAAGTCGCGGCGCGAAGGTGGGTTCGCGGCGCGTACTGTGTAGTTTTGAACACTTTTTCTGATTTTTGAATTCTGTCCAATTTAAGCACTTGAACTAGGGAACTTTGAGTAGGCTTCCATGAGTAAAACAATGCTAGTAATTAATAAGGAATGATACCAGAGTTGATTAGAAATAGTTTCGAATTAGTATGTTGGTAGTTGTAAGAGGTATAACCGATTAACTAAAATTTGGAGGAATTGAAGGAATGGCTCGTATACACTAGTAAGCTATCGTAGCGTGTTCGTTTTGCTAAATTTAGTTGGAGGCTTAAAAGCCAATGTTGAAAGTTGTTTGTTGTTGAAAGTTGTTTATTGTTCTAAGTTGTCTCGTTGTGTATGTTGTTGTTGTTGTTGTATGCCATACATGATAGTCGCATACATTGCATTTTATTCAGTTGGAGCTATGCTCACCCATGTTGGCCTAGATTGGCAAAATGTTGAAAGTTAAACGCTTATTCCTTGTTGATGCCTCGGTAAACTGGCATATTTCAAAGTTGGGAGTTTTATTCCGATGGTACCACATGCATCTTCATTTGTCCAAGTTGAGTACTATAGCGCATAATGATGTTGTTGTGTGGTTAAATTGTGTTTGTTGTTGATTGGTTGTGAGATGGCAAAATAGTGACTTTTATGTAATTCTAACTATATATTATTTATCATGATCTCAATTATATAGTTTGATATCTCACCCTTTCATTTGTTTCGTCATTTCCTTTATATTGGTAACGTGCAGGTAACAAGGAGGAGTAGCTGTTATCATGTTTAGTTCAAGTTCGGTGTCATTGCTCTAATAAGTAGCACTCGGGGAAAAATGAACACTTGTGTTATTTGTTGTTTTAATGTTGAACTTTACGTCGTTGATTGAGGAGTTTATTATGTTGATTTGTTTATGACTCAAAAGATGATATGTCTTATATGAAAAACTATTATGATTTCGCTGAAGTCGTTTATGTTTGAAGACTAAAAATTATGCGTTGTGTTAGTTCCGCCTCTTTTAAGTTG
This sequence comes from Vicia sativa, assembly GCA_021764765.1. Taxonomy (NCBI): domain Eukaryota; kingdom Viridiplantae; phylum Streptophyta; class Magnoliopsida; order Fabales; family Fabaceae; genus Vicia; species Vicia sativa. Next base: position 55,011,645 of record CM038794.1, on the reverse strand, counting down.
AAAAGTGTGACATCCTAATTATGTTAGAAAATTTTATACTGTGATTTTATTGATTAATTACATGGGGTAGAATTGGTGTGTTACATTAGTGGTATCAGAGTAGGTCGGTCCGTCCGGTCAAGTTGTGGAGTCTTTTAACAATCGAGTATTGGTATTTAGTTCTAATTTTGTTTGTGTTGTAGTGATAAGTCGAGATGGCTGGAAGGAATGATGCTGCAATTGTTGCTGCTTTGCAAGCGATGGCTCAGGCTATGCAGAATCAATCGAATGCTGACGAGAATGCTGGGTCTCGTAGTTTGGAGACTTTCTAAGGAGAGAATCCACCAATGTTCAAGGGTAAGCATGATCCTGATGGAACACTAGAATGGTTGAAGGAGATTGAGAGGATCTTTCGTGTGATGGACTGCACTCCAACATAAAAGGTTCGTTATGGGACTCATATGCTAGCAGTCGAGGCTGATGACTGGTGGCTAGAGATACGTCCGAGATTGGAAGCTGCATGTGAGGAAATCACTTGGGTTGTGTTCCGTAGGGAATTCTTAAGGAAGTACTATCTGGAAGATGTTCGGGGTAAGAAAAAGATTGAGTTCCTTGAGCTGAAGCAGGGGAACAAGTCTGTTACTGATTATGCTGCGAAGTTCATTGAGTTAGGTAAGTTCTATCCACATTTTGATGGAAAAGGTGTTGAATTTTCTAAGTGAATCAAGTTTGAGAACGGGTTGCACTCGGAAATCAAGAAGGTTGTTGGCTATCAGAAGATTCGTGTCTTTTCTGATTTGATTGATAGTTGCAGAATCTTTGAAGAGGATAGTGATGCTCATCACAAGATTGTTAGTGATAAGAGAGACAAGAATCAACAGATCTGTGACAAGCCTTATGATGCGGGGAAATGTAAACAAAGAGTTTCTCCGGGTCAGAGGACTAGTGGGGGAGACGCTCCTGCTAGGGTTGTATGCTACAAATATGTGCAACCTGATAACAAGAGCAATGTTTGTAATGCCGAAGTAAAGAGGTGTTTCCGTTGTGGTAAGATTGGGAATGCGATATCTGACTGCAAGCACAAAGAGATGATCTGTTTCAGTTATGGTGAAGAGGGACACATTGTTAGTCAGTGTTCGAAACCAAAAAAGGGGAAGGCTAGTGAAAAAGCATTTGCTTTGGCTGGGAATCCAACAACTAATGAGGATAGACTCATTAGAGGTACATGTTTCATTAATAATATGCCTTTAATTACTATTATTGATACTGGTGCTACTCATTATTTTATTGTTGTTGATTGTGTCGAAAGACTGGGTCTTATGTTTTCTTCTACGAATGGAGAAATGGTTGTCGAAATTTTGGCTAAGGGATCGGTGACTACTTCTCTTGTATGTTTGAATTGCCCTTTGTCGATCTTCGACAAAGACTTTGCCGTCGATTTGATTTTTTTTCCGTTAAGAGGACTAGATGTGATCTTGGGTATGAACTGGTTAGTGTATAACTATGTTCATATCAATTATTATAACAAGTCTTTGAGGTTTTCTACTCCTAAAGAGGAAGGAGCTGATTTGTTGACTGGTAAGTAGTTGAGGCAATTGATGCAAGACGAAGCGCATATGTTCTCGTTGATGGCGTCGTTGTTTGTTGAGAATCAAGTTAAAACGGACGAGTTGCAGGTGGTGCGAGAATTTCCTGAAGTGTTCCCTGATGAAATTCCTGATGTACCTCCTAAAAGAGAAATTGAGTTTCCACTTGATCTTGTACCTGGTACCAGACCTATTTCTATGGCACCGTACAGGATGTCTGCATCTGAGTTGTCTGAATTGACGAAGAAATTAGAAGAGTTGCTTGAGAAAAAGTTTGTAAAACCAAGTGTATCACCGTGGGGAGCTCCAGTGTTGTTGGTAAAGAAGACAGATGGAAGTATGAGACTTTGTGTTGATTATCCACAATTGAATAAAGTGACGATTAAGAACAAGTACCCGCTTCCTAGAATTGATGACTTGATGGATCAATTGGTGGGTGCTAGTGTGTTTTCTAAGATTGATTTGAGATCCGAATATCACTAGATTAGAGTGAAAGAAGATGATCTTCAGAAGACTGCATTCAGGACTCGGTATGGACACTACGAGTATTCGGTGATGCCTTTCAGTGTTACTAATACGCCGGGAGTATTCATGGAGTACATGAACCGTATTTTTCATACTTACTTGGATCGATTTGTGGTGGTATTCATTGATGACATTCTGATTTACTCTAAATTGGAAGAAGAACATGCAGAACTCCTAAGAGTTGTGTGGCAAGTTTTGAAGGAGAATGAATTATATGCGAAGTTGTCCAAGTGTGAATTCTGGTTGAAAGAGGTTATTTTTCTTGGCCATGTCATTTATGGTAGTGGCATTGTCGTGGATAATTCTGAAATTGACGGTGTGTTCCAATGGGAAACTCCGAAGCCGGTTACTGAGATTAGAAGCTTCTTGGGATTACCCGGTTACTATAGACAGTTTATCGAAGGGTTTTCTAAGTTGGCACTCCCGTTGACTAAGTTGACTTGCAAGTTAAAAGCCTTTGTGTGGGATATTCGATGTGAAGAAACTTTCAATGAGTTGAAAAAGAGGTTGACGTCGGCTCCAGTTTTGACTTTACCTAATATAGGAGAGCCTTTTGTTGTGTACTGTGATGCTTGTCTGATGGGGTTAGGTGGTGTTCTTATGCAGAATGGTAAAGTGGTTGCTTATACATCTAGGCAATTGAGGACTCATGAAAAGAATTATCCTACGCATGATCTTGAATTGGCTGCAGTGGTCTTTGTGTTGAAAATCTGGAGGCATTATATTTGTGGTTCTAGATTTGAAGTGTTTAGTGACCATAAGAGTTTGAAGTACCTTTTTGATAAAAAAAAGAGTTGAATATGAGGCAGCGAAGATGGTTAGAGTTATTGAAGGATTATGATTTCGGTTTGAATTATCATCCCAGAAAAGCTATTGTTGTGGCTGATGCTTTAAGCCGAAAGACTTTGCATATGTCTGTCATAATGGTTAAGGAGTTGGAGTTAATTGAGCAATTATGATATTTGAGGTTGGTTTGTGACGTGACACCATATAGTGTTATTTTGGGAATGTTAAAGATCAACAATGACTTTCTCGACAATATCAGAGAGGCTCAAAAGCTAGATGTGAAGTTGGTGGATTTGATGGTAGGAACCGATTGACCTGAGAATGATGATTTCAAGTTGGATGCGCAAGGTGTGTTGAGATTCCGAGATCGTATTTGTATTCCTGATGATGAAGCGATTAAGAAAGTGATTCTTGAAGAGAGTCATAAAAGCAGTTTGAGTATTCATCCAGGAGCTACGAAAATGTATCAAGACTTGAAGGGCTTGTTTTGGTGGCCTGGCATGAAACATGATGTGGCACAGCTTGTGTATGCTTGTTTGAATTGCCAGAAATCAAAGACCGAACATCAGAAGCCTGCAGGGTTGATGCAACCGTTGGAAGTTCCGAAATGGAAATAGGATAACATTTCAACGGACTTTGTAACGGGATTACCTAATACCTTGAGAAGACATGATTCAATTTGGGTGATTGTTGATAGGATTACAAAGTCGACACACTTTATACCTATTAACATTACATATCCGATTGCGAAGTTGAATGAAATATATGCCAGGGTGATTGTGAAGTTGCATGGTGTTCCTTTGTGTATTATGTCAGATAGAGACCCAAGGTTTAATTCTGATTTTTGGAAGAGTTTGCAAGAAGCATTGGGATCTAAGTTGAGGTTGAGTTCGGCGTATCATCCATAAAGGGATGGTCATACTGAGAGAACTATTCGGTCGTTGGAAGATTTGTTGAGGGAATGTGTTCTTGAGCAAAGAGGCTCATGGGATACTTATCTTCCTTTGATCGAGTTCACTTTTAATAACAGTTACTATTCTAGTATTGGGATGACACCTTTTGAAGCACTGTATGGTCGGAGGTGTAGGACTCTATTATTTTGGCATGAATCTGGTGAAGGTGTGGTAGTTGGACCGTAAATTGTTCGAGAGACTACAGAGAAAGTGAAGTTTATTCGGTAAATGATGAAGGCTTCCCAGAGTAGGCGAAAAAGTTACCATGACAAGAGAAGAAAAGATTTAGAATTCCAAGCTGGCAATCATGTGTTTTTGAGAGTCACACCTGTGACTGGGGTTGGGAGAGCTCTGAAGTCTAAGAAGCTCACTCCTTGTTTTATTGGTCCGTATCAAATATCAGATAGAGTTGGAAATGTGGCATATCGAGTGGCATTACCGCCAAATATTGCTAATCTGGACGATGTGTTTCATGTATCGCAACTCCGAAAATATAATCGTGATCCATCTCATGTGATTCAAATGGACGATGTGCAAGTACAGGATAATCTCACGGTAGAGACAACACTTGTGAGAATTGCGGATCGCGAAATGAAGACTCTGAGAGGGAAGAAGATTGCGTTGGTGAAGGTTGTCTGGTTGGGAGCTGCTGGAGAAAACATGACATGGGAATTGGAGGGCAAGATGCGAGACTCCTATCCTGAGTTGTTTTAACCAGGTAAATTTTCGAGGACGAAAATATTTTAAGTGGGGAGAGTTGTAACACCAATTATTTAATTACTTATTTAATTTAATATTTCTTATATTTTTTCGAATAATTGATAATATTGTAGAATGCCAATTTAAGTCATTATATGATTATAAGGTGATTAATCGAAATAAGTGGTGGAAATAATATTAATAATACTAATAATATTAGAATTGTAGAAATTGCTATTAAGTGGGCTAAGTTATTATGTTGGTTGTAGCAAAGTGGGGGTATAGTCTAGTAAACCCAATAAGAGTAATAATAATAGTGTTATTATTTTAAGAGAAGTAGAATAGAAAAAAATAGTGTTGGTGGTTTATGAGTAGAGGAGAAAGGGTTTGGGGAAAAAGAAGAGAAGAGTAGAAGTTGCAAGCTTCAGGCTAGGTCAAATCTCCATCTTTGAGCAAATCAACCTCTGATTCACAAGGTAAGGGTGAGGTTTTTGCTTTCTAATTGGGAACATGATGGATGATAGGTAGTTGGGGTTTATAATCTTGCTAATTTTGTGTCTTGTTGTTGTTGGATGAATTTCAAATTGATGCTTGATAATCCATGAAATTTGTTGAATGAATTGGTAAATGTTGTCTTTGTTTGATTCCCTATGTTGCTAGTATCTTAGGCTGATTCGTTTTGGTTTGTGGGTGTGTTGGATGCCAAAAGTTTGGAAAAATGGCATGAGGAAGATCTCAAACCAAAACCTAATCATCACGTTCATTCAAGCGGTTGACGCGGCGCGAACTGAGTCCCTACTAAAGTCGCGGCGCGAAGGTGGGTTTGTGTCGCGTACTGTGTAGTTTTGAACACTTTTTATGATTTTTGAATTCTGCCCAATTTAAGCACTTGAACTAGGAAACCTTGAGTAGGATTCCATGAGTAAAATAATGCTAGTAATTAATAAGGAATGATACCAGAGTTGATTAGAAATAGTTATGAATTAGTATGTTGGTAGTTGTAAGTGGTATAGCCGATTAACCGAAATTTGGAGGAATTGAAGGAATGACTCGTATACACTTGTAAGCTATCGTAGCGTGTTCGTTTTGCTGAATTTATGTTGAATGTAATGAATTGCAAGTATAAAGTTGGTTGTTGTCCTAAATATGAATAAATTTTGTTGGAGGCTTAAAAGCCAATGTTGAAAGTTGTCTCGTTGTGTATGTTGTTGTTGTATGCCATACATGATAGTCGCATACATTTCATTTTATTAAGTTGGAGCTATGCTCACCCATGTTGGTCTGGATTGACAAAATGTTGGAAGTTGAAGGCTTATGCCTTGTTGATGCCTCGGTAAACTAGCATATTTCTAAGTTGAGAGTTTTACTCCGATGGTACCACATGCATCTACATTTGTCCATGTTGCATACTATAGCGCATAATGGTGTTGTTGTGTGGTTAAATTGTGTTTGTTGATTTGTTGCGAGATGGCAAAATAGTGACTTTTATATAATTCTAACTATATATTATTTATCATGATCTCAATTATATAGTTTGGTATCTCACTATTTCATTTGTTTCGTTGTTTCCTTTATATTGGTAACGTGCAGGTAACAAGGAGGAGTAACTGTTACCGTTTTTAGTTCAAGTTCGGTTTCATTGCTCTGATACGTAGCACTCGGGGGAAAATGAACACTTGTCTTATTTGTTGTTTTAATGTTGAATTTTATGTCGTTGATTGAGGAGTTTATTATGCTGATGTTGTTTATGACTCAAAAGATGCTATGTCTTATGTGAAAAACTATTATGATTCCACTGCGTGATTAATGAAGTCGTTTATGTTTGAAGACTAAAAATTATGCGTTGTGTTAGTTCCGCCTCTTTAAAGTGTTATGTATCTGTTTTGAATAAAAATGACAGGTTTATGTGTTTAAGTTGAAAAGTGTGACATCCTGATTATGTTGGAAAATTTTATACTCTGATTTTATTGATTAATTACTTGGGGTAGAATTGGGGTGTTAAATTTTGTGTCACAGATACCATACTCTGGTGTTGAAGCTGTTTTATGAAGGTGTTAAGGTTTCCCGTAGTTGTGATTCGATTTGGTGGAGAGACTTGTTGAAAGTTGATGTGAAAAACGAGAATGTTTTTACTAACAATGTTTTATGCAGGTTGAAAATTGGATCAGATATTTCCTTTTGGCACAATCGTTGGTTGGTCAAACAGTCTCTTAAAGAAGCTTATCCAAAAGCTTTTGAGGTGGCCTTTGATAATTTGGGAGCGCAGCGAGTGCAGGTTGGTGGATCGACGGTTTATGGCATTGGAAAACCATTTGTGAAGCTGTTGCGATAAATCATACATCAGCCCAAAAAGAGGAGGAAATTATGCTTTTATTGAATGATGTGGAGCCTCAGCTTTTGGGGGAGGTTGAGTTTGAATGGTGGGACAATGACGGCAAAGATTTTACGGTTAAAGATTTTTATAATAAATTGAATTGTAACGGTTCAGACTTACCGACAGACGAATTGTTGTCCAATTTGTGTAAGATGAAGGTTCCATAAAAAATTCATGTTTTTGGTTGGAGAATGATTCAAGATAGGCTTCCTCCTAGACAACAACTTATCAAGCGAGGAATCATTAACGGTACTTTGAATTCTTGTTGTGTGATTTGTTTTCGAGATGAGGAAGATATTGCTCATCTTTTTAATTCTTGTGTTGTGTGTGCTCGACTCGTATTTAGGAGGTGGCGAATAAGTGGATAGGTAATCGACTGAACTTTTCTTTCCATGGTTCTTTGTCTATTATGTTTTCTATCCAACAAGTAAAGAACTTATCAGCTAGAAACTCCATGGGGATCATTTGGATAGCAACTTTATGAACTTTTGAATTATGCGGAATGCTATTTTATTTAAAGAAAGTGTTTTTAACTTCGATAAATGTTTCTCTTCTATTATTTTCTTGTCTTGGATATAGATGGAGATAGGTTGTATTTCGTCAAATTTTTGTAGTTATTATAATTGATTTATCTGTCCTTTAAATTGTGTTAAGCACAGGGATCGACTTTTCTTATTTGTAATGGGTTCGAGTACTCGTATCCTCGATTTTTATTGATAATTTCATTGCTTATAAAAAAAAAATAGTAATTAGAACATTAGAGTATATTTAATATTAAAATTTTTGGAAGGATAAATGTGAAGAAGTGTCTATTTTTCACCTTAAAATCTATAATATAAGAAAAGAAGATGTTCTGGAAAATACCAAAATAACTTTTTCTCTTTGTCCTCCACCTCATTAATGTAGGGGTATTTTATGTCTAAAAAATATTTCTTCTTTCAAATTGAAAAGTTGGTGGACCCCACCGATGTGTTTGATTAGAGAATTTGTTGTGTTCCATACACACTTTTTCCCTTTTAATTTTGACTTTATTTTTCAATTTTAATTTTTCTTCGTTTCAATCAATTTTTTTTTCTTCATAACCAAACTATCTCTTTTCCACAAACAAGTCTATTTTTCATACCATTAGATGTAAGATGGCAATCAAATCAAACAAAACATGATTACTTTTCAACTTATCACTTTACCTGTTTTCACAAATCTATCACTTATCATAACATCACTTATTTTTTTATAAACACCGAATAAAAAAATATTTTTTAGAAAAAAAAACAAATAAATTATGGTTAATTTGTATTTAACAATATAAATCAATTATAATGCTCATAAATAAAAATAAATTTATTATTGATTCAAATATTTTTATAAATAATAACAAACAAAAATAATTTCAAATAAGAAAAAAATTTATTATTAATTAAAATGTTTTTTTATACGAAAAATATAGTGAGTATGTTTTGTTTTTGCTTGCTCATGTTCGCAAATTATGATGATATTTTTGTCACGTTCATATTAAACCATCATTACTCTATGTAATGTACAAGTATTTTTATTAGAACTAAGGTTAGCAAGTGAGAGACTCAGCTAACAACAAAATTGTAAACTGCATTTACCAGTACTAGATAAAATTTATTGTTGGTTTAAATATTTTATATAAAAAAATTATACTTATGGAACAATTATATTTTTCATTTAAAAAATGTGTTATTGATCTAAATATCTTTATATAAGAAAATTTATTGTTGATCAAAATATTTTTGTAAAAGATACATAAAAAAAATAATATTTGTTTACAGGATAAAATTTTATTATTGGTGTAAATATTTTTATATACAAAAATTGTATTTATGATCTAAATATTTTTTATTCAAAAATGATATTTGAGAAAAAATATATTATTAATCTAAATATTTTTATATACGAAAATTTACTATTGAGAAAAAATAATATTTATATATGAGAAAAATTTATTATTGATCTAAATAGTTTTATATACGATAACAATATTTATGATTCAAATATTTTTTATTCAAATACGATATACGAGAAAAATATATTATTGATCTCAATATTTTTAAATCAAAAAATTTACTATTGATCCATATATTTTTGTAAAAGATACATAAACAAATAAAAATAATATTTGTGGGGGATAAAATCTATTATTGGTCTGAATATTTTTATATACAAAAATTGTATTTATGATTCAAATATTTTTTATTCAAAACTGATGTACCGGAAAAATATATTAATAATCTAAATTTCTTTTTATAAGATAATTTACTATTGATCAATATATTTTTGTAAATGATACCTAAAGAAAAATAATATTTATAGACCGTAAAAATATATTATTGGTATAAATATTTTTATATACTAAAAACAGTATTTAGGATTCAAATATTTTTTCAAAATGGTATACTGTAAATAATTGATTATTGATCTATATATTTTATATACGAAAATTTATTATTGATCCACATATTTTTATAAACGATACTTAAAGAAAAATAATGTTTATATCAAGGAAAATCTATTATTGATCTAATTATTTTATTTAAGAAAATGGTATTTATGACCCAATTATTTATAATTCAAAAATGGTATATGAGAAAAAATCTATTATTGATCTAAATAATTTTTATATACGAAAAAATATATTATTGATCTAAATATTTTTTCTTTCTATTTTAATCTTCTATTTAAAATAATATTTGTAAACGGGAAAAAATATATTATTGATTTAAATATATTTATATACGAAAATTTATTTTTGATCCAAATATGTTTGATAACGATACCTAAGCAAAAATAATATTTGTGCACGGGAACATGAAGTTATTTATTAAAATATTGATTATTAACGGAAATATGAAGTTGCTGATTAAAATATTTTTTTTATTAATTATAAATTCAATTATTTTTTTTACGAGTAATCAAATATTTTTCTATTAAAATATAAATACGCGTCCCGTACCGGAACCCGTGCGAAATCGCACGGGTTTGTTACTAGTTTGATAAAATAGACACGAATAGAAACGACAAAAAGGTAATTGGCTTTCATGAAAATTCACATTTTGCCCTTTATTTGTTTTGTTCAGAAATTAGTTACAAACATCAAAAACGTAATTTGGCTTTGATGCACGTATTTCCCATTCTTTTCCTTCATTCATGTACAAGATCACTTTCGTGAAGTTGCACAAAACTTGCTATTATTTTTCATACCCGTCATGGATGAAGATACTATCATGGTGGTGAGACAAGATTTCATGCTTTCACCCACGGCTGATAGTAAACCAACTTTCAGAACAGCCCATTTTCTCAAACCAATTTCAAACTCCATTGATGAACCACCATTTCCATCACACTCTTCTGTCTTTGAACCAATGGAATGGCCTTTGACAATCCATTTTGATGGGTGGCGTTATCCACAAACCAAATGGTTTAGGTGGGTTGATCAACTTAAGCTCAAATATGAGTCTCTGTGGAAAAAAGTTGGCATCTTTGAAGCTATAATGAGCACAAGGTGCCGTATAAACAAAAACCAAGACTTGCTATATGGAGTTGTCGATAATTGGTGCTGTGAGACAAATACCTTTGTGTTTCCCTTTGGTGAAGCAACCATCACTTTGGAGGATATCATGGTTTTAGGAGGTTACCCTATTCTTGGTGATCCTGTCTTCACTCCACTTGAAGGCCAACAAATGAAAGAGATTGAAGAGAAGCTCGTCCTCGCAAGACGGGAACTTTACAAGAGTAAACAAGGTAAACCTAGAGCATCAATATGGATGGATATTTTCATTGATAATGGTAGTGAAATTGAACATGAAGCATTCCTTGCTACTTGGTTGTCAATCTTTGTTTTTCCACATAAAAGAATGTTGGTGAAACGCTCTTTGTTTCCTATTTCTATTCATCTTGCTAGAGGCAATCCCATTGCTTTGGCTCCTGCTGTTTTGGCTACCATATATAAAGATTTAACTTTGTTTAAGAAAACAGTAGTTGATTTGAAAAAATATCATCCTGTTGGTGGTGAAAGGTTTCCCTTAGAGATTACTCTTGAATCACCCTTTTACTTGGTTCAAATTTGGGTTTGGGAGAGATTCAAAAATTTACAACCACAACCACAAACCATGATGATCAACCATGGAGAGCCTTTATTGTTTAGGTGGCATAAGGTTGAGGCTCCGAAAATAGACAATGTTAGGTTGGCAATAGACTCGGCTATCAGTGATTTTCTTTGGCGTCCATATGTTAAATATGCTGATAAGTGTGGAATGTTTTATCCAAATGATGAAACTTTGGTACCATTTAAGAAAGTTTTGGTGGATAGACAAATGCTCTCATTTGTTATATGCATGAGAGTTTCTGAGCTGGTGGGATTTGACTCTATAGAGCAGTATCTTCCACATAGAGTTGCTATGCAATTTGGAATGGATCAAGATGTTCCAAGTTATGTGCCTAGATTCAATCAGACTAAAGAGATTGCTTGGAAAAACTACTACAGGCCAATATCCGATAAAAACTTGAATTTTCCTTCAAGATTTTTTGAGGCGGATGTGACCGCCCGATATGCAAAGTGGTCGAAGCAGTCTGTATTGGGGAACTACGATTTTGTTAAGAAAATTGTGCAGCGGAAGAGAAGTGCAAGTTCAAGAAAACATAGAACTGATGTAGGAAAAACCAACAGAAGTGGTAGTGATATTGGTAGTGTTCCACCTGGTTTTCCTCCCAATCCTGTTGATACTCTTACTTTTGGAAAGTTTTGTTATGATGGTCCAAAAACTAAAACTAGGAAGCTTGATGATTTGTATGCTGATGTTTCTTATGAGATGCAAGGTGAAAGCCAAAGCAAAAGGTTTTCTGTCAAAAAGAAAGTCTCTTCTTCTCATGATATGGCTGCTAATACAGAAGCTAAAGAAACCGTCCGTGAAAAAGCAAGAGATGATCAAGTTAGGGTTTTGTTAAAAGAGCAAAACTTGAAGAATCAAGAAGAACTTGCGCGTCTGGCAAGGCAACAAGAAGAGATGTTACGGTTAATGGCTTTGAGGGAGAAGAGAGATGAAGAATTGAGGCAACTAGTCACTAGTTTTCTAAGGAATCAACAACCACCGCCACAGTTATCTTCTTAAAACTCTATTTTGTTTTAAGCTGACTTTATGAAACTTATGAGAGTGATGCTATTTTCGTATCGACCATTTAGTTGATAACAATACTGGTTTAGATGACTTATTAGATGTTTTTTTAATCTGCTATGAGTGTGCTTGTGTTACTTGCCTTTAGTAATATGATATGATCAACACATATATTTTATAATCTTCTGTGATTGCGCTTGTGTTACTTATGACAGTATAATCAGCTGAGCGAGCGATTAATTTGACTAGCAACATAAAGACGCTAGACTGGAATCATTAGTCTGCGAAGTGATACAAACAGCAAATGGAAAAAGTGAGATGATCAGTAATTTAAAAAGCTATGTGATTTCTTAAATTCGTTGTAATTACGAACAAACCTTATCTAGCTTTCCAAGATTCAATCCTTCAAAGTTTTTAAATACAAGGTGTGGTGGAATTGTAAATCTGTACAGGAACAAGTCATTGGCATATATCTTAAAACATAGTAAGATTTATCAAGTGGCTATAAATAATAATATGGGGTAAGGTTCAACGTCAAGAAGAACCAAATCATGAAAAATTGGTGTGTCCAAAAAATAAAATGCAGTGCTTATTTATAAATGATAGTTGTCAGCTAATATATTGTGTAAACTTGGCGAATATTCAAAGTTCTACAACTTAACAGCAGTATTAAAAAAAAAGTTCTACCCATAGGAAAAGATAAGATAAATAGAATGAGAAAATATCAAAATCTACAATATAAGAAAACAAAACATTTTTCAACCAACTACTGAACTATTTATTGCCAATTGGGATCCTAGGAGCATCATTGGTAAGTCATTTTGTGTCTTTTGTTATGCTTAAGGGAGTATTAATATTATATATCATGACTATGATTTCAGCTGGTGTTGCTCTTTTGTTGTATGTAATAATATTGTCATTGATTGTGTTTTGCATCACGTGCCATACTTAATTGGGCAATTCTCGAAAATGCAGACTAATGAAAATAACACAAGTTTGAATGCTAAGATCTTGGAATTGCAAAGAAAATGGAGTGATATATGTCAATGATATATGGAAAATGTAGTTTGGAATGTATGGAAACTATTGACATCAAGGGTACTGGAATGTATTATTTGTATTTCATGTTTTGTGATCCTCAATTGAAGGACACTGTCATTTCAAGAAGAACTGTTTGGAGAAATCCATATGGTTATTTACCTGGGAAGATGACGCCATTGATGACATTTTATGGTTTCATGTCTTTGGCTTACCTTTTTCTCGGACTTGTCTGGTTTCTCAGGTTTGTACGGTATTGGAACGATGTGATCCAGTTGCATTACCACGTTACTGCAGTCATTAGCCTTGGCATGTGTGAAATGGCCTTGTGGTATTTTGAGTATGCAAATTTCAATTCAACATGAAGCAGGCAGATGATAATTACAGTTTGGGTTGTGACTTTCACAGCAGTCAAGAAGACAGTGTCGCGGCTTCTTCTTTTGGTTGTTTCTATGGGTTACGGAGTTGTCCGTCCAACGCTTGATGGTTTAACCACAAAAGTCCTTCTTCTTGGTGTGTTGTATTTTGTGGCCTCATAAGCACTTGAGCTGGTGGAACATCTCGGCAATATTAATGACTTTTCTGGAAAAGCAAGGCTTTTCCTGGTGCTGCATGTGGCTCTGTTGGATGCTTGCTTTATCCTTTGGATCTTTTCATCATTATCTAAAACCTTGGAGAAGCTTCAGGTAACTTAATATGCATTAATTGTCCAGGTTTAGGAAAACTATCAATCAACCACTATCCTGATTAAGTTTGTTAGAAACAGAACTGTAGTAGAAGAAGAGAGAGAAAGTACATCTTGAATGATAAAGTTCACTTATTTATGCGTGTAGTAGCTTAATCAAAACAATATCAACATTGTTTAATGATGTTTGAACTATGTAGTGTGTTTATGCTTCACTCTAATTCAGTTTTCAATTTTTGTGTTTTTTGTTTTCAATTTTTTGGCCTAATTTTCTTATGGTAATGTGACTACAGATAGCTGTTATTGCCCCGAATATTCCGGCTCTCTATGAAGCTCATTTTGGGATTCCAATGACAGGGGCGGTGCTGAATCTGGTGAATATAAGGCTAAATGCAGCAACTATTGTTTTTCTTCTTGGTCATTGCACTGCGTCGGTTATAATTGTGGATCAAGAGTTCTTTTCGTTGGCGAGAGAAGCTTTGAAAATATAGTCTGAGAAATCTGAAACGTTCAAGTCACCGATTTTGATTGTCATTGGAGATGAAAAGTGCGAGCCTGAGTCACTTAGATATGCGTTGAGCAAAGGGGTTGTTGAGTATGAGGATTTTCTTCAAACTGGTGATCCTGAATACGATTGGAAGCCACCAGAGGATGAGTGGCAGAGCATTGCTTTGGGTTACACGTCTGGGACGACGGCTAGTCCTAAAGGCGTGGTTTTGCATCACCGTGGAGCGTATCTGATGGCTCTTAGTTGTGCACTTATTTGGGGAATAAGTGAAGGAGCTATATATCTTTGGACTCTACCCATGTTTCATTGCAATGGCTGGTACTACACTTGGACTCTTCCTGCTATCTTTGGCACAAACATCTGAATTATATTGTACAAAATAATAAGAAATGGAGAAAATAAAACTACATATAAAAACTTTAATATTAACGGGACTATAAAATTATTCGTAAAAATATTAAATATTAACAAGAATATAAAGTTACCGATTAAAAAAATTGAATAATAACGGAAACATAAAATTATTGACCGAGATATTGAATTTTAACGGAGAAATTACTTATGAAAATATTTAATTTTAATGAAAAGTATTAAATTATAGTCAAAATATTGAATATTAATAAAACATTAATCTACTGATCAAAATATTTAATAATAACGGAGACATTAATTTACTAATCAATATTTAATAATAACGGGAATATGAAGTTACTGATTAAAATATTAAATAATAACAAAAACATGAAGTTACTGATCAAAATATTAAATAATAACGGGAACATGAATTTATTGATCAAAATATTGAATAATAATAGAACGACTTTATTATTTGTTTAAATATTTTTTACAATAATTTTAAAACAAAACTATTAACTTAGTTGTATAGCCCTCAGTTGTATTTTTATACACCTAACTTAACAAATTTTCCTTTTATTTTACCTCCTTTTTTAATATATAAATAAATTACTATAATTCAAGCCATTTTTATTTTACTTAAAACAAAAAAAGTTAATTATATATATTTTTATTATATTTACCTCTATTATAATATTAATATTGAATAAAATAAGAGGGCGAAGCGAATCCGAAACACAGTATCACACTAGTTGATTATATAATTTCGTCGTAGTTGTTCGAGGCCGAAAATATGAGTAATTATAACACCCTATAATCCCCATAAAATATATTGCACAATCAGAGTAAAATTAGAATGCATATCAAGAGGCATTACATATTTTCTTAAAAAATAAGACAATACATACAATTGGTCATAATCATAACACATAATTGAATCTCATGCTTTAAACCAAATCATGCATTTCACATGATTATTTCATACACAGATACTATCAATGATTACATCTCATACTTTAATCATTGGATGAAAAGCAATGAATCCTTAGTGTAAGAGACATAATTCATCTTGAAATTCCTAGCAGCGGTCACGTGATGTCACAGAGAATGTTATGACACGATGTCGACACTCTATTAACAATTCACAGAAATTCAAACAACGATAAAGAACACAATAAATTGTTTACCCATTTAGTGTGTAACTACACCTACATCCGGGGCTACCAAGCCGAGGAAATTCACTATTAGTAGAATTAATTCGAGAATAAACCAATCGGTTTATCTCCTTCACTTAAAACCTACCAATGCAACTTCAATCTAAGTCCTACTTAGACCTGAGTTCCTACTCACTCCCCCTCAATCACAACAGTGATATCAACCTATTGATTAATTGAATTGTGAAGACACACTTCAATAAACTATCTTGATTTTGCTTCAAAGCTTTAATCAAGAGACAAAACACTCGTGCTTCAAAGCTTTGAGTGATAAACAACCCTTACAATCAAATCCTAGTCCAAGGCACTTATCAATTGATAATTGCTTGGCTCACAAAAGTAACTAGAATTACACAAAATACAACCTGCTAAATCTTCAATACATTCAAGAGCGCGACAAAGAAGTAAGGTTCTATTCCTTTTATAGAAGCAGTCCTGAAACTTCAGGTTTGGGCTTCCATAATAATAGCTAGGGTTCACGTAATTAATCCTAAAAACTTGGTCTTTTCAACAACCAATTTAGGTTTAACTAAGATCAACCTAACATCCATGTGAGCATGCAATCTAATAACAGATAAACATAATAAAGCAGCTCAACAAACTTCCTGAAAAATCTCAGGAAAAACAGATTCTGCAGAATAGAATGTCACACAGGATGTCATGACATCTGTTATGACATCAATCAAACTTCTGCAGAATTTCCGATCTGATACTTGCTTCCGTTAGTACTTAAATATCCTTGTCAAGTAGGATTTATCTTCAATCTCTGAATGTCATGACATTTATCAAGACATTGCCATAGCCTAGTTTTACCAAAAAATAATGCCAACTAAAAACACTTACACATACATCGGCACCAAGGCCACATCAAAATAGTATCTCAACATACAAATCCAAAATATATGAGAATACATAACAAATATCTCATAAAAGCAGAAATTCAGATAATCCCCGTGTTACATGACCAGAGCAACGACTCACTACCTAGTGTAAGGAATAAACTAAGTAAACTCCTTCAACTAGTCTCGTGCGCACCACTATCCTCGTAACCCACGTTATCCACATAGGCAACATCACAATAGAAGGGTGAGAATTAACATCATTATTCAAATGTATATAATTGTAAGCAATAAACAACATCTATTAACGAATTTCACACACTTCAAGTGATATTTCAAAATAATATAATTATACAAACATTTCAAGTATAACACAATCACATTTATCACAATTAGCATAATGTCATCAATACAATCAATTTAATTATCCACATAATAAAATATCACAATCCAGCATACAATAATTCATTAATCAATGACTCATGAGACAGCAATGCAATGTGACTCATGCATGTGGTACCGTTTGGGAACATTCCGTTCACCTCGCTTCTGATTCAATAACTTAGAAATCAAAGCCACCAATGTGAACCCAAAGTTTCACCGCTACTAATCCATTCAAGAATCGAGCCA
Source organism: Vicia sativa (assembly GCA_021764765.1). NCBI lineage: Eukaryota > Viridiplantae > Streptophyta > Magnoliopsida > Fabales > Fabaceae > Vicia > Vicia sativa. The sequence continues at coordinate 54,994,340 of CM038794.1, read as the reverse complement.
TATTGTAAACCCAAAGTTTCACCACCTCATATTTCAAGGTCAACCATGTATGTATGTGCAATTCATCAACATAATATGCAAATTAAGATTATTCACCAACCTCAATTATTCAAGCATATCACAGTAATTCAACTCATGTGAACTATCTATCAATTGCACAACAACATGTTTCAACAACAACAAGCATCACAAGTAGCATTTACATATCACCACATATCACAAATAACATATAGCATACGATTTCATTCATGTTATTCGCAACATTTCACGAAAAAAAAGATTCATACATGCTAAACTCAAGTATCAAACATACATTGAAATAGCATACGAAACCAATCCAAAACGCATTTAATTATAATCGGATCCATTAATCAAATACATGAAAATACTCCATAAAATATAATCATATAAGATTTCATGTCAAAAGATCCTAAAAATAACATTTTTGATTTCAGGTCACACTAAGCCCAACCTATCGCGCTAAGCGCCCTTTCCTTAACAAACAACCTCAACTTACAGAACTTTTCGCGCTAAGCCCGGTCCTGCTGGCGCTAAGCGCGGTTAGCGAAACAACACTTTTTCTGCTACGAACCAGCTTCTTTCTCCCACAAAATTACCACACAAAACCCATTCCAATCATCCAAATAACATCATTAAAAGGTATCTAACATGTTTCTAATCATGGGTCATCATTCTAAGTTAAAAAACACAATTTCTCTTCAAACCCTAACATTCAAAGATTCTAGAAATTGAAATTAAACAACCTAGCATGTTACTAATTACTATCCACAACATACAATCAAACAATAACATGGATTCTCCCCCTTACCTCTTGAAGATTCCTCTTCTAGGGTTTTCTCTTCATTTTCCCCCTTTCTCCTCTTTGTTAAGGACCAAAATGTAGATATTTTGTAGATCATTTTGTGGTCCTTTACAATGTCTTTTGATTAATTAGTAGTATTTAATATAGTATTTTGGTCGAATTATGTTTTTATTTAGTTTTTGTTTATAATATATTATTTAACTTAGTTTACATTTAAATTGTAGGTTTTTTGGTATTGATTCCCTCAAGCTTGGATTCAAGGAAGCTTGAAGAGCTATTGGGACTTTTTGAAGCAATTTTTGGAAGAAAAAGTATGCTACGGTCGGCTCGTGATTATGAGCTCAAGCAGTGAAGCGGGCTTAAGCGGTCTGCGATATCAGGAAAAGGACAGTGACCCATGCCTATATCTTTTGTCACCCACTCTCTGATTTGAACCGCTATTCTGTGCTAGAAAACCAGAACCACACTTCTTCTTCATTACTCATCATCATTGTAAACTAGGAAATTAAAATTAGGAACTTGAATCTTGTTCTTCTTGATTTTTCTTCCATGTTCATCATCTTCTCTAAAAATTTTTGCAAGTGAAGCTACCATGACAATGACTGGCTAAACTCCTTTTGGCTCAAGATTAGAGGTAGTTGACCTAACTTTTATATATATATATATATATGTTGAATATCTTTGTTCTACTATCTCTTGATGCTTTGAATCATGATTGAAAAAGTATGTTTCAAAGTTGACCTAGGATATTCTTCCACTAATGAACAAATGCTATAAATAGATTTGTGAGTTAGTGTTTACTTGTATTGAACTTCATTATTATCATGTCAATAGTTGTAGTGAGAAATCATTTAAAGATTTACATGATAAAACTCATAATCTTGGTTTAAAATTAACAAGGTTGAGAGGATACGTAATTATATCGATCATCAACTAGTTCATCCACTTGATTAATTGAATATATATGAAAATAGGTTAATGAAACTAATCTTGACATGCTTCTATCATTTGAAAACAACTCAAAACTCTCTTGAATCCAAACATATCTCTTTTTGAAAAAGGAAACTAAAGTTGTTTGAGTGAAATTTATGATACTTGTAGTTAGGAAACAAAACCCTTGTGTTACCTCATCTTAAAATACGCGTTAACTATTGAGCGCGGCAATATCACATCAATCCACATGGAGCGATAATTGAAAATACTTGATTCATCAAATATACTAACAACAAAATGGTGTCGTTTCCGGCAATGGAACCAAGGAGATATTGATGTTGGTGAGGATGAGGAGGATGATGAGGATGGTGATGATGGTTCTAGTTTCGATACTCCGGGAGATTCTATTCTGGAGGATTCTGACTGATTTCTGTTGTTTCCTTTGTTTTTATTTTAGTACTTTTAGTTTTAGTTTATGTTTTTGTTTTAGTTTCTTAAGACATGGTTGTATTTTGTTGGTTGCCATCCTTTTTAGGTGTGTTTTGTAATTCCAAATTTTACATTTTAAGGCAATATGCCTAAGTACTTTTTTATTTTGAAACACCATTTTGGGGTGTCTTTTTATTTATTTTGCCTTATCTTTTTAAGTTTTACCTTGTTTATTTTAAATTGTATTTCTTTTAGTTTGTCCTGGTTTTTCAATGGGCTCAAAAGCAAAGGTAAATGTGTTTTCACCAAAAAGTGATGGTGATGATATGATTCTCAATGTGATCCACATTTAAGGTACATTTTTAATCGTTTTGTAGAATGTTAACATGTTTATGAAATTTGTGCTTTATGCAAAATATTGTAGCATGTACATAAAAAATTTGTGTTCATGTTTGAATCATTAGAACTTAAACCACAAAGGTGAGAAGCTTTCCTGCTTATACCAAAAATTGAGAGTTCTAGTGGTTATGTTAACTCGTTTGGTTCATGTTTAATCTGAATTTGTTTTTGACATTATGGAAACTTAGAAAGTATCAAGGCATTTTTTGTGCACCATGAGAAAAACCATCAATTCCAAAAGGGTTTCAATTAACCGTGAGTGAGTGAATCTTAGTGAACCCTTTTGAGCTTAAAATTTGAATTTGTGGAATGAATTTATCAAGATCAACTAATTGTTAAGTAGGCCACTTAATAGTTATTGATAATCTATGAAAATTCAACAAAAATTCATTCTATAAAAAATTTCTTGTTTGTAAACACCAACCCTATTGTAGATTAACCCTTTGAAGAGCATGTTCTTACTTAAAAAGGATTGATGAATTGAAGTTGGGGAGGTTGATAAAAAAGAACCATGAATTGATGACACTATGATCCTAAAGAAAAAAAAGAGAAAAAAAGAAGAAGAGATTGAATAGAAAAGAAAAAAATATGTATATGAAAAGAACTTAAAAAAGAAAAGAAAAAGAGGATCATTGTGTGAGAAATAGAAACAAGTGGTTGTGATAAATAAGAAGGAAGTGAGAATGATGTTGTGAAATGATCTTCATTATCTTTACCCAATTTTGTTTCAATGGCTTTGTACATAAATATCCTTTGTTTTTAACCCATGCCAAGTTACAACCCTTGAAAGTCCTTAGTGATCTTTGTTTCCATTTTGCTCATTTAACTTATTTTGATGAATGCATGAATTATTCCGGATGTGCATGATTACTAGTGAGAGTGTTTAGTCCTATGTAAATATTGCATTTTGTTCTTCAAGGAATATTGAAGAAATCTTTAGGTGATTCAAGTGTGAACATGTCTTTTGTTTTGTTTACATGTGTCGATATATTGTGTTTAGAACGTAATTCATATCCATGTTGTGTTTCGAAGAAGCAATTATTGAGTATCTATGTCGGGTATGTTGATTTTGAACCATCCTTCTTGTGTTGATTTGTAGGTTTAAATTTTGTGATCTTGTTTGCTTTTTGAGTTTTTGACTTTTGTTTGAGGACAAACAAAGAAGTAAGTTGGGGAGTGTTGTTAAGGACCAAAATGTTGTAGATCATTTTGTGGTCCTTTACAATGTCTTTTGATTAATTAGTAGTATTTAATATAGTATTTTGGTCGAATTATGTTTTTATTTAGTTTTTGTTTATAATATATTATTTAACTTAGTTTACATTTAAATTGTAGGTTTTTTGGTATTGATTCCCTCAAGCTTGGATTCAAGGAAGCTTGAAGAGCTATTGGGACTTTTTGAAGCAATTTTTGGAAGAAAAAGTATGCTACAGGTCGCGCTCAGCGCGGTTGCAGCATGAGCGCGCTCAGCGCGAGTGAGCGGGCTTAGCGCGGTCTGCGATATCAGGAAAAGGACAGTGACCCATGCCTATATCTTTTGTCACCCACTCTCTGATTTGAACCGCTATTCTGTGCTAGAAAACCAGAACCACACTTCTTCTTCATTACTCATCATCATTGTAAACTAGGAAATTAAAATTAGGAACTTGAATCTTGTTCTTCTTGATTTTTCTTCCATGTTCATCATCTTCTCTAAAAATTTTTGCAAGTGAAGCTACCATGACAATGACTGGCTAAACTCCTTTTGGCTCAAGATTAGAGGTAGTTGACCTAACTTTTATATATATATATATATATGTTGAATATCTTTGTTCTACTATCTCTTGATGCTTTGAATCATGATTGAAAAAATATGTTTCAAAGTTGACCTAGGATATTCTTCCACTAATGAACAAATGCTATAAATTTGTGAGTTAGTGTTTACTTGTATTGAACTTCATTATTATGATGTCAATAGTTGTAGTCAGAAATTATTTAAAGATTTACATGATAAAACTCATAATCTTGGTTTAAAATTAACAAGGTTGAGAGGATACGTAATTATATCGATCATCAACTAGTTCAGCCGCTTGATTAATTGAATATATATGAAAATAGGTTAATGAAACTAATCTTGACATGATTCTATCATTTGAAAACAACTCAAAACTCTCTTGAATCCCAACATATCTCTCTTTGAAAAAGGAAACTAAAGTTGTTTGAGTGAAATTTATGATACTTGTAGTTAGGAAACAAAACCCTTGTGTTACCTCATCTTAAAATACCGTTAACTATTGAGCACGACAATATCACATCAATCCGTGGAGCGATAATTGAAAATACTTGATTCATCAAATATACTAACAACACTCTTCTCTTCTCTTCTCTTCTCTTCACCAAATGACAATTCTAATTATGATTTCCTTTTCACCTTTACTAACTAGGATTATCTTATTGGGCTTAACACTTAACATCTCTTTATGATTTCTATTCATAAAATTAACCCCAATACCAAATAACCACATTTCTACTCATAAAACACAATTATTCAAATAACACTATATTCAAATAATTCAATTTTCATTTAAATTGCCCAATTAAATTAATTTTCACATATCATAATATATAATAATAATTAATAATTAACTATTAAAAATCGGGATGTTACAACTCTCCCCTACTTAAAAGATTTCCGCCTCGAAAGTTACCTCAGCGAACAACTCGGATACAAATCCTTCATCGACTCTCAAGCTACCAAGTCACATTATCACTAGTAGGACCTCCGCATGCCACTTTTACCAAAGAGATTTCCTTCCCTCGAAGTTGCTTAACTTCTCGATCCTCAATGCACATCGGTAAAGGCTCAACCGTCAAATTATCTCTAACTTGCATCATCTAGCGGCACAACATGAGATATATTTGACATATATTTAATCAGTTGAGATACATGGAATACTTCATGAAGATTAACAAGTGGGCGACAAATAAATTTGATTGGCTACTTCAAACCTTCTCAACAATTTGATAAGGACCAATAAAATGCGGAGTCAACTTCCTTGACTTTAATGCTCTACCAATACCATCCGGGAGTAACCCTCAAAAGCACGTGATCTCCTTTCTCAAGGCTAAGATCTTTCCTCCTCTTGTCATGATAACTCTTGTGACTATGGTAAATCTTCATTTTTCCCGAATCATCTTAATCTTATCCGTAGTTTGTTGAACTATCTCGGGTCCAACCACAACACTCTTGCAATTCATACCAACACAAAGGCGTCCTACACCTTCGTCCATACAAAGATTCAAGCGAAGCCATTCTAATACTCGAGTGAAAACTATTGTTATAAGTAAACTCAACTATCCCAAGAACCTCTATGCTCTAAGACACAAGCTCTCAAAGATCTTCCAATGATTGAATCGTCCTTTCAATCTGACCATCGGTTTGCGGATGATACACCAAACTCAAACGCAACTTCGTACCCAAAGCACTTTGCAAACCTTCCAAAAAATGCGAAGTAAACCTCGGATCTCTATCTGAAACAATACTTGACGGAACACCATACAAACTCACAACTTTCTCAATATATAACTTATCAATCTTCTCCATAGGATAATCCATCAAAATTGGAATAAAGTGAGCAGATTTTGTCAATCTATCCACAATAACCCAAACAACATCATGACTACTCGAAGTCCTCAGAAATCCAGAAACAAAATCCATAGAAATACTATCCCAGTTCCACTCAGGAATGCATAACGACTGCAATACACCAGACGGTTTCTGATGTTCAATCTTAGACTTCTAACAGATCAAACAAGAATACACAAACTCAGTAATATCCTTCTTCATACCTGACCACCAAAATAACTTCCTCAAATCTTGGTACATCTTAGTAGCACCAGGATGGATACTCATACCACTTCGATGTCCTTCATCAAGAATTCTCTTTTTCAGATCACCAACATCAGGAATGCAAACTCTATCACGACACCTCATGATACCATTCTCATCAGTCCAAAAATCACCACCTCGACCTTGATTGATCAACACCGAGTTATCTACCATGACCAAATCAGATTTATGACCTTCTCAATTCTCATCCAAAATACCACTAGTAAGATTCAACATACCAAGCTTAACACAATAAGAATTCACTTCACAAATCAAACTTAAGTCTCGAAATTGTCCAAGCAAATCCAATTCCTGCACCATCAACATCGACATGTGCAAAGACTTCCTACTCAAGGCATCAACTACAACATTCGCTTTACCTAGATGATAATTCAAACCAAAATCGTAATCTTTCAAGAATTCCAACCATCTTCTTTGCCTCATATTCAATTCTTTTTTATCAAACGGATACTTCAAACTCTTATGATCGCTAAACACTTCAAATCTCGAACAAAACAAATAATGTCTCCAAATCTTCAACACAAACACAATTGCGGTAACTCCAAATCATGCGTCGGATAATTCCTCTCATGAACTTTAAGTTGCCTCGAAGCATAAGCTACCACTTTCGTATTCTGCATGAACAAACCTCTTAAACCCATCAATGAAGCATCACAATACACCACAAATGGTTCTGTCGGATTAGGCAAAATCAAAATAGGAGCGGTTGTCAATCTTCTCTTAAGCTCTTGAAAATTAGCTTCACACTGCAACATCCAAACAAAATCTTGACCTTTCCTTGTCAACTGCGTCAACAACAACACCAACTTAGAAAATCCTTCAATGAACTTATGATAATAACCAGCCAAACCAAGAAAATTTCTAATCTCAGAAACAGATTTTGGAGCTTCCCATCGAGATACAACCTCAACCTTAGAAGGATCCCTAGAAATACCACCACTCGAAATCACATGCCCAAGGAAACTCACTTCCTTAAACCGGAACTCACATTTAGAAAGCTTAACATACAACTTCTTCTCTTTCAGCACAAATAACACAATCTTCAAATGTTCAACATGATCTTCTTCACTCTTGGAATAAATCAGAATACCATCAATGAACAAAACCACAAATTGATCAAGATACTCATGAAAAATTCTATTCATATATTCCATGAATACACCAAGAGCATTAGTCACACCAAACGACATTATATAATACTCATAGTGACCGTACCTTGTCCTAAAAGTAGTCTTCTGAATATCCTCATCTTTCACACGAATTTGATGATAACCAGACCTCAAATCAATCTTACTGAAAACACAAGCACCAACCAACTGATCCATCAAATCATCAATCCTAAGAAGTGGATATTTGTTCTTAATATTCACCTTGTTCAGTTGTCTATAATCAATACACAACCTCATAAAACCTTCCTTCTTATTAACCAACAAAACAGGTACACCCCACGGAGATACACTCGGACGGATAAACCTCTTATCAAGAAAATCTTCAAGTTGACTCTTCAACTCTTTTAACCCAGAAGCAGACATGCAATATGGAGGCATCAAAACAGGAATAGTTCCAAGAACTAAATCAATCGAAAACTCAACTTCACGCTCTAGCGGAAAATCGCTTACATCTTCAGGAAATACCTCAGGAAAATCACGAACAACGGGAAATTCACCCATAGCTTGTTTCTCACCGAGATCCAACGATGCCAACAAAGAAAACAACACAACACCATCTTTCACATATTCATCCACTTACTTAGCAGACAAAAACAAATCATTCTCGACACCAAAATCGAGAAATATAATTGACTTGTCAAAATAGTTGATAAAAACATGATTGTATTCCAACCGGTTCATACCAAGAATCACATCCAATTTATCTAATGGAAGACAAACTAAATCCATCCGAAAATCTCTACCAAAATACTCAACGGACAATCCAAACATGCAACATAAGTACAAACAGAACCCATAACAGGAGTATCATATTTCCATTCATATCAAACAATTCAAGATTCAACCTCTTAACACAATCCAGAAAAATAAACGAATGCGTTGCACTAGTATCAATGATGAAAATCAAAGGTTTACCATTAATAAAGCACGTACCTCAGATAACTCCATCCTCAACCGGAGTCTCAGCACAGACAATGCAAACACTTTTCCTCTAGCTTGCTCATTCTTTGGCTTCTCACACTTAGTACTAACATGACCTTGTTCACCACAGTTGTAAGAAGTCACATCCATACTAAACCTGCAATCAACAATTTTGTGACCCGCCTTGCCACACCTAAAACACTTACTACCATCCTTTACATAATCAGAAGCACGATGCCCTTCCACACTTGTAACACTTAATCGGAGTAGATGATCCTCCTCCACTTGGCTTCTTGTCACCACTAGTTTTCTTCTTATCATCATACGGCTTCCCACGGAATTGACCTTTTCCTTTCCTATCATTCACATTCTTGTAGTAAGAAGCACTCTCCCTACTATCCTCATCATAAATCCTAATCTTGCTCACCAACTCAGCAAAATGAGTAATTTGCTGATATCCAATAGCCTTCTTGATATCAGGTCTAAAACCATTCACAAACTTCAGACACTTAGATTTCTCAGCATTCATAGTATTTTAATGAGGACAATACTTAATCAACTCTTGGAATCTTACAGCTTACTCAGCCACGGTTTCATTACCCTGCTTCAACTCAAGGAATTCCACCTCTTTCTTTCCACGTACATCTTCTGGAAAATAGTTCTCCAAAAATGCATCACGGAAAAGAGCCCAAGAAAATTCAACACCTTCCTCATCAAATCTCTTAACAGTGTTGCTCCACCAATCTTCAGCTTCCTTCTCCAGTATATACGCACCAAACTGCACCTTCTGCGCATCAGTACAATTCATAACTCTAAAGATCTTCTCAATTGATTTCATCCATGCTTGAGCCTTGTCATGTTCATGCTCACCCTCAAAGATAGGAGGATTGTTCCTCTGAAACTTCCCCAAAAAGAAACTCATCTTCGGTCCTCGTGTCCAACATTCGCTGCGAGAATCGCCCAGAGATCCATAACAATCTCAAAGCATCAGTAGTAGCATCATCATTCCTTCCTGCAACCATCATCCTAAGACATCCAAGAACAAACAACAATATTGATCGTGTCAGATACACAAATCAAATACAACAGGAACTAAATCAATTAATAACATGGCCAAATAAATCTGACTGACTATTGCTCTGATACCACTAATGTAACACCATCTAATCCCCATAAAATATATTGCACAATCAGCGTAAAATTAGAATGCATATCAAGAGGGAATTACATATTTTCTTAAAAATAAGACAACACATACAATTGGTCATAATCATAACACATAATCGAATCTCATGATTTAAACCAAATCATGCATTTCACAACGGATTATTTCATACACACAGATACTATCAATGATTACATCTCATACTATAATCATTGGATGAAAAGCAATGAATCCTTAGCGTAAACGAGACATAAGAATTCATACATCGACACCAAGGCCACATGAATATAGTATCTCAATATACAAATCCAAAATATATGAGAATACATAACAAATATCTCATAAAAGCAGAAATTCGGATAATCCCGTGTTACATGACGAACAACGACTCACCTAGTGTAAGGAATAAACTAAGTAAACTCCTTCAACTAGTCTTGTGTGAAACACCACTATCTTCGGAACCTTCACGTTACCCACATAGAGGCAACATCACAATAGAAGGATGATAGTTCACATCATTATCCAAATGTATATAATTGGAAGCAATATAGAAACAACATCTATTAACGAATTCCACACACTTCAAGTGATATTCCAAAATAATATAATTATACAAATTTTTTAAGTATAACACAATCACATTCATCACATTTATCACAATTATCATAATGTAATTAATACAATCAAATCAATTATCCACGTAATAAAATATCACAATCCAACATACAATAATTCATTAATCAATGACTCATGAGACAACAATGCAATGTGACTCATGCATTTGGTACCGTTTGGGAACATTCCGTTTACCTCGCTTTCGATTCAACAACTTAGAAATCAAAGCCACGCATCCGATCTGGACAAGACCAAAGCCACCAATGTGAATCCAAAGTTTCATCGCTACTAATTTATTCAAGAATCGAGTCACATTGTGAACCCAAAGTTTCACCACCTCATATTTCAAGGTCACCATGTATGTATGTGCAATTCATCAACATCATATGCAAATTAAGATTATTCACCAACCTCAATTATTCAAGCATATCACAATAATTCAACTCATGTGAGCTATCCACCAATTGCACAACAACATGTTTCAACAACAACAAGCATCACATGTAGCATTTACATATCACCACATATCACAAATAACATATAGCCTACGATTCCATTCATATTATTCGCAACATTTCACCAAAACAAGATTCATACATACTAAACTCAAGTATCAAACATACATTGAAATAGCATATGAAACCAATCCAAAACACATTTAATTATAATCGGATCCATTAATCACATACATGAAAATACTCCATAAAATATAATCATATAATATTTTATGTCAAAAGATCCTAAAAATAACATTTTGATTCCAGTCACGCTAAGCCGGTCTATCGCGTTAAGCGCCCTTCCTTGAACAAACAACCCCAACTTACAGAACTTTTCGTGTCAATCCCGGTCCTGATGGCGCTAAGCGAGGTCTGCGAAAAAACATTTTTTCTGCTACGAACCAGCTTCTTTCTCCCACGAAATTACAACACAAAACCCATTCCAATAAGCCAAATAACATCATTAAAGGGTATCCTAACATGTTTCTAATCATGGGTTATCATTCTAAGTTGAAAAACACAGTTTCTCTTCAAACGCTAACATTCAAAGATTCTAGAAATTGAAATTAAACAACCTAGCATGTTACTAATTACTACCCACAACATACAATCAAACAATAACATGGATTCTCCCCCTTACCTCTTGAAGATTCCTCTTCTAGGGTTTCCTCTTCACTTTTCCTCTTTCTCCTCTTCTCTTCGTTTTCTCTTCTTCACCAAATGACAATTCTAATTATGATTTCCTTCTCACCCTTTATTAACTAGGATTGTCTTATTGGGCTTAACACTTAACATCTCTTTATGATTTCTAGAAAATTTTACCTTATACCCCTACCTTTATTCCTATACCCCCACAATTTTGACACTTGGGCGAAATATAAATATTAATTGTCAAATTTTTTCACTTTTACCATTTTAACTTTAGAAAATCTGAGAGAGAAAGATAAATTTTGACAAACCGGAGAACCCAGACAGCCTAAATCCGGTTCTCATTTTGCACTCCGGAAGACCCAAGAGTAAGTCATCCGGTTTGAAAAATTGAAATATTAACACTCGGATAACTTTGGGTAGTGGGTTATCCGGTTTGAAAATGGAAAATTAACACTCCGGATAACCAGTAGTGGGTTATCGGTTTGAAAATGGAAAATTAACACTCCGGATAACACGGGTAGTGGGTTATCCGGTTTGAAATGGAAAAATAACACTCGGGATAACACGGGTAGTGGGTTATCCGGTTTGTGTTGGGCTCGGTTTCACCTCCATGGTTATCCGGATTGTTGTTCGCGTTTTTGTAAAATTTTCCCTTTTTGACTTTTTCCGATGGTTCGCGAGACGAGGCGGATGGCAATATTTTACGTAGAAGAGTAGATGGCGAAGGCGTGTCCGTGAGCGGATTATGCGAGAGGGACATCGGGCACTGCGAGAGATTGTATCCACCTTTCGGGAGGACCCACCGATACTTCTCTACTTATCGGATATGATGATCACGTTGCTCGTCATCTTTGGTTTGGCGAGGTAAGTTTATATTTATCATTTTATTTTGAATAATTGTTATTTGTTAAAATTTATATATTTTATAACATGTTTGGTATAAATAATTTTCGGAGAGCATCGAAGGAGTTAAAGGTTGCTGCATGGCGACAAATTGATAGGTTGGGTTCGCATATGCTCCTATTATAGAGCATTGGTTGAGGAATTACGGTCTATCATCTCTTCAAAGAACCGGTTTGTCGGGATTGATCAACATCGGTATCGACATTTGTTGAGCGATGGCATCCTGAAACATCGTCATTTCACATGCCATTTGGTGAAATGACTATTACTGGATGATGTTTCATGTCTTCTTCACGTGCCTATTAGGGGTGAGTTGGTTAACCTGCGGAAGGGTTCTGATAATAGCGCCATTAGATTAGCGATCGATCTTATGGGAGTTTCATTGGAGGAGATTCTTGAGGAGGTCCATTCAGAGGTCCTTACTACAGATTGGATTGGTTAAAGGTTATATTTGAGTCGGTAGGCGGACGGTTTGATTGTCTTTGCGGAGCATACATGATGGTGTTATTGGGTTGCACCATTCGGTGATAAGACCTTTACTCGGTAGAGGCAAAATATCTATCACTATTTAGGGATTTGGAGGGATGTGGTAGATATTGTTGGGGAGCGGTATGGTTAATCTTTACCGCTATTTAGGTGATGCTTCCTTCATTCTCAAACGGTTGGGTGGATATGCCTCTCTATACAATTATAAAATATATATATATATATATTTTTATCTTTAGTTATTTTATATATATATATATATATAAAAATTTTTATCTTTAATTATTTATGAATGTTATTTATATTATGTGTCTTTGGATCCACAGTATTTTCCCTCTATTGGGAAAAGGTCTATGGTATTTGCGGTGTAGGCGGTCCACTTAGAGGCGATGAAGTGGTGTTATAGGCAATCGACTACAAAGGTCGAGCATCATAGGGAGCGATTAGATGCATTGACACCGGATGATGTCATTTGGCGTCCTTTGGCGATCACCGACACATATGTCCATTTGATGATATATGTCTATACAAGGGTGGTCTCAAATGGTATGGTACGAATGCTATATCTACCCGACAGATGTTTGCGTCAGTTTGGGTACAAACAATACATACCCCACCATCCTCCTACTATTGAGTCTCTTGATGTGGACATAGGCTAAGCTATGGTCGGGGTTTTGGATGTCATTCGGGATCTTGTTTTCTGTTCGACCCTATGATGTAGTTGATGAGTATATGTGTTGGTATTATATGGTGTCACATCCTCGATTGGTAGCACCAGAAAATGAGGAGAGAGATCCGTGTATCTTTGAGGGACGACGAGACGAGAGGTTAGCCTATATATCGGTGAGCTTCATCGCTACTTGCGTCACGGTGCAAATGAGGAGGACGATGAGTTCATTGAGATCTTCGATCCTTACGTGTAGCTCGAGGCGGACCACTACCTCGAGGAGGGCCGATACCTTACCCATCTCCATGATTTGTCTTGTTTATTATTTTTAGACTTATTTTGTATTTTGTGACATGTATTATCCTACGATTTACGTATTTACATGACTTATCTATATTGCTTTGTGCACTCTTTTAATATTTCTACTTTCCACAATCCTAAATATAAAAATTAAAATAAAATCTAAAAATAACATGAAAGATATATGTCAACTGAATCAAAATCTAGCATGAAAGTCATATGTCAAATGAATATAAAACAAAACAATGACATCGAATCCAAAATCTAGCGTGAAATAAAAATGTCAAATGAATACAAAATAAAACTAAACATAACAATTATAGTTTAATAATACGTGGCCCTACTACGGTGTAAGGCGCCAATGTTGTAGTAAATCCGCCAAATCCTATCATCCAAGAAGTCGCCTCTTTAATTGTTTCCAAGCGTGTGATGGGTGGTAACGAAATCCTTCGTTCATGTTTACCGGTTATAAGTAATTGAACAAATAAGTTTATGCGTAATATAACAAATAAGTAAAATAAGTATATATGTAACTTAAAAATAAGTATAAGCGTAATTTAAAAATAATTACACAGCCAATGATTTCCATCTACAAATCAATGCGATAAATGGACACATTAGGTGAATGTGAAGTCGTCATAGGAAAGAACGTTAGAGAAGGAAAACCCAAAGAGACAACAATGACATTATACCGATTAGCTATTACATAAGCCATTTCAGGTAATGTCATCCATTTCTCTAGTGGTTGAGGACCTAACTTTGATATCATCAACGAATCTCTCACTATCGAAAAACGAGGTCCAAATAACTTTTCATACAGCTCTCTTCTAGGACCTTTAAGTTCATTATCCAAATCACGACGAACAATTGACCATCCATCCGATCCATAACCATGAAACAATGCAATGACTCTAAATCCACAATTTCCATCCTTCATCACATCAACAATGTCATCAATAAATGGTCGATATATCTGGGAAATTGTGTAATGTATTTACTACATGGTTTTTTCTCAGAGGTTTGGGATAACTGTGAACATACCCTCTTTGAAGACTTTTGGGAGTTCGAGTGCGCTCGATCAACATACTCGTGATATGAAGGATCACGATAAACATCATATCCCGCAGGTCTCTTCCCATTCTTCTTCACTCCTCCCTTGGTTTTTATTTTTTCCGGCGGTGCCAACATTTTTGATGTAGTGGGATAAGCAATTTCACACACCCTACTCTTTAATGCTCTTTTCCCGACAACATCTGCTGCCCTGTACTTTTTCCAAATTTCCTCAATTGCATGGGTCATGTCTAACTCTGATCCATCATCTGCATCCACCTCTTGTTTGCCTTCCATACTTAGCTTTCTCCAATGAATGTGAATAGCCTCAATTGGTATTGGATCACCACTCAGTGTATATCTCCCTAACTCACAAGCACAAGGTAACCCATACACTTTTCTATGAGTACACCCGCATTTTTGGGTGTCTGTACCAACAATATCAACCCTCACCCACTCTTCAGCAATATGCCTCAAAGCAACTCTATACGGATCCACGCAAATTTCCATAAAATGGGCTAGTGTGTGCATGTTCAACTTCATAAAACTCTTCGAAATGAAGCTCTAATGTTTCCCAATTGTATCTTAAGATTGCCATTCATAGCCTCCGGCATTTGCACATATCACCTAAACTATTCTCCAACATTTGCTTCAATTTCCATGTGCGGATTCAACCCTTTAAATAAATTAAAAACAAGTAAGTCGACAATAAAATTAATATAAAAAACATTGACTAAAATCAAGATATATTAACATATGCATACCTATTGGTCGTGGTGTTTCCCAAATGCAACACTTGATTAGTCCATGCTTCGACGAATCTATGTCTATCACGGAGACAACCATGTATCTTTCACATAATCAATAAATGTTGTAAAGTCGACACATGCATGCTCAAGTTGTTGCAACCGTTGTTGATACTCCACCTCATCACTAGCCCTTACAAGTTCATACCACATTTTCTCTATCGACTCCCGCATGTCATCCACAACATATTCCTTACACTTCGCTTTCACATTTTGTTGATGTGAAATCGATAAAGCAAATTGGTTGTTTTGGGAAATACTGTTTCAATTGCTTTCATCAAGGCAAGATCTCTATCAGTCAACACCACTTGTGGCCAAAAATCGTCCTTAGTAAATAACTGTTTCAACTTATCCAAAACCCAACAAAAATTTTCAGTCTGCTCTGATTCCATATATGCAAATGCAACAGCAAATGTCAACTCAGTGGATGTCACACCAACTATTTCAAACAGAGGTTGTCTATACTTATTTGTCTTGTATGTGCTATCCATAATCAACACAACAGGAAACATATTCAACAACTTCACTGATTCTGGATGAGCCCAAAAATATCCCTCACAACTTCTGAATCATCTTTTTTTCTGCTCCAGTATACATAATCTGATTCTTCTACCAGCTTAAACAAATGTTGCATTTCTGTTCTAGGCCCCCTTATATCTTTCTGTATTTTACTCTTGTGCTTGTATATTTGCGTGATCCGAGTGACATTTTCTGGATCTTGCTCCTTCAATGACAAAAGTATGTGTCTTGGTGGAACATGACGTTTTGTCAAATCAACAATATGTTGTTGTTGTTAAGTCGACTTACAAGCGGATGCCTGCAAATGTATCGGGTAACCCATGATTGTGAACTCCACATTTACATCAATCTTCCATCGGAACCATCTTTTGACGGTGTGGATCTAATTTTGAACGGACAACCACATTTCTTACTAGCACTCTGTGTTTCACTTTCTCCTTCTTTGTATTTTCCACCTTTATCACAACCAAATATTACTTTATCACTTCTCCCTCTCTTGCCTGTTTTGGTATCTGAACGTGTTATTATAACGGTCACTTTATTCTGATTCAATCTCCTTAACCCATCTTATTACCTCTTCTCTTGTGGCAAAGCGTTCAGTAAGCAGATCAATGGTATCTCGCATCGATTTTTATCGCATAACGAGGAATAACACTGTTAAAATAAAAAATAAAAATAAAATAAAATAAAATAAAAAAAAAAAAAAAAAAAAAGCGAACGGATAACACGAGCAAGGTTATCCGGTTTGCAATATAATACAAAGAATACCCACAACAAGGTTATCCGGTTTGTTATTTAATAAACGGAAAACTCAAAGGAAAATCAAAGGTGTGTTTCCGTTTGTGAAAAATGCATACCGGATGTAGCCATTCGGGTTATCAGGTTTGTTAAATACGCTTTTTGGCTTTTCGACGCCTCGGAAAAAATAAAATAAATAAAAATCCATATAAAAATAAAAAGTAAAAGGGTAAAATTGGAATATTAAAAATTGCGTAGGGGTATGGGAATAAGAGTGGGGTATAGGGTAAAATTTTTGATTTCTATTCATAAAATTTGGCCCAATACCAAATAACCATATTTCTACTCATAAAACACAATTATTCAAATAACACTCATATTCTAGTAATTCAATTTTTATTTAAATCACCCAATTAAATTAATTATCACATATAATAATTTATAATAATAATAATAATTAATAATTAACTATTAAAAATCGGGATGTTACAATAATCATATCCAAGGAAACTCTATTTATTCAATGAAAGTAATATATTGGAGAAGTCGTACCCTTCATGTGGCATTTGGATTTTATCATGTACATGAGAGTATCTTTAAAGATTTCATGTATGACAAACTATATATTTCTAGGCTTAGAATCACTTCTTCTTAAGAGATTTTGGTTTCTCCTTTTTCTCTTTGTTCTTGTTTTTTTCCTTATGGTTATATTGAATTTGGATTTTAAAAAAAATCTAAATTTATGAATTTCAAGTGGACCATCAATTTTTAAAAAATTTTATACTAGTTTTTATTAAAAAGTTAATTAATATACAATGTCACTCTAAAAATTTTTACATCGCTGTCATTCAATCGCAACCATTAAAATTTTTAAAAAATCTATAAAAATAATTAATTTATATTATAATTTTTTATTAAATATAAAAAGAATTGATTTAAGCATGTAATAAATCATATCAATATACAAATTTTTTGTTTTACTCTTTTTTTTTTAAAGTTCTATAACTAAATTTGGTGTACTTTTAACCTTATAAATATGTTTTATTTATTTTTATCATTATTATTTTAAAAATATTTCAATATAAATTTATTGAAAATTTAAAAATACCACATTTTACATTCGTTGTTTTAAGATGAGAAAAAAATGCACTGACAATCTAAATTTTTTACATTTAATCAATTCACTATCATGTATCCAGTCAAGTCACACTTTAATTTTTAAAATACTAATATGACATGACAGAATGACAAAATCCTATGTCAATGCACTAACTTTAACCTCTTTTAAGATTCATGTGTTTTCCCAAGGTGTTCATATATAGAAGAGAAAACTCTCCTGGAACAAATTGTATTGTTGTTTCGCACAATGTTACGTCCTTACAACAAACACCTCCTCACAAAACAAGCACTTGTTGTAGTCATCAAAGATTGTCCATTCGACACCCTCTCATCTTCCAATCTCACATGGACTCTCGACATCGTCGTTGAAATCCTTTGCTCCCCTTTGTCTGCCTTATCATAAGGCACAACTATAAATAATATTGTTGGCTGGGATTTTCAACAAGGACTAAAATCCAACCAAAAGGAAAATAATTTAAGAAAAGGTTCTTTGAAAAGTGAAATACTTAAGTCGGCCACAACTGCAGTCGACCAAGAGAGATCCCATAAGTAGTTAATTGGGTCTAGAAACATCAAAAGCCCAAAAAGTATGCAAATAACCCAAATAATAGAAATGAAGGTTGCTTGGAGGGAAAATAAATTCGAGTGGAGAACGTGGATTCATGGAGAGAAGTTATAAAGTACACGTGACGTGCAAAGAAGCGAAGCCCGCCGAAAAGTGGTTATCATATGTGTATTATAAATAAAGCACTTAGTGCATAGTGTTAAAGGTTCATGACAGATCACGACGCATAACCTAGACAAGGGGTACCATCATTTGACCCAAATCGATCACTCTTCCCAGGGGGTCCAGGGTCATCATTTAGCCCTTATCAATATGGTATGCCTTTTACCATAATGGTTGGGTTACAGTCGAAACTATCCACATATACATAAAACATAGTGGCCACTAGACACCAATGCAGTTATGTGCCAGGTGGTCGACCAAGTGGTATTGGTTATGTTCCTTAATCGACACCATCTTTGAATATTATTTCTGATATGGCTTTGAGGCAACAGATGGATGAGAATAATTTAAAGTTTGTAAATGTTCTAACTCAGCAAATGGGAGTTGCCTTTAATCCTGTAGTTGACCAAATAGGCAGATTGATTAAGTCATTAGGGGTTCAACCAACTCAGGCGCGCCAAAGGCCGTTAAGATTTTTTGAAGAACAAGAGGAAGGTAACAATGAGTGTCCTTTTAGGTCTTGAAGGGTAGAAACACCCACTTATGAAGAGGAAGAATTCGTTGAACAATACGAGCCTATGCCAATCTTGGTTAGGAGAAACCAAGATGCTGATCGAATGTTAAGGAATGCTGACGTTGGGCATAACAACATAGTGAATGTAGTAGAAGAAGTGTTGACACGATCTGGGGTAAACGTTGGACTTCAAAGGCCTAATTATTCGTCTCATTTGCTTGATTATATTCGACAGGCAGAATTACCTAGGGGATGTAAGGTGCCTAAGTTTACCTAGTTCGCTGGTGATATCACCAACGATGAGGGTTTAAAGTTAAGATATTTTCCTAATTCATTAACCAAGAATGATTTTACTTGGTGAAACCACTCGACTAAACATCGACTGATAGGATATATCAATGAAGTCACCATCGAACATTTTTTATCTCACAAGAGGAGAAAGGAAAACATCGAGTAAACCTGATAGGGAAGAAATCACGGTCTTACGACCGAGAGATCTGGGTAAGGGAGTCTATTACGCAAGGGGAAGGAATTTGTACCCCATACACCCGTAGTACTCTCAGGGATCCATATCTATTTTCTAGCTAATGTGTGTTTTATATCTATCTATCACTTAATCTCTACAATGCATGAGAAAGAAAGAAAAATAAAAACCCCGGAAAAAGAAGGAAGTATTTACAAAGTTTTGCTCAAATCGAGCCCCATGACAAGATGCCTACGTATTCCCTCGTGCAATGGGAAAGTCGAGCGCCGTAGTTTGACTCACTTGTTTTGGTGGGTTTTGTATTTTTACTTATGAAAAGGTTTTAAACAAAAAGCGGGGCGAAAAAGGTTTTTCATCGGTTGGTTGCTTTTACCTTTAAGAAAGGAGTTTTGAACCATTATTAGGTGTTTTAGTTTTCAAAGGAAAAAGAAAGCAAGTTTTAGTTTTAATTACATGCATGGATGCAAAAAGAAACAAGTCAACCAAAAGGGAGACTAACTAGTACTAGCTCTAATGTTGTCATGCAAAGATCGGACCTAAGGTTGAGGATGTAAGGGAATCTCTACCTATGCTGACATGTAAAGTATATATATCCTAATGTGTAGGCTCGAGAGCTATCCTAGCCGAGCGGTCATAAGGGAAAGTTATCCTATATCCGTCTTGGTTGTGGAACCAAGGGATGCAAAAGGATGAAGCAATCAAGTGCTTTGGCAGAAGCACACAAGCAACACAATGCATAAACAAATGTCATATAAGTGCAGGAAAAAGAGAATGTCCCTTAGCCTACAACAACAAGTTGAGGGATGGAAGCAACCAGGAACCAACACATTCCGATTCCCGTGAGTGGTATCACCACATGACAATAATTGTCAAGTGTGAAGAGCAAATGATGCGAGTTCAACAGTAAACGCGAACCCCAGGAAAGTGTGGAGAGTCAGAATAGGGAACTCTTGCCACTTTTATTATTGACTTGATAAAGGAAGCAACATGATTCGTGTGTGCTGAGATGACACGGACTAGAACGTGCGGGGTCGATTGTAGACCATTTCCGCGTGCCCATCATATCATCATCATATATATCAATAAGTATCAAAGCGATACTTTGCTTGGTGGTGCCACTCTGGGTTGCCTAACCACTCTGACCTATGCAAGCACAAATATAAACACTTACTGAGAATTACCTCCCTATGCATGGAAGAGGATTTTAAACAAACCAAACACAATTAGCACACAATTTGCGGAATGCCTAGCTGGTCTTTAAACAACGACTTTGAGCCCAACGCCATATCCTAATCGTGGAAAGAAAGCGTAAACCCCTACTTCTCATGATATCTAGGAAAGCTGTAAAAGAATGCGATAAACAAGGTATAACTAATACCAAACGGATAATAAATCCATAGAACACGAGCTAAAGTACTCGGAAAACTTCAAGTACTACAACCAAGCAATAAGAGTAAACTAGTGAGTAATGCACGGAGGCATCAAAGCATATGCGAAGTGCGCGTTTGTACGCATTCGAATTAATAAACCTGCAAAAGATAATGATCCAGACAAAGCAAACAAAGTATTGCCCGTTCGTACGCAAAACAAATATCAAATTGTGCGTTCGTGCATAATTGATACACATACACCTGTAAGAAAAAAAAACTAGACCATAGGATGCGCGTTCGTACATAAACAAGGATTAGAATGCGCGTTCGTACACAAACAAGGATTAGAATGCGCGTTCATACGCATCCCAATCAAAAGAACCAGCAAGAAAGGAGTAAAACCCAACAAGCAGACAATAGAATGTACGCGTTTGTGTACAAGTGATAGAATGCGCGTTCGTACGCATTCATACAAGAGCACATGCAAGAATGGAGTAAAACCAAACGAGCATACAATAGAATGTACACGTATGTGTACAAGTGATAGAATACGCATTCATACGCATTGAAACAAAAGCACCTGCAAGAATGTAGTAAAACCAAACAAGCAGACAATATAATGTACACGTATGTGTACAAGCGATAGAATGCGCTTTCCTATGCATTCAAACAAGAGTACCTGCAAGAATGGAGTAAAAACAAACAAGCAGACAATAAAATATACAAGTATGTGTACAAGCGATAGAATGCGTGTTCGTACGCATTCAAACAAGAGCACATACAAGAATGGAGTAAAACTAATTAAGCAGACAATAGATTATACATGTATGTGTACAAATGATATAATGCGCGTTCGTACGCATTCAAACAAGAGCACCTGGAAGAATGGAGTAAAACCAAACAAGAAGACAGTAGAATGTACACATATGTGTACAAGCGATAGAATGCGCGTTCATACACATTTAAACAAGAGCACCTGCAAGAATGGAGTAAAACCAAACTAGTAGACAATAGGATGTACACGTATGTGTACAAGCGATAGAATGTGCCTTCCTACGCATTTAAGAAAAAGTACCTGCAAGAATGGAGTAAAACCAAACAAGCAGACAATAAAAGTACACACATGTGTACAAGCGATAGAATACACGTTCGTACGCATTCAAACAAGAGCACCTTCAAGAATGGAGTAATACCAAACATGCAGACAATAGAATGCACACGCACGCGTACAAGCGCAAAATAAGGATGCTAGAAGTCCATATGTCATGTAAAAGAGGTCATAGTACCTTGCACATGAAATAAAGTGTCAAAATTAACAAAGCAAGTGCTAGAAATAAAGCATCGAATGCAAAACCGATTACAAATATGATTATAATCTAGTATAAGCATGTGAGAAGTGAAATAAAATCACAAAAATCAGAATAGGAAGACGGTTTTCCAAAATCGGAGCGAAAAGTTCAACTTCTCGGAATGGATTAAGAATCGCATGGTTTCTTTCAAAAGCGTCAACGAATTAAAAAATGTGAGCAATTTTAATTAATTGATTGAAGTGGCATTTTTGGATCTTAAAGTGACGGGCATCCACTCGTTTTGGCATGTTGCTCAAAATTTGGTTCCAAAACCTCCAAAATCGTTTCCGGAATATGCTAAAACATAGGGAACATTTACCGTTACTTCTAACTTTCAAGGAAAAGTGAGTGTCGGTGTATAAAAGTGCTAAAAAATGCTTTTGGAACTCAAAACTCATGTGTTGAAATAAATTCTGATTCAAGTTTGTTTTGATTTTTGAAATGTGTTATGAATCAAATTTTAATTCATTACATGTAATCGAAAAGCCAAAACAAAATGAAATACAATTTATGTACAACTTTGATTGAAAATTAGAATCAAAAGTGTGTAAAAAATGCATGTAAATGCATGTCTTTATGTACATTTTATGACATTATGATGGATGAAATACAATTTTTTGTGATATCATATGCAAATGATATATACTTAATGCAAATCCAATCTAAATGTCATGCAAAACATATGTTAATGTTCAAAAGAATCAAGTATGTGATATGTGTTGGTGTTGTGAAATCATATGTGTGAAAATGTGAGTGAAAGTGAGGTTTTGACACACATTAATATCACAAAAAATTAAACACCGACACACAATCTTGAATTGATTATTCCATATGCAAATGTATGAACATATAAGGATGCAATTTATATCCAAAGTATGAGTTTAGGTGCATGTATATGTGTTATGTACAATGCAAATTCACCTAAGAATCAAAATGCAATGAATACTACATTTCGACACAAGTAAGAATGCAAATTATGTATTAATTTACATGCTCTAATGCAATCTAATCAATCTATATGCTCTCTAATGCATTATCATATAATAGACGATGCAAAATGCACAAATTAGTAGCCTAAATGCAAAGGAAAACAATTACACAAGTGTATGTGTGTGTTACGTACAATATTCCTTCACATCGACACACTTTAACGTCACAAAATCGAGAATCAAATCAAAGAATTCGACAAAACAAATTCAAGAATCGAATCCACGAAAAATACAATCAATTCGACTATTCAATTTCAAGAAAAGATAAAAGTGAAAAATCACTTATGATAAGTGCTTAATTGAATTAATCACTTACTTGAACTTGAAGTTTGACTCAAATTGAAGAGGAATTACATGTAATCTTCAAAGAAAATACCAAATCTACTTCCAATTGATGATAATAACCGAAATCGAAGCTTGAACCAAAAGAAGAATGAAGAGGAAGTGCTTAATTCTTGAGAATGGGAGAAAATTGAAGGAGGAAAGTCTCCCTCTATGCTTGACCGAGCTTCCAATGTAGGAGAAAGGGGTTGACAAGACTGTCCGAGGAGGAGGATGGAAGATATAACCGCTTGGTTCTATGATAGAACCACTTGGTGCTATGGCGAGGAAGGGCGGTCGTCGGAGCTTCCCGGTCGGTCGGCCTTAACGGAGGTCCGGCGCAGCTGAACGGAATTGGAGTGGTGGCTGGCCAGTCGGTCAAGGAAAGAGAGGGATGAGCTCGGAAAATTGGAGGAGGAGGAGGAGGAGGAGTCAAGTCAGCATCAGAGAATCCTAGGCCGTTGTTGGCAGCCAAGCTAGCAATACAAACTTCGAATTGATCAGTAGTAGTGTCTTGCGGTATGTGAGCATTCTTCAAAAACTTCACCAAGGCTTTGGCATGAGCCTTAGAGCACAAGAGCAGAACAAGCATGGAGATCTTGGACGGAGTCTGTCCCAACTGTTCCACAACATTGTAGTCACTCTTCTTGATAATCTTCAGAATTTCCTCCATTTCTTGTTTGGAGGTGTCTTGACAACTTCCTTTGGTACTACTGACGGGATGAGCTCTGGTTCTTTCCCTCTAGTCTCGTGAACGGTTCAATAGGAATGTTTGGAGTCGTTGTCTTTTGGAGGAGAGATTTCTAGGAGAATACTCTTTCGGTTCGGTCACCTTGCTTGATCCGATGATGTTGTCAATGTCGAATGGTAGCTTCAACTGAGATCTTCAATGGTCGAGGGTTGGTTGACGCCATGATAGTAAACATCACTCCATAATTCCAAGGAATAGCTTTGTCAGAGGAATATGGAACTGATCTCGGAGAAGTAATGATGAGAGGTGCCACTCTAGGCACAAGATCGTAGAGAAATCCTTATAGTGTTAACATCACATATTCTTACGGAAATCGTCACCCCATCCGTCCTTAACATCTTCAATAGGAATTTTGTAGCTCTCAGGAACAGTATACTTCACCATGTAATTAAACTTTCCACTTGGCTGCCCCAAGGTATCCCACATATTCGGTACAGTTTCATTCACATCTCCGATCTTCAGTTTCTTAGACATGTCTTCACACAGACTCTCCACAGGTGGTTTCAAGAATAGTATTTCACGGTTATCCATCATGCACTGAATACGTCTTCTCAACCAAGCATAACCATCAGGTGCGGATGGGCACCAACGACAATTCTCTGGGCATCCTAGGTTGACACCGGCTTGTAGCAAATTCTTCTTAATAGTCATCAGAGGAATGGTCAAGTCATCTATGTTGAAAACATAAGAGTTCTCGCCAATAGCATTGGAACTTTTGTCATGGTTAGGCATAGGAGCGTTGATCACATTCAGAGTCTCAATAGGAGGGTCGAACTCAATCTGCTTAGCTTCAATCGTATCTTGAATCTTGTTCTTCAGAGCCCAACAATTGTCAGTGTCGTGCCCTGGGCTATTGGAGTGGTAAGCACACCTAGCATTGGGATTGTATCTCGGAGAGGAAGTGTTGACACTCTGAGGAGGATCCTTCAAAGTAATCAGCTCCGCTTTCAACATGTGTTGCAAGGCTTGCGACAACGACATGTTGATCTTTGTAAACTGTCTTCGTGGCGCGTTCTGGCTACGCGCGTTGTCTCGCTGAGGTTGTGCTGATGTAGGGTTGGAGATCACAACTGCCCCTACAGAGTGAGTACGTTCGGTCTTGGCTCGGCTTTTCTGACCATACACAGTATTGGCTTCTTTCTTACCACCAAAAGATCTCTTTGCAGCATTTGAGGATGACTCCACCTGAATCTTCCCACTCTTGATACCTGCTTCAATACGCTCTCCTGTTAATATCAGCTCGGTGAATCCGACGGAAGAGTTTCCAATTAGATGATTGAAGAATGGGCCTATCAGTGTTCCCATAAACATATCAACCAATTCCCTATTGGACAAGGGTGGTTGAACTCTGCCTGCTAGATCTCTCCATTTCTGAGCATATTCCTTGAATTTCTCATCACGACCCATAGACATGCTCTGTAGTTGCATGCGAGTGAGTGTCAATTCAGCATTGTACTCATACCGTCTATAGAAAGCATCCGCTAAGTCACTCCAAGTACGAATACGGTCATTCTCTAGCTGATAATACCACTCCAAATGAGTTCCGGACAAACTCTCTTGAAAATAATGCATCCACAATTTTCTGTCATCAGTGTGGGGGTTGATCTTCTGAACATACAACTTCAAATGCAACTTCGGACAAGAAATGCCATCATACTTGGCAAAAGTGGGAACTTTGAGCTTGGGAGGAATCACCACACCAGGGACAAGACTTAGATCATCAAAATTCAGCCCTAACATCTTCAGGTTTTCTACAACATTCAGACGATCTTCAAGTTGTTTGTACTTATCATCTTCATCAGAGTACTGGTCATTATTATAGTGATCTTCTCTGTCTTTCTCAGGCTCACGCTGGTCCCCTTCGTCATTGCCCTTGACACTTCCTTCAGTCTTGACACTCCCTTCTTTGAGCTCTATCCGGCTGACCACTTTAGGACCACCTTTGGAACGTCTGCCCATGTTGAGAACACCAACGACCCTCTTCTTTCTGTTGATGAGTTTCTTCAGGTCTTCTTGGCCTTGGACCAAGCTAGTAAACATCTCCTGAAACTGAGCATTCTGAGCCTGAAGATCTTTGACAGTCTGTTCAAGATCCATTTCTGCTAAAATAAATAGCGAGAAAATGAGAAAACCGATCTTCAATGTACCTGTTATGAAATTTTATGCTATGATATGCGATGTTTATGCAAATGCAATGCAATGTTTTCAAGGACCTTAGGAATTTAAATTTGTTAAACAAGCATGAACAAACATTTATTAGTTCTCTTTTTATTCTTTTCTTTTTAAGTACAAGAGATAGTTAAAAATAATAAAAAGAAAAGCATAAAAATCCTAAAGCTCTAAGTCTCCCATGGGCGCTTCCTCTTGGTGCCAAGGTAGGCGTTGACGTTCCGCTCCTCGTGAAGTAGCTTTGCCAACTCTAGTACTTTCTTCTCGCTTGCATAGCACTGAGCTTCGAATGTATCCCTTTCTTCTTTTAGCTGAATCCAGGATCTCTTCAAGTCTTCAAAATCAGTAGGCATGTCGGGATGGAGAACAGTATAGGGTACGTCACCTATAGCAACAGGTTCCATAATTACTGGTAGAACAGGCATAAATGGCATCATGAGGTTTTGAGCTCGAGCTCTCACCCATTTGAGGTAAGGTTCCCAAGGAATGGAGTTTTGGTGCCCCAAAGTCTTGGTATCAGTCTTCTTTACCATGCCCCAAGCGTGTATGAACCTTCGTCGGTAATTCTGGAGATCGTGGTTGTAGTCGAACACAATGTCTTGGAGAAGCATATCATGAGGACCATCTCTCCGAGCAAAACCAAACTGACGTAGAGCTAGAGAAGGGTTTTAAGTAATACCTCCCCTTATACCAAGGAGTGGTACATTAGGGAATTGTCCACAACGCTCAATAAATGTGAAGTCCTTTTGAGAGAAAAGACTCTAACGGATATCTGAATGAGAGAGTGACATTAGCCTTTGAGACCACTTCAATCTTTGTCATTCTTGGCCAGTGAAGGAAGGTGCGAAATAGACCACAGGAAAGTAATGGTATACAACACATGAGAGTTCCTTGTCTCTTAGTAGTACGTTTGTGGAGAATGTAGGATGTCTCCAAGTAAAGTAGGCACAGGATTGCGAGTAAGAAATAACTTAATGGCGTTGACATCTATGAATTGATCCGAGTTAGGGAATAGAACCAAACCATAGATTAGCAAGGCCACAATGTCTTCGAATGCATGGAAACTCATAACTTTGAGGAATTCTCGGGCTTTCTTAATTAAGAACTTGGCAAGTAAACCCTTAACTCCGCTTCTAGTTTCCCAATTAGCTTCAATGTCTGAGCGCTTTAGGTGTAATGCTGATGCAATGTCTTCGTACCTAGGGGCCTTTTATAAACCGGTGAATGGCATTTGGTCAAGAATAGGTATCCCAAGCAGCTTAGAGAACTCTTCCAAGGTAGGAACCAAGCGATAATGAAATGTAAAGCAATGGTGTTTGGATCAAAGAATCGAATAGGACGTGCATCATATCTTCTTCAAAACCGAGATAACCAAGTCAAGTAGATAACCATGTCTTTTGATGAATGAGCATGATCGGAATTTAACGACCAATTCCTTGTGAGAAGGTATACCCATGAAGTTGATTCGGATAGTCTTTCTAGAAGCCATAATCCCTACAAAATAGAGCAAAGATAAATCCCTAGGTCCTTGAAATAGTTAGAAATGATATGCAATGTTATGATGTCATGATGTAATGTTTAGCACACACAAACAATTCACACAATGAGCTTAGGTTTAAGGCTTGCATGAGGTATAGGTGATTACCCCACCAAAAGTTTGAGTTGGTTCATCCTGTCCTATAATAGTAACCGGGTTCTAGGAATCTCATATCATTGATCTTTCTCGTAGGCGTTTATTTCAATACGACTACCAAGTGGTCGACCGAAAATATCCCAAAAGTCTGATCTTAATGAGTGTAGCATCGAGTATCAGCCAACCTCGGTCTACACCAAAGCCGGCCATCTCACTACCTTCTAATGGCCAAGATGGGTCAATTAAGGTTCTAAAAGTTTAGTTAGTGCTGATGACACCACGCACTAGCCAAATACTATCCTCAACTTGGAAATGAAGAGTATCAGGACATCCAAAGTGTCACACTAACGTAGCCATCATGTTGACCGTTTCGATATACGTCTAACGGTCACGACGATTTATTGCTACTTACCTAAAAGGAAGCGATCCGGTATAGGATCCCCACAAATATAATACCCAATAACCCTTAAAGTAAAGCAAGCAAGTCAAACGAGCGCAAAGATGATCTAAAATCCCTAAGGCATTCTCTCTTTAGGGTGTTTCCCGACAGTCGCCCGATTACATGTCTGGTGGTGACTTTGAGATTTTATGTCGCAAATGCGGATAGCAAGAGTCGCCACCGACTTTCTTTTATCAATTAAGGGAAGTTAAAAATACGAGAAAAAGACCTTCGTTAGATTACGAGTAAGGGAGAAGGTTATGAAAAAGGGAAGGTATTAGCACCCCTTTTCATCCGTAGTTATCTAGGGGCTCTTAGTTGCTCTTAGATCACTTTAAAATTATGCTACGTGTGTTTGACAAAAATGTTTTGAAAAGGGCATTTCGCTTTGACTCTGTAATGATTCATGTAGAAATGTATACAAAGTGTTAGAAATGTTTATTTTTGAAAAGAGTTTGAACTTTGACAAAAGTGTGTGGTGTGAAAAGTATTTTGATAGAGCAAGCAACTAAAGTCTTATTACCTACTCGAGGTGGTCATTTTCGTATTATTTTCGTTCCTTTAGAATAGTGCTATCCATACCATTAGTTGATAGGTAACCTATAGGTTGGATGTAGCGGGACATTCGAAGGGACATCGGATGGTCATAGAAGGCAACTTGTAGGAAGTATCCTATACATTCGAAGGGACTATCATCATTTTTATGAGCAGGGTCAAGATCTCATGTATTCGTGGCGACATCATGGGTCTATGATCTTTGTATCGAAGGGACTATGATGATTTGTTTTGAAGGCGACGGTGCTAGAATACCTCTACGTTCGAGGACTTGACCATTTGTATTTGTAAAGGCAACGAGAGAGAACCTAAGGGGTGCATGTGTGAAAAGAGTGTCAATCCGATATTTAATCTTGGAATTATGGGTGATCTGTGTTTATCTTGCCATACACGCCTAATTACTAGCAGGTTTATAGGGTTAGAAAGTGCGGAAATGTAAAATGCGGAAGATACAGTCCTACGCTATTAGAGGCTTTAGAGGCGGATACATGATAAGTCAGGAAAATAAAAGCCTTAATAAAACTATTACATCCCATGGCGGTTACATAATTGGAAAAAGCAAGGAAAATCGATAAAGCGTTACAACTCGTGACAGAATACA
Organism: Vicia sativa; assembly: GCA_021764765.1. Taxonomy (NCBI): domain Eukaryota; kingdom Viridiplantae; phylum Streptophyta; class Magnoliopsida; order Fabales; family Fabaceae; genus Vicia; species Vicia sativa. The sequence goes on along the minus strand of CM038794.1, from coordinate 54,964,359 downwards.
TAATCGGAAAACGGAAGAAAATTGCATAAGAGGAAAATGTTAGTAAAAACATATATTTTTGAATGAGGAAAAAAGTTTTTGATTATTAATGATATTAATATGATAAGGTAAATTTTTGGTAATTTTTGGAATTGATTTGATAATTTAAAAACAATTAAAAGTCATTCAAATGATTAATTAGCAATTAAATTAAATATGCATGCAAGAATAATAATTTTAATTTTAAAAATTAAATAAGTATTTTTCTGATGATTATGCAAAAAATAAATATTTTTGGAGTTTTTTAGATGCATGATAAAAATATTTGAAGATAAATTAAAATGCATGAAAAATATTAAAGAAAATATATAAAAAAAATGTAAGTTTTGCAAACTTGTAAAATTACATGGTCTGGTCGAGCTTGAGCAGTGTCCTCACGGCCACGTCACGCTCCCTTTGCCTTAACCAACGGGCCAGCACTTGGTGTCAAATAATTGAAGCGGAATCGTTTAAGCAAACTTGATTTCAGAACCAAACAGCGAAGATCTTCATCTTCTTCATTTGAAATTTTGAAAACTTAGCGTCGGTTGAGTTCGGCGCTAAGGCCCCAATCGTGTTTTCTCAATTCTTGATGTTTTTGAGTGTTGTAAAGGTGCGGAATGATTCTAGGGACTCCAAGGAATGTGTTTGAATGCTTAGAATTGGTTGAATCGAAGCAAAACAAAATTGCCATTGCTTGAATATCGGATTTTTTGAGGTTAGGGTTCTTCCAAGCAATTTTACATTTCTTCATGTGGTATGCATTGTACATTTATAGTGGATGGATGGATTTTGAATTGAAGAGCAAATATTGATCAATCAATGCAAAAATTATTTGATTTTGTACAAAATCAAATCTTCCTTTGATCAATTTCAATCAAATTCTTGCCAAATCAATGCAAATTCAAATTTGACTTGTGTGAGTTACTTGGATCTCAAGTATGAGAGAAAATCAATTTTGCATTTAATTTTGATTTTATACCTTATTTTTTAATTTAATTTGTTTTTAAATGAATAAAATCAAATTAAATAGAAAAATAAAGACAAAAATCGAGGCATTGGGCTTGAAGGTTCCAAATAAGATAAGGAACAAGTTTAAACCAAGAAAAACTAGGCCCATTTGCAAAATTTTGGATTTTGATAACTATTTTCCTTCTTGCACTCTTCAAAATGCCCAACTTGTGCAAGGTGTATTTTGCTTAATTTTCCACCTTTTGAGTGTTCTTGGACTTTTTAGAAAGCTCTAAGTGTCATCTAAACAACCTCTTTGGTTTCATCTCAATTGGGTTTCCATGCTCAATAAACTTCAAAACAAAAGTTGACTTTTGTTGACTTTGAAAAGGACACTGTAATGTTTTGACCAAAAATCATGAAGTTTGTTGTATGTTGACCACAGTTGACTTTTGTCAAATCTGACGATTTTCAACCATCGAGCAATTGTGCGAAACTTGACTTGTGAGGCTTGAAACTTGACATGAAGATCCTTGGAAGCATGTGAGGAGGCATGATGACCATTGGAGGTGTTGGAGTCCATCTTGATCTAGAATTGCCAAACCCTAGTTTTGGGTTGATGGCCTAGGAGAGGTTTATCGATCAACCCTTGAGGAATCCTTGAGTATGGATGTATGAAATATTTTGAGAAATAGGAGGGCAAATTTTGGGGTATGAGGCCTTGTTCAATCTTCTTGTCTTTGGAAGGGTTAGATTGACATGCTTGCCTTTAGTGACACGGAGGTGAAGATGATTGAACACTCGAGTACACACAATTTGCACGTGTTGGTGATGATGCGGGGAATGGGCTTCTGATGCCATTTGGAGAAGTTGCGATTTCTTTGGGGAATGAGTCGTCGCTAGACTCGAGATTGTTGTCTAAGTAGGAGCGGGAGATGGGCTAAAGATGCCATCTAGAAAGATCGTATTTGGGGGAGTGAGTCGTCACGCTAGGCTCTGTAGGCGTTTACGGAAGTGAAAGGCGCATGGAGATGGGCTTAAGATGCCATCAGGAGGGTGGTACATTAGACTCCGTGCTTGTCTTTAAATGAAGTTATTGGTTTGTATTGGTTTTAACCAAATATGCAACGATACGGAGGGATGTGATAAATAATGCGAGATGGGCTTAAGATACCATCCAAGGCGGAGTCATACGCTAGACTACAGTAGTTGGTGTTGATAATAAGAGAGTCGAACAAATCTTCGTCTTGATTGCTACGAGGGATAATAGTTGGAAAAATGTGGATAGCTTCTACATTTGTGCTTTGGGTATTGATCCATACTTTGTTGTCGGAGGATAACTTGTGTGATCGTTCGAGATAGTTTTCCCGTCGGCGGGCATTAATCACGGATTAGTTGTCGGAGGACAACTAGGGTGATCTTCAGATAGTTTTCCGTCTGCGGCGGGCATTAATCACGGACCCGGTTGTCGGAGGACAACTAGAGGCGGTCGTTCGAGATAGTTTTCGTCGGCTTGGGCATTAATCTGGACGGTTGTTTGAAGTGATTTTCACTGTTTGAAAAAATAAAGGAAACTTTGATAGAATATTGTTGTATATGCGATTATGATGCATGGCAATGTATATATGAATATCATATGCTCAAATTATGACTTTTATGAGTAATGTATGAATGATAGATGTTGTGGTATTTCAAGACATATCTATCTTGAAGAAGATCGGATGTTTACTTGAGGATTTACGGCCACATTTGGGGATGAAGCGGATGGAAACCTTGAGAAGAAAAATAACCTCGATTCCTTCGATGCACTATCGACAAGTCTTGAACCTAGATATTGTTGAGGATGGTAGAGATCGAGAGAATACGTGTCTGATGAGCGACTTTGAGAATTTTGTATCGCAAATGTCGGATAGCAAGAGTCGCCACCGACTTTTCTTTTATCCAATTAAGGGAAGGTAAAAGTGAGAAAAAGACCGTTATATTCTGAGTAAGGGAGAAGGTGATGAAAAGGGAAGGTATTAGCACCCCTTTTCATCCGTAGTTATCTATGGGCTCTTAGTTGCTCTTAGATCATTTTCAAAAAAGTGCTTTCTGTGTGTTTGACAAAAAATGTTTTGAAAAGACATTTCGCTTTGACTTTGTAATGATTCATGTAGGAATGTATACAAAGTGTTCGGAAATGTTTTGTTTTGAAAAGAGTTTGAACTTTAACAAAAAAAAGTGTGTGGTGTGAAAAGTATTTTGTTTGAGCAAGCAACTAAAAGACTTATTACCTACTCAGAATTGTCATTTTCGTGTTGTTTTACGTTCCTTTAGAATAGTGCTATCCATATCATTAGTTGGTAGGTAACCTTATTCGTTGGATGTAAAGACATTCAGAGAGGACATCAGGATGGTCATAGAAGGCAACTTGTAGGAAGTATCCTAGCACATTCGAAAGGACTATCATCATTTTGGTGAGCGAAATTCGAGATCAAGATCATGTCGTGGCGACATCGTGGGTCTATGATCTTTGTATCGAAGGGACTATTATGATTCGTTTAGTGAGCAGCGGTGCTAGGATACCTCTACGTTCGAGGGACTTGACCATTTGTATTTGTAAAGGCAACGAGAGAGAATTACCCTAAGGGGTGCAAGTGTGAAAAGAGTGTGTCAAATTCGGATATATTATCTTGGAATTATGAGTGATCTCGTCCAATTTTATCTTGCCATACGCCCTAATTACTAGGTTTATAGGGTGAAAGTAAATTGCGAAATGTAAAATGCGGAAAGATAAAGTCCTACGCTATTACATGGCTTTGGGGCAGATACATAATGAGAGTGCGGAAAAATAAAAGTCCTAATTAAACTATTACATCCCATAGGCAATGAAGCAACTCGATTTTCAAAAACTTTTAAATTCTCGGCAATTGAAATCGCCACCTAATTTTATTCGTTAAAAAGAGAGGAAAATATAGATAAAACCCCAAACAAGCGGATGGTCACGGTCCGACCAAAAAGTGGAATCGGGAGTCGGTTATGTAAGGAAGGTATTAGCACCTTACATCCATCATTTTCGATGGGACCCATTTAATTCTACGCATTTGTGTGTGTGTTTACTAAGTTATGGATGCTAAAGAAAACAGAATTTGTTTATTATTATTTTGAGTTTGTACGGTTTGAACCGGTGTGCTACATATTCCTCGTGCAATGGGAAAGTCAAAACTCTGTAGTTCCTCTTAAAAGGCTTTAATTGGTTGCATTGATTTTATCTGAAAAATCGTGCGTTTAGGCGTTTCAAATGCTTTGAGCTAGGACTTGTTTTGTTTGTTTGAAAAGCTTAAGTCCTCGCTCGTATTTTGACGACTATTGCACTCTTTGAAAAAGAGTTTTATGATGATCGCATGGCGAGAAAAGAATTTGAGTGGATTGAATTGTTTTTAGTGGATGAAAAGTAGAACAATAGGACTAACATCCTCGATTCAAATACTAGAAGCAGGATGAGCTCAATGCTCAGCAGTCGTCTATCATCCCAAAAGTTTTCTTAAAAAGAGTGAAGTGAAACAAAGTTCACGTTGTTAAAACCTTTAAACAATTGGACTAGCATCTAACGATTTAAAGATTAGAAGTTCATTTTGCACAAGTATTTAAACAATTAGTCTAGCAACCAACGATTTAAATACTTGGGTTTTTATTAATGAAAGAGTTTTGAAAATGCACTCGACATTGGATCGAGGTTTGTAAGTTAATTATGAAAGTGTTTTGAAGTTTGATACGTGGAGGGATGCGAAATGGAGGAGAAATAATAGGACTAGCATCCTATGATTTGGTTTTGTGTAAGTGTCGACTTATGGGTGAAAATCTTAGAACAATAGGACTAGCATCCTACGATTCGAATACTAGAAACAAGATGAGCTCAATGCTCAGCAGTCGTCTATCATCCCAAAATTTTTCTTATGAAGAGTGAAGTGAAACAAGGTTCACGTTATTAAGAATCTTTAAGTAGTTAGTCTAGCATCCACGACTTAAAGATTCGAGGCCTCATTTTGCAAGTGTTTAAACAATTAGTCTAGCATCCAGCGGCTTAAACACTTGAGTTTTTATGAAAGAATTTAGAAAATGCACTCGACGTTGGATCGGGGTTTGGAACCTAATTGCGAAAGTATACGATCACGGCGTCTTTGAGAGTAAAATGGGAGGCGGGTTATGATTAATCAAGTATATGGACTTAATTAACCTCGTGAGGATAGGTGCTCCTATCTGACCATGAGACCACGGTGCATGGTGATTGGTATATAGACCAATGTTGTTTTCGGGTTATGATCGATTAAAGCAACAAGGGCTTTAACCAATCTCGTGAGGATAGCCATGCCGTCCCCAACCATGAGACCCTTTAAGAAATCGGCATATGAGCCAATCAGGGATGAAATCGAATTGATTTTTAATTTAATTGTGTGCAAGCGTGTACATTGGTGAATAAATCTTGAGCAGTAAATAAGCAGGCAAAATACCAATACAATCGGAAATTTAAATAATTATTAGAGATGATTTTTACGTTTGATGAAAAATCGGCTAATAGTTTAATCGATAAGTCATCAAACAAAACTATCGGATCCAACAATTATTTAATACATCATAACAAAAATATTATTCTGAAATAAATTAATTGAAATAGAGCGAAATTTAGAAATAGCACATTGTTGGTGATTCTTGGGCCAGACATGAAAAGAAAACCATCGATCTTTGATTGATGCAGACACCTCCGCGTAAGCGAACCAGTTGTAATGCTTCCACTTCAAAATAATCCGATTGTTCCAAAATAATAGCAATATCACCATATACATATACACTAGGCTAATGCTAACATTTTTGCTAAAATTATTTAATAGTAACAATGAGAAACAAAAATAGATTTTCTTAAAAAACAAGGTTGTGACACTTGTCACCACCATATTTAATATAAAATTTTAAAGAAAAGAATTTAAAGAAATTGTTTTATATATTTTTTGGGAAAAAATAAAGAAATAGGTAGAGTGTTATTTTGGTAAAACAAAAGAACTCATTCTTGATCTCTCTCCGCGATTGGATTTTCTACGGTTTCTCTCTTCACGACCCTCACTCTCTGGAACCCGCTCCTCACTGTTTCTCTCAGTCCCTCATGAAACTCTCCCTATTCTACCCGTCGCGATGATCCACATCCCTCTCACATGATTCTACGGACCCTCTCATCTCTCTCTCGATCCTGTTTCACTCTCGGACCGTTTGCATGTTGATTAGATTGTTTGATTTTCGATTTTGATTGTTTGACACGGGTTGTGAAGGAAAGGAAAGACCCTAATCTTGGGCGATTCCGGCCGGTGAAACACCTTGAGCGGCGGCGGTGAGCTTACTTCCGACCTCGTTCGGGTGAGACCGTTTCTCTTACTCTTCTTCTTTCTCAATTTGAAACATGCGATTTACGAAAAAAATGTCTGAAGGTTGATTCGAAGATGATGATATTATGCTTGCAATTACATCTTGTGTTCTTTGTTTCGTTTTCGTTCTTGCTGGTTGGTGTAATGAAACTGTGTTTGCGTTTTAGAACTGGGATTTTGGAGCTGTCTTTGGTTATGTTGCTGGCTTTTGTGTTTTTCTCATCTTCTTTCTCTCTCTCTGTTGCCTGTCGGTGTTTCGATAAGAATGGATACTGCACTTTTTTGGCTTTGATTTTATGAGAGTGAACTGATACTACACTTTTTGGGTTTTTGATTTTTTGTGAGAACTCATACTGTCTTCCTGTTTTTTTCTTTTTTGATCCCTCCTCCTTTTTAGTTTTGGTAATGTATATCTATGTATCTTGAACAGATTTCTACTTGTCTCTTCAGCCTGTCCCAGTTACTTGAATTGTGGTCTAACACCATGCTGTACTATCCTGAATTTCTAACTTTTGCCATGCTTTTCCTCGATTTTTACGAGTTACTACATCTTTATGCCTCTGAATCTTTCTACGATTTTCTCAACTGTCCCTGTTGGATTGGTATGGTGCTGTGTTGACTTGGATTTAAAACGTTGCCTCAATGTATATTGTTGCCTTGTTATGAACTGATATCTGCTCTTTGACTTTAGACATGCTGCCTGTTGCCTTTTTGGGATTAAAATGTGAATTGTTGGGATTAAAATGTGAACTATTATATGTATATCTTTTGCCGGAAAAACATCGCTATGCTTCCGGAACTAAAATGTCGCTTCATTTTGCTCGTTGTATGCTTGTTGGAATCGAATCGGTTGCCTCTATTTCTTTCTGCTAGGGATTTAAAGCGTCGATTCGTTTGCTTGTTTGTGACCGGGCTAGCCCGTGATTTGCAAGCAAGTGTTTTTAGATGATTAATCTTTTTACAAGATTAGGGCCTAGCGTTCAAAACACGATTCATAGCGCTGATGATGATCCTTGAAAAATAGTTTTCATAATTTCACGTTTCGTTTAATTTTATGTTTGCTAACTTGCTCTTTTGTTTCTTGTTTCATGTTGCAATTGGCACACTTGGAGAAAAAAGCGAAGGAAAGACTTGCACAAGGAAGCCATATGGAGCTTGAAGATGGAGCACCCGAGACAAAATCTTTGTGGTTAGGCATCGATTCTTAGGAAAATTTGCATTGTAACTCAATATTAGAATTGAAAATGTAAGGAGTTTCAAACATTTAGTGAACTTGTATGCTTCCAATTTTGCAACACTCTTGTACCAAAGTTTGGTCATTTGAATAAAAACAAGTTTAGTTTGAACAATCTTTGATTCTTGAATCGCATAACACAATTGTTCCACTTGACGATCCTTTGAGATTGGTAAAAATTATTCTCATAGTGAACCTTGAATGAAATAAATCTTGGCAAAATTTTCCAAAGCTTGTAAGAAATCTTGAATGAACAAAAACACTTGAATAAAATTCGTATTTGAATGGTGTTCAAAATTCAATTTGCCAATGTTGGTACCAACTTAGGACTTACAATTTGAATTTAAGAAATGCAATTCTTTCTTCAACCATGTAAATTGTCTTGTAAACTTGTAGAATTTATGATGAATGAAACCAATTAGAATTATATTTAACAAAGAGTTGACCAAGAGAATCTCAAGTTTTGAAATAAAAATTCAAGTTCTTTAATTCTTTCCTCCTAGAAAAGAAAGCAGGAACCTCAACTTGAAAATGAAGTCACATGAATGAACATTACTTTCTATCTTGTGGAGACTAAACTTGAAGTTTTACATGACTCCATGCCTAAAAAAAACTTTTAGTGGAGCATCTTGAATTTGAAATCAAACTTGTGAAAGATAGTTGAATGATTATAGTTAACACTTGAATCTTGAGCAATTCGATAAAAACCTAAATGAGGGTACTTGAAGCGGTAATAATGGCAATTCCACAAACTAAGAGTTCTAAGAATTTCAACCGACAATTCTTAGCAATATTACTCTTGGGTCACCAAACTTTACATCACGAGCAAATTATTAGCCTCAAGTCTCTTGAACCACTTTTTGCATTTGGTAAATTCGGATTAACACAAACTAGATTCTTTCAACTTCACGGTTTCGAATGAACTTGATTTTTCCATTGTACAATACTTGAATGTATCTTGAACCAAAGTTTGAGTTAATTCCGGTTGAAACAAGGAATTAAGCATGAATATGTTTCAAGAAAAAATATGATAAGGAGGGTAAATTTTGGGGTGCGACAGACAATTACATAATTGAAAAAGAAAAGCGAGAAAAATGGGTCAAAGCAGTATAACTGTGGCGGATACAAAATCGGAAAATCGAGAAACTTGCATAAGAGGGAAATGTTAGTAAAAATACGTATTTTTGGATGAGGAAAAAGGTTTTATGTTGGTAATGACATTAATATGATAAAATAAATTTTTGGGAATTTTTGGAATTGATTTGATAATTTAAAAACAATTAAAAGTCATTTAAATAATTAATTAATAATTAAATTAAATATGCATGCAAAAATGATAATTTTTATATTAAAAATTAAATAAACATTTTTCTAATGATTATGCAAAAAATAAACATTTTTGGAGTTTTTTAGATGCATGATAAAAATATTTGAAGATAAATTAAATAGAATGAAAATATTAAAGAGAAAAAAAGAAAATATGTTAGTTTTGCAAAAGAGTAAAATAAAAGTGGTCACGACCGGGTTCGAACCCATGACCATTGAGAATAACACGCACATCCACGCCTTTACCAGGCCAAAGTGCACTTTGTGCTTGAAATACAAAGCATTGTTTTTAGGGTTTACGTGTCATGAGTTTGAAATTCAGCATACGGTCGATCGTGTGGGGTCCGGTGGAACGGATGAGCGAATCGAATTGCCAGGCATGCGTGCTCTCAGCGATGGGAGGCGGGTCCCGAGGCAGCCTTGCAGACCCTAGCTCGATGTCTTCTCCGCGACATCAAACTTCAAACGCAAAATCTGAAGAATAAAGACAAAGGATACCCCCCTAAATCGGACCTATGAATCAATGGTGGCATTAGTTTCGATTAAGCGCTTGTAAGCCGGGTTCGAAGAACTGTCGAAACTATATGGCAAATCGTGATTTTATATGCAAGCTCTTGAGCGATTGCCCGGATCGTCCCTAGCATCTCATGAACATGTTAGGTGGTTAGTTTGATTAAAACACGCGAATAATAAAATGAAAATCAAGAAAATTATGAATATGTATGAATGAGTATGGCTCGATTCAAGACTTTGGCCATAGCTTTTGATGTATACTTACTCAAACTTACCCTGGAACACAATGGAATGATTGAAGAGTGTTTGCAAGTTGAAATTGATTTCACAACTTTGTGAAAATTTTGAGCAAAATAAGGGTTGTTGTAAGGCTAGGGTTTTAGTCCTTTGTCTTGTGCAATGAAATTTGGGTATTTATAGAGTGAAGAGTGAGGCAAAGAGAGTGAAAAAGATCTCTCTTGAATGCAAAAATAATTTCCTTTCAATAAAATCAAATCTTTGATTTGATTTTCTCTTCCATATGCAAGCTAGCACAATTTGGCAAGTTATATGGGCTATCTTGGACCTCAAGTTTGATAAAAATCAATCGATTTGAAAATATATCTTGTTTTCATATTTTATATAATTTAAATTTGAATTAAATGGTTTTAATTTCAAAAATAAATCAAAAAAATAGAATGTGGTCATGAAAAGGCATCAATAGGTCACAAATAATATTATGATCAAGTTTGGATCATAAAATTATAGGCCCATTTGGAAAAAATTGGATTTTGACAAATATCTCCTTTTGTGCAATTGTTCAAAAATGCCCAACTTGTACAAGGCGTATTTTGCTTAATTTCCCACATTTTTGAGTGTTCTTGGACTTTTTAGAAAGCTCTAAGTGTCCTCTAACCAACCTCCTTGGTTTCATCTCAATTGGAGTTTCCATTCTCAATAAATCTTCAAAACAAAAGTTGAATTTTTGTTGACTTTGAAAAAGGACACATAATGTTTTGATCCATACCTTCCAAATGAAGAATTTTGTGAACATTATTGTGAGACATGAAGTTGTATAGAATGAATTTCCTTCAAAATGAGAGGTGGTGGGAAAATTTAGAAAGTATGAAGAAGTTATGCTCGGTCAAAGTTAGGTTGACTTTTCATTGGAAAACCCTAATTTGGAAAGTTTGACTTTTGAGCAAATCTTGAGTTTCTTGATGAATCATGATCAACCCTTGATCAAATGATGAATGTGACTTTAAAATGAGGATGTTGAACAAAAATCGGAAGTTTGGTTGTATGTTGACCACGTTTGACTTTTATCCAATCTGTTGATTTTCGACCATCTAAGCAATTATGCGAGGAAACTTGGCTTGTGAGGCTTGAAACTTGACATGGAGAATCTTTGAACCATATGAGGAGGCATGATGACCATTGGAGATGTTGGAAGTCCATCTGGATGCGAGTGCCAAACCTAGTTTGGGTTGATTGTCAGGAGAGGGTTTGTCGATCGACCCTTGAGGAATCCTTAGTATGGATGTATGAAATGTCTTGAGGAATAGGAGGAAAATTTTGAGGTATGGCTTCATTCAATCTTCTTGTCTTGGAAGGTTAGATTGGTGCTCTCTTTCGTGACATGGAGGTAGAAGATGATTAAACACTCAGTACACGAAAATTTGCACTTTCATGTTGGTGATGATGCGGGAATGGGCTTATAGATGCCATTTGGAAGTTCAAGATTTGGGGAATGAGTCAATGCTGAGATACCCTTAGAATAGGAGAGTGGTGGGAGATGGGCTTAAGATGCCATCTGGAAAGATCGATCTTTGGGGAGTGGTAGCATCGCTAGCTCTGTGGCGTTCGAAAGTGGAAGAAGCATGGAGATGGGCTTAAGATGTCATCAGGAGGGAGTATGTTAGACTTCGTGCTCATCTTTGAATGAAGTTATTGGTTTGTATTGGTTTTAACCAAATATGACATTCTAAAAGTGGAGAAATGTTGACAAGTAGTCGGAGATGGGCTTAGATGCCATCCAAGGCGGCCCGAGTCGTCAGCTAGACTCGTAGTTCTTCTTGATAATAAGAGAGTCGAATAAATCTTTGTCTTGATTACGAGGGATATAGTAGTTGGCAAAATGTGGATAGCTTCCTGTTGTATTTTAGGTATTGATCCAATGCACATTATTGAAGGATAACTTGTGTGATCGTTCGGATAGGGTTTCCGTCGGCGGGTATTAATCACGGATCCGTTGTGGGAGGACAACTTGGCGATCGTTCGAATAGTTTTCCGTCGGCAGGGCATTAATCCTAGACCTGTTGTTGGAGGACAACTAGGCGTCGTTGAATAGTTTTCCGTCGGCGGGCATTAATCACGGACACGATTGTTTTAAGTGATTTTCACTGTTTTGGGAAAAAACAAAAAGCTTTGATAGAGTATCGTTAGTCCTATGCAAGTTATGATGCATGACGATGTGTATGAATGACATATGCACAAATTATGACTTTTATGAGTAATGTATGAATGATGATGTTGTGGTATCAAAACATATCCATCTTGAAAAGATCGGATGCTGTTTGGGGATTTACGGTTTGTTGGGACTGACGGTTGGAAACCACGAGAAGAAAGATAACCTCCTCGATGCACTATCTGGCCCAAGTCTTGAGCCTAGATATTGTTGAGGATGGTAGAGATCGAGAAGCGTTCTTGAAGATCTTGTGCCTAGACCTGCTTTGGGAAAAATTAGGAGGCTCTCTTGGGATCTTGCGCATAGATCTGTTGGAGAGCATTTGATAGCTATTTGGGAGACGGGTTAGAAGGATCTAGACCCGTTGAAACTTCTAGGCGGGAATAAAAGATGGAGATTTCCTCCGATGCACTATCGACCAAGTTTAGTCTGGATATTCTTTGTTGTGAGAAATGATGATTCTTGAGAGATACTGGGAGGATAAATTCCACTGCTTTGGAGATGAACGTTCTTTCGGGAGGCGATGTAACATGATTCGGTGATTGGGATCACTTCTCGGGACTAATGTGATGAAGCTTGGAATATGCGGACTAATGGAGGAATGTGTGTACTCCGTTGGGAAATTTTGTGGTGGCGACATCTACGTGGGGATTGTACTGCGAGGGGATCGTGTTGGTGACTTTGAGTCGTCATCTCAATTCCTAGCACTGTAGTAATTACTTTGGTATGTTTGCTTTTTGCATGTTTGTAAGCGATTTTTCTTGTCGGATGCATATAATCATTCAAAGCAAGCGTTGGACTTTATCAAACAACAATAGCAAAAATTGTAAAGAAAGAACTTGTATTTATTTGAAATGTGGCGTATGGCCAAGTAGTTTGTACACAATAAAGTAAAAAGCTATCGAAACAATCTCGTTAAGTTCCAACTATGCTAGTACTCATATATCTCGACTATCTCATCTCCTTGTTGTCGGTGAAAGTGAGTAGTGATCTTAGCCATTTGAATCTTGAATCTGATAGTAGTAGTATGGAAGTAGGTGATCTAGGCAGAAACATGGCAATTAAATCCTAACTTTTGCCTGACCCCTTTCGGGTTTTAGGTCTGGGATACCCTTTTTCCCCAAGTACTTTCGGGTTTCGAGTTGCTGGGGTGTACATGTTTTGTGTATATATCCTTAACTTTTTCGAACCCAGGTTCGCCCGGATGCCTATTTTGCCTAGGCGGTCGACTTAGCGGGTCTCTTTCGTAGTATTTTTTGACCATGTCTGCGTTCACGGGGTGTAGGAAGTCTTCACCATCCATGGTGCTAAGTATCATAAGCTCGGCGGAAGAAAATACCGTCTTGACTACAAACGGTCCACGATGGGTGGGAGTCCATTTGCCCACAGGATCACCTTGTGGAAGAATGATGCGCTTGACTACTAGATCACCGACTTGGTAGACTCGGTGCTTGACCCTCTTGTTAAATGCTCGATCGTTTCGATAGAATCTGTCCATGGCGGATGGATGGCAGTCGTTTCTCATCAATCAAGTTCTGGTCGGCGAGTTTGGATCAATCGTCTTACCTAACTTTCTGCGTCTGGGACTACGGTTGAGGTACGAACCTCGATTGATAGATTGCTTCCATACCGTATACAAGAGAAGGGGGTTGCCCATGTGGATGTTTGTCTTGTGGTCGATAACCATGAAGAAGCAAATGGTAACATCTCGTGCCATCCTTGTAAGTCAACTGTCATTTTACATATAATCTTCTTAATGTTCTTGTTGGCGGCTTCCTGGCCATTCGACTTAGGCCGATAAGGAGAAGAATTGTGATGCTTGATCTTGAGCTGCGTGCGAGTTGGTGATCATTTTGTTGTTGAGGTTAGAGCCGTTATACGTGATAATCCTTTCGGTGCCATACGCGAGATAAGATTGTGCTTGATGAATCGAGCCCACAACCTCTTGTAACGAGTCTGAGCAGTGCGCTTCTACCCACTTGGTGAAATAGTCAATTGCCACAAGGATGAAGCGATGTCGGATTGGAAGGCTGTGGGCTTGATTTCTCCGATCATGTTAATGCCCCACTGTAACAAAGTAGTCTTCTCCATGTCTTGAGGAGCCATTTTGATCGATTATGTAGGAAAAACCATCCATGAAGGAGAAAACCTTATGTTGGCGGTGTTGTCAACTAGAACATCGATGTGTGAAGTGGAAAATCGTCTTTCGGACTCGCTTTGTTCGGATCTCTGTAATCCACATTTGTACTTTACCATCTTTCTTAGGTATAGGAACCACATTTGCACCTTGTGGATAAGAAGTAATGGCTAGGAAACCGGCATTGAGCTGCTTCATAACTTGACTTTGATTTTCTCGGACATCTCGGGGACGCGTCGACAGACATACATTTCCTTTGGAGAAAACCTTCTTTTATTAAATAATCGATTACCCACATATCAATGTCTAAACCGGCATGTCTTCGTATGACCAAGCAAAAACCTTGATATAGTCTCGTATCCGAACCAATCTCTCTTGACCTTTGTTCTCAAGACCGCTCCTATCTTGATCTCTTTTACGTCTCCATCGGTACCCGAGTTCCTGATCTCAAAAGACTCTTAGGTGTTTGTATAACTTCGTTCTTCTTCTTTGTGCAATCGACAAGTTCTCCTGCACTTCACAATCTTCCTCACCTTCGTCTTGACTTGGTAGATCGGATTATCAAGTCATATTTAGCAATAGCATAAATTTGTCCACGAGATTGAGTGATTACTGCGATGTACCTGTGGGTGTGTGTAAAACACATAGCTTTTTGAAGGGGTGATAAAGTAAAAGAAAGAAACAATTAAATGCAAAAGTCCAACGATTTTATTGAATGAAAATAAAATATGAGATAATAACCCTCACAAATGAGCCATGATGCCGGGCAAGGCACTAGGCTTTAGAGTTTATTGTTCAAAACATAGAAAACAGCAGAAACAAAAACAAAAGCAATTACTCTGTCTAAAGGAGATTGGTATGGCGTCTTAGTCTTCCAATTCTTTGAGTACATTGTCGGGTTGGGAAGATCCACTTGCGATGTCGAAGTCGTTGTAGTCGTCTTCATAGCATGGATTCCACTCCGATCTTGAAAGGAAGTTGGCCGGCGGCGCTCGCGGCGTATCATCCACGTCGCTTTGATGGTGAAGCTAAACCGGTCTTGTCGGTTGAAAGGAAGATCGGGGAGCTGTCCCCAAATAGTACTACCTCCTCTTCACGGCGAGGCATATTTCGGCGGGCCATCCTAGGCGGAACTTGCGTAACCGGGAGTGAGGAGGTCAGAGTGGGCATGACTCTCGGTATTGTTCAAAAGCTTGACGAGGTCTCGAAGAATTCACCTTCCATCTCAAGATATCGGAATGATTGTAGATGGTGACCATATATTCTTCTTCACCACACGTAACAACCTTCCCTCACAGGGTACTTGGTTTGATGCAAGGTAGAGGTAACGGCCCTTGCCCCTATGTATCGAGGCGTCCAAGTAGGAAAAGTAGGCGGGCGGATATCCATGACAAAGAGTAGAATCAAAAGTACAGGGACAGACTTTATGACGAATAGGCTCTCAATCTTGTTCGCTTAGAACCATCAAGCTCTCACAATTATGTCCTTTGGGCTTTAGAACCAATCCTTCAACATCAAGTCGGTCAAGCGGTCTTGGTGGGATGTTGGGCGGAAGGCCGTATCCACAAAACATGAGACAACGTAATGCCCTTGCATTCAATAGAGATGTGCAAGGCTTTGTTGTGTTTCTTTCAATAGAGTCAAATCGACATCGGAGAAGCCTAGCCGTTGTTGGCAGCCGGGCTGCAATACACACTTCAAAGCTGGTTAGTAGTAGTGTCTTGCGGCGCGTGAGCATTCTTGAGAAACTTCACCAAGGCGTTAGCATGAGCCTCGAGCACTGAGCGAGCAAGCATGGAGATTTTTGGCCAGTCTGTCCCAATGTTCCACAACATTGTAGTCACTCTTCTTGATGATCTTGAATTTCCTCCATTTCTCGTTTGGAGGTGTCTTGATAACTTCCCTTGATACTTATGCGGCGGGATGAGTCCTTGGTTCTTTCCCTCTAGTCTCGGGAGGCGGTTCAATATTTGGAATCGAGCTAGAGTCCAGGCGTCTTTTGGAGGAGATTTGGAGAATACTCTTGGGTTATGGTCTGCCATGATGGTGATGTTGTCAATGTCGGGAATGGTGGCTGTTGTAAGGTCCTCAATAATCGGAGGATCTTGCTTGGCGCCATGATAGTGACCTCGGATCCATAATTCCAAGGGATAGCTTTGTCGGAGGAATATGGGCTGATGCGGGAGAAGTAATGATGAGGTGCCACCCAGGCACATGATCGTGAGAGGAAATCTTTATTGTGTTGACATCGACATAGTCTTACGGGAAATCGTCGCCCCATCCAGTTTGCTTAACATCTTCAATAGGAATCTTGTAGCTCTCGGGGCAGTGTACTTTACCATGTAATCAAACTTTCCACTTGGCGCCCAGGTATCCCACACATTAGGTACAATTTCATTCACATCTTGATCTTTAGTTTCTTAGACATGTCTTCACGGACTCTCCACGGTGGTTTTAGGAATAGTATTTCACGGTTAGCCATCATGCCTTGAACCGTCTTCTCGACCAAGCACAACCGCCAGTGCGAGATGGGCACCGCGACAATTCTCTAGGCATCACGGATTTACACGACTGCGGCAAATTCTTCTTAGGTCATCGGAGGAATGGTCAAGTCATCTATGTTGAAAACATGAAGTTCTCACCAATAGCATTGGAAATCTTGTCATGGTTAGGCATAGGAGGCGTTGATCATTCGGTCTCGGGAGGGTCAAACTCAATCGATTAGCTTCATCATATCTTGAATCTTGTTCTTGAGCCCGGTTATCGATGTCGTGCCACGGGCTGTTGGAGTGGTAAGCACATAAGCGTTAGGTTTGTATCTCGGAGAAGAGTATTGATACTCGGGGAGGATCCTTAATGTAATCGACTCTGCTTTCGACATGTGTTGCAAGGCTTGCGACAACGGCATGTTGATCTTCGTAAACTATCTTGGCGGCGTTACGGCTACGCGTGTTGTCTGCGAGGTTGTCTTGATGTAGGATTGGAGATCTGGCGCCCCCAGATTGAGCACGGTCGGTCTTGGCTTTTACGCCATACTACGGTGGTTTCTCTTACCACCAAAGATCTCTTAGCGACATTTGAGGATGACTCACACAGATGTTCCCACTCTTGATACCGACTTCAATCGCTCCCATCAATATCATTTCGGTGAATCCGGCGAGGAAGAGTTCAATCGGATGATTGAAGAATGGGCTGTCGGTGTTCCCATAAACATATCAACCAATTCCTATTGGACGGGTGTTTGAACTACTTCTCTCCATTTGAGCATACTCTTTGAACTTCTCATCACGACCCGTAGCATGCTACTGTAGTTGCATGCGGTGGGTGTCAACTCGACATTGTACTCATATTATGCGTAGAAAGCATCGCTAAGTCACTTCATGTGTCTGATCATTCTCTTGATAATACCACTCAATTGAGTTAGGACAAACTCTCTTGAAAATAGTGCATCCACAACTTTACATCATCGGTGTGGGCGATCTTGAACATAGGACTTCAAGTGCAGCTTTGGACAAGAAATTCCATCATATTTGGCAAAGTGGGAACTTTGAACTTTGGAGGAATCACCACACCAGGACAAGACTCGGATCATCAAAATTCAACAGGACATCTTGAGGTTTTCTACTGATTGAGGCGGTCTTCAAGTTGCTTGTATTTGTCATCTGATCAGTCTTGGTCATTATCATATTGATCTTCTGTCCTTCTCGGGCTCTTGGTCTTCTTCATTGCCCTTGACACTCCCTCGATCTTGACACTTTCTTCTAAGAGCTCTCCGGTGACCACTTTAGGACCACCTTTGTAACGTCTACCCATGTTGAGAACACTGCGACCCTCTTCTTTTTGTTGATGAGCTTCTTCAAATCTTCTTGGCCTTGGACCAAGCTAGTGAACATCGATGGGCCAGGCATTACGAGCACGGAGATCTTTGTGACTGTTCAAGAGCCATTTACGCTAAAATAAATAAGCGAAAATGAGAAAACCAATCTTCAATGTACTGTTATGAGATGTTATGCCATGATATGCGATGTTTATGCGGATGCAATGCAATGTTTTCAAGGACCTTAGAGATTTAAATTTGTTAAACAAGCAAGAACAAACATTTATTAGTTCTCTTTTATTCTTTTTCTTTTTAAGTACAAAAGATAGCTCAAAACAATAAAGAAAAGCATAAAATCCTAAAGCTCTAAGTCTCCATAGGCTTCCTCTTGGTGCGAGGTAGGGTATTTACCCTCGTGAAGGCTTTGTCAACTCTAGTACCTTGTTCTCCTCTGCATGTACTGGGCTTCAAATGTATCCCTTTCTTCTTTAAATTTGAATCGAGGATCTCTTCAAGTCTTCAAAATCGGTAGGCATGTCGGGATGGAGAACAATATAGGGTCGTCACCTATAGCAGGTTCCATAATTCTTGGTAGAGCAGGCGTGAATGGCATCATGAGGTTTTGAGCTCGAGCTCGCACCCATTTGAGGGAAGGTTCCCAAGGAATAGAGTTTTAGTGCCCCAGTCTTGGTATCAGTCTTCTTTACCATGCCCAGCGTGTATGAACCTTAAATCGATAATTCTAGAGATCGTGGTTGTGTCGAACACAATATCTTGGAGAAGCATATCATGAGGACCATCTCTTGAGCAAAACCAAGCGGCGTAAAGCTAAGAAGGGTTGTAATTAATACCTCCTCTTATACCAGGTGGTACATTAGAATTCTCCACAATTTCGATGAATGTGAAGTCTTTTTGAGAGAAAAGATTCCATGAGATATCTGAATGAGAGAGTGACATTAGTCTTTGAGACCACTTCAACCTTTGTTGTTCTTCAAAAGCTGATGGAGGAAGGTGCAAAATAAACCACCTAGAAATAGCGGTATACAACATGAGAGTTCCTTGTCTTTTTGATGCAGTGTGGAGAATGTAGGATATCTCCAAGTAAGGTGAGCCTTTGGATTGCGGAGTGAGAATAACTTGATGGTGTTGACATCTATGAATTGATCCGAGTTAGGAAATAGAACCAAACCATAGATTAGCAAGGCCACAATATCTTCAAATGCATGAAACTCATAACTTTGAGAATTCTAGGGCTTTCTTAATTAGGAACTTAGCAAGTAAACCCTTAACTCACTTCTTGTTTCCCAATTGGCTTCAATGTCTCGGCTTTAGGTGTAATCTTGATCGATGTCTTCGTACCTAGGGACCTTTTCTAAACCGTTGAATGGCATTTGGTCAAGAATAGGTATCCCAGTAGCTTAGAGAACTCTTCAAGGTAGGAACCAAGCGATAATGCAGGGAATGTAAAGCAATGGTGTTTAGGATCGAGAAGCGGAATAGGACATGCATCATATCTTCTTCAAGCCGGAGATAACCAAATCAAGTAGATAACCATGTTTTTGATGAGGCCGAGAGCATGATCGAGAATTGAAACCAATTCTTTGGTGAGAAGGTATACCCATGAAGTTGATTCGGATAGTCTTTCTAGAAGCCATAATCACAAAGCGAACAGGAAAGATAAATCCTAGGTCCTTGAAATAGTTAGAAATGATATGCAATGCGAGATGTCATGATGTCATGTTTAGCACACACAACAAATTCACACAATGAGCCTAGGTTTAAGGCTTGCATGAGGTATAGTGACTACCCACCAAAAGTTTGAGTTGGTTCATCTGTCCTATAATAATGCCAGGGTTCTAGGAATCTTACATCATTGATCTTTCTCGTAGGCGTTTATTTCGATGCGACTACCAGTGGTCGACCGAAAATATCCCAAAGTCGATCTTAATGAGCGTAGCATCAGTATCGACCAACCTTAATGCACCAAAGCCGGTCATCTCACTATCTTCTAATGGCCAAGATGGGTCAATTAAGGTTCTAAAAGTTTAGTTAGTGCTGATGACACCACGCAGAAGCCAAATAATATCCTCAACTTGGAAATGAAAAATATCAGGACATCCAAAGTGTCACACTAACGTAGCCATCATGTTGACCGATTCGATATCGTCTAGCAGTCATGACGATTTGTTGCTACTTACCTAAAAACCCGGATCGGTGTAGGATCCCCACAAATATAATACCCAAGCAACCCTTAAAGATAAAGCAAGCAAGTCAAACAGAAAATAGTAAAAATGATCTAGAAATCCCTAAGGCATTCTCTCTTTAGGGTGTCTCCCGTGAGAGTCGCCGGTTACATGTCTGGTGAAGCCGACTTTGAGAATTTTGTATCGCAAATGTGCGGATAGCAAGAGTCATACCGAATTTTCTTTTATCAATTAGCGAAGGTAAAAAGTACAAAAAGACCTTCGTTAGATTACGAGTAAGGGAGGTTATGAAAAGGGAAGGTATTAGCACCGCTTCATCCGTGATTATCTCTGGGCTCTTAGTTGCTCTTAGATCATTTTCAAAAAAGTGCTTTACATTTGTTTGACAAAAATGTTTGAAAAGACATTTCGCTTTGACTTTGTAATGATTCATGTAGGAATGTATACAAAGTGTTCGGAAATGTTTTGTTTGAAAAGAGTTTGAACTTTAACAAAAAAAAGTGTGTGTGTGAAAAGTATTTTGTTTGAGCAAGCAACTAAAAGACTTATTACCTACTCGGGAATTGTCATTTCGTGTTGTTTCGTTCCTTTAGAATAGTGCTATCCATACCATTAGTTGGTAGGTAACCTTATTCGTTGGATGTAAGGGACATTCGAAGGGACATCGAATGGTCATAAAAACATGTAGTATCTAGCACATTCGAAGGGACTATCATCATTTTCGTAAGCGACAATCGGGGTCAAGATCATGTATTCGTGGGCGACATCATGGGTCTATGATCTTTGTATCGAAGGGACTATGATGATTAGTTTAAGGCAGCGGTGCTAGGATACCTCTATGTTCGGGGACTTGACCATTTGTATTAAATAAAAGGCAACGAGGAGAATTACCCTAAAGGGTGCATGTGTGAAAAGAGTGTCAAATTTAGATATGTTATCTTGGAATTATGAGTGATCTATGTCCAATTTTATCTTGCCATACGCTAATTACTAGCCGGTTTATAGGGTCTGCAGTAAGTGCGGAGGAAATGTAAAATCACGGAAAGATAAAGTCCTCGCTATTACATGGCTTTGGGGCGGATACATAATGAGAGTCGGAAAAAATAAAGTCCTAATTAAACTATTACATCCCATAGGCAATTACATAATTGAAAAAGAACGAAAAAATAAATAAAGCGAGTATAACTTTTGACCGAGATACAAAATCGATCTGACTTGCATAAGAGAAATGTTAGTAAAATAAGTATTTTTGAATGAGGAAAAAGGTTTTATGTTGGTAATGACATTAATATGATAAAATAAATTTTTGGGAATTTTTGGAATTGATTTGATAATTTAAAAACAATTAAAAGTCATTTAAACAATTAATTAATAATTAAATTTAATATGCATGCAAAAATGATAATTTTTATATTAAAAATTAAATAAACATTTTTCTGATGATTATGCAAAAAATAAATATTTTTGGAGTTTTTTAGATGCATGATAAAAATATTTGAAGATAAATTAAATAGAATGAAAATATTAAAGAAAAAATAAGAAAATATGTTAGTTTTGCAAAAGAGTAAAAATAAAGTGGTCCTGACCAGGTTCGAACCCATGACCATTGAGAGAATCTGCACATCCATACGCCTTTACCACTGAGCCAAAGTGCACTTTGTGTTTGGAAATTGCAAAGCATTGTTTTTAAGGGTTTACGTGTCATGAGTTTGGAAATTCAACGCACAGTCAGCCGTGTGGGGTCCAGGTGGAACGGATGAACCGTCGAATTGCAGAAAGGCCCGCATGCTCGCGGTCGAGGAGGCGGGTCAGCGGCGCGGAGCCTAGCTCGGTCGTCTTCTCCGGCGACATGAAACTCAAACAAAATCACGAAGAATAAAAGACAAGGGATACCCTACCCTAAATCGGACCTACAGAATCCAATGGTGGCATTAGTTTCGATTAGCTTCCAGCCTGGCGGGTTCGAAGAAGGCATTTCGAAAAACCCTAACTATGGCAAATCGTGATTTTTACATGCAAGCTCTGAGCGATTGCCCGGATCGTCCTTAGCATCTCATGAACATGTTAGAGTGGTTAGTTTGATTAAAACAGGATAATAAAATGAAAAATCAAGAAAATTATGAATGTATGAATGAGTATGGCTCGATTCAAGCGGCTTTGGCCATGGCTTTTGATGTATACTTACTAAAACTTACCCTAGGAACACAATGGAATGATTGAGAGAGAAGTGGTACGCAAGTTGAAATTCAAATTTCACAACTTTGTGAAAATTTTGAGCAAAATAAGGGTTGTTGTAAGGCTAGGGTTTTAGGTCCTTTGTCTTGTGCAATGAAATTTGGGTATTTATAGAGTGAAGAGTGAGGGCAAAGAGTGAAAAAGATCTCCTCTTGAATGCAAAAATAATTTCCTTTCAATAAAATCAAATCTTTGAAAATTTGATTTTTTCTCTTCCATATCTAGCTGCTAGGAATTTGGCAAGTTATGGGCTATCTTGGACCTCGAGTTTGATAAAAATCCAATCCATTTGAAAATATATCTTGTTTTCATATTTTATATAATTTAAATTTGAATTAAAATGGTTTTAATTTCAAAATAA
>CM038794.1:54787335-54941624 GCA_021764765.1 Vicia sativa | reverse complement strand
TACAGTGGTTCAATGGTTCGACCTCCATACCGTGGGGCTATGTCGAGTTCTTTGTCACCTTCGCGAGGATTTCGTTGGCCCCCGACTGTGTCAAGGTCCATTGCCATTGGTGGTGGATCGTCACTTGCTCTATAACTTCATTTTTGGGAGAACCACTTTTGGTCGAGTCAATGCCGTCCCCTCCATCGCCCATCTCAAGTCAAGTTCTACACCAAGAGGGACGCTATGGCTACCATGCGAGGACATCAAAGCTAGAAGAAGGTGCTACACCCGCCGCCGTAGGATGCACTCGGTGACCCAAGACCTCGCAGATCGACAAGCAGGACGGTTTGACAACGCCCGCATCAACCTCCAAAGATCAAGAACCTCAAGATCCTAAAGTGACTCCGGTGGACCTCGGCACCGGTTTGCAAAGGAAGATGTCAAGGACCAACGACGATAAAGATCCTCAGTCGATCCCGTATGGCTAGTTCGAGTCTGGCCTCCTCGGCGAGATCCCATCAAGTGCGCGCTAAACTCAAGTAGATCTCCCCGACCGCCAAGAAGCAACTCAAAGCCCGCCTGTGGACAACGCATCTTTGCCTCGAGCGCGGAGATGCCTGCTCGACCCCGAGGTCGTCTCATCAACTCGCCCAGATCCGACCGCCAGACCATAGTAACGAGGCGAGTAGGCCTCCTCGAAAAGTGGAGGCTGCCGAAAAGTCGTAAAGGACCTCCTAGAGGCAAATTTTATTTCGAGGCCAAGTATCAACTTGGATCTCCCAATGTACTCTTAAGAAATTTAATGGAAAATGGTGAATGGGCGCTGATTATACTAATCTTAATCGGGTATTGTCCCAAAGATGCTTTTCCTGCACCTAACTTTGATTACCGTCAACAACTCGATTTGTTATAAACCTGTCATTTATGGATGCATATTTAGGTTACAATCGATACCCAAGGCGATAAGCGAAGCGATGCACGCCCTTCATGGCGACGCCTGTGCAACTATTACTACAATGCCCTTCGGACAAAGAACGCAGCGCCACTTACCAATGTATGATGAACAAAGTCTTCAAGGGCGAGATCGACGACATGCTCGAGGTCTATATGGACAACATGATCATCAAGTCTCACACCGAGACCGATCACCAGGCATCTAAAGAGGGTGTTCGATCGCCCGATGTTGTCGGATGCGATTTGTAACGCCTGCTTTAATTAATATTATATTATATTAATATTTTCGAGTTACCGATCGATATTTATTTTGCGACGAGAATATTTATATTAATCGATATATCTATTAATATATTTGGCGTTTGCTCGTCCGCTTTTTATTCTGCCTTCGGTAAAATATTATTCTGATCGATATTTAATTCCTAAATTATTTTAATTAATTGAATTAATAATATTATTAGATATTATTAGTGTGTTAATTAATAAGAATAGATAGGGTGAGGAGTAATTTTGTAGAATCGAGCTTACACCTTGCCAAGTAAGAGTACACCCTTATAAAACACTTTCCTCATTTTCTTTCCAACATAACACCATAAAACCAAATATAGTAACCCAGAGAGAAAGAAAGGGTTTTGGAAGAAGAAGAAGAAGAGCAAGAGAATAGCAAGGTTTGGGTTTGTGGGATCATCAAGAATCATCCAAGCACTTGAGGTAAGGGATTTGATTCTCCATCTCATAGTTAGGTTTTGGTTGATATATTTTAGATCGAGAAAAATTGATAGTTGATTCATGAGTTTTGGTTGGTTGATTGTTGAAATAACATAGAAAGGTTGAGTTAGGAGTATAGATTATTGGGTGTTTCATTGCTAGTTGTAGAATTAGAAGTTATGGAATGAAGAAAATATGAAAACCGTAAACTGTGAAAACCGTAAAAGAATTTACATTGTCAGAAACTATGTGGAAAAGAAGAAAATTCATGGAAGGTGGTATGGGGAGGCACCCACCAAGTCGAGGGAGGTCGCCCCTTCCTAGGCACGCCTCCACTTTGATAGCAAGGGACATCGTTCCTATAATGTCGGGGATGAAATGTAAAATGTGATGTTTTCTCGCTTTTTGTAATTCATGTTTTCTATTTTTTAATAGTTTTCTCAGATAATTTTGTTCGCTAGCTCGCTTCTCTCCATTTTCCAATTCCATACACTACTAGTTAGTATTAATAAAATATAATTAGACATAAGTTAGCCGATTAAATTTGGAACCGATTATGTTCCGATTTTCCGATTTCCCAGAATTGGATTAAGGCGTTGTCGTAATTCAACAAAATGGACGCGTGCTAGCTAAGTTCGACGGTAGAACGTAGTGGTGAGGTTAGTTTTTCAAATTACGAGTTTTACACAAACGAACTAATAGGCCAAATTACTAAGTAATTGAATCGCATCGCTTTAGTCGATTTAAGACACGTACGGACAATCCGATTGTATGTTGATGATTATGATTAATGCCGGATATTAAGAATGGATTTCGACGATTATTGGTATTTTGATTACTTTTCCATTTGGAATTTGGTGAATTAATTGATAATGATGTGGTGTGATTAAACATGATATTTGCGACGTGTATTTATTAATGAATACTTGATGATACGCGATGCGATGATACGCTTATCTTGATGTGGATAAATGTATGACATGGACTATATGTCATTTTTATGAGCCGACGATGATGTGTTGTTGTGTTGTTTTTATTGTCGAGTCACATACATTGTATTGGCGATGGGGCTTTTATGCCGTTTACCTATGGGCTTTATGCCAAATGTTCCTAGTTATGGACAAAGCGGGGTACCACATGCATAACATAGTCGTGTCTCATGGAGCTCGGTTATGTTTATGATTGAGTTGTTTCGCTGGTTTTAATTGATGGATTATGGAATTGGATGATATATGATGTTTTGTTTGGTGATGATATTTATGATGAACATGAAATGAATATGACGTGATGATTTTATGACTATGCGATGAATATAAATGATGAGTTTTGCGATGATTTGATTTTGATGAGATGCTTAATGCAAATATGATGTGATGATGTTTGTGATTTATGGGATTTTATGCCAAAAGTTTACGAGGGCTTTAGCCAATTTGTGATGATTTTGTTTATGTTGCTTATGCTAGCGTTGTTTGATGTTGTTGTTTATGATTGTTGTGTTGAGTAGTGACGATTGACTGTGATATCTCGGTGATGAACGCCGATGTGTTGTTGTGATGATTTATGTCAATGAGGTTATGGCGATAAAGTGTTGATTATACACATTAGAATGATTATTGAGTGAGTGAGATTTGGATATGTGTTGGAATGCATTACTAACCTATATCTTTTAAGATTCCAAAACTATATATATATGTTATCATGCCTTTAATTATATGTTTTGGAGTATCTCACCCTTTACTTGTTTTGTCGTTACCTTTATCGTAACGCAAGTGTGTTTTTGAAGACTGGAGATTATAAATGCTATTAGTCGAGCTGGTCATTCCCGATTAATGCGTAGACTGGAATATTTATGTCTTGTTGTTGTTCTTTTGTTGTTATTCCTTTTGTAAATAAGAATCATACTTTATGAAATTATGATTGATGAGGAAGTTTAATAAAGAAGATGTTTTGATTTTTAAGAATCAATTTATGATTTCGACGATGCTATGTATCCGAAATTTATACTTTAAAGCAAACTTTTAAAGTGATTTTTTGAAGGTGTGACGCCTCGATTGAATTTATGAAATTTTAAATTACTCGGTTTTACTTATAAAACCTTGGGTAACATGGGGTGTTACACGATTCAACCCGGAGAAATGCACTTTCTTGTCAAAGTTGGCAAATTCTTGGGTTTCTACCTAACCGAACGAGGAATCAAACAAACTGACAAATGTCGGAGCGCTTTTCCAGACATGCGACATCCCTCTCCGTTTTGTCTCCAAATCATTAATATGCCCTTCCATTTTCAAACTTTTGTGGAAGGCCCACATTTGAGTGGGAGGAGGTGCGACAACGCCTCCGCACCTCAAGAGGGCACTTTCCGGCCATCACTCTCACAACCACAAAGAGGAAACCTATACTTATACTTAGCGGTCTCGAATGCCGTGAGCGCAGTCCTCATCCGCAAAATAGAGGATGGATGCCCGACTATTTCACAAGCAAGGCTTTGCAAGGGCCGAGACGGATATCAACAAATCGAAAAGTCACGTTAGCCTCACTATGGCGAGGAGGCTCGATACTACTTCTCGCCCATACTATCGTCAGAACCAGAGCAACCATAAAGCGACTCTTGGCCCGACCAAAATGGCCGACGGATGCTCAAATGGTCCCTCGAGCTCCAAATTTGACATCCACTACGGTAAAAGGACCGAAGCACAAGCGCTAGCCGATTTTGTCGCCAAAATGTCGCCCAAAGCTATCTCAGCGAGACAAGAGGTGGACTATTTTCATCGACGAGGCATCAAGCTCGATAGGGAGCGACGGAGATCCTCCTGAAAACAAGGAGGGTGTCGTTGAGCATTCCCAACCCTCGCTTCGGCGTCGAATAATCAGGCTAAATACGAGGCATTACTCGTCGGGTTACGACTGGCTGAGGATCTGGGCGCACGAGAGATCCAAGTTTTTATGGACTCCCAGCTCGTTGCATCACAAGTCCTCGGAGATTACCAGACCAAAAACGATAGCCTCATCGAGTACCTCAACCTCATAAAGGAGGAAATGAGGAATTTCTACCGAGCAGAAATCAAGCACGTCCCACGAGAGCAAAATACCTGAGCCGATATCTTGTCAAAACTTGCAAGCACCAAGAAGAAAGGTGGGAATAAATTTGTAATACAGGAGTGTCTTCCCCGTCCGAGCATTGAGAAGTCCACTATGTTGCTCGACATACATGCCATCGGGGAAGCGAACTGTTGCATGACCCCAGTATTCAACTACTTAACCAAGGGGGAACTGCCCGCAGACAAGAAGGAAGCAGCCGCCACCAAACGTCGATCATGTTCCTCGTTGTCCTCGAGCAACGCTTGATCGATGGGGTTCTCCATCCCTCCTAAAGTGCGTTGAGGTCAAAGTATCCTCCATATTTACGAGATCCACGAGGCATCATCAACACTGGGTGGACGGCTCTCTCGAAAGCATCGGACGGGTACTCGGCCACTATGCACAGGGCGCAAAAAAGCACGTCAAGAAGTGTGACAAGTGTCAACGCCAGCGGACATGCACATCGCCTCCCGCATGAACTCACCATGCTCACCTCGGTGGCCTTCGGTTGTGGAGAATGGATATTCTCGGGCCATTCACGCAAGGCTCCTACCAAAACAAATACCTCATCGTGGTCGTCAACTACTTCACAAAGGATAGAGGCCAAGCCCGCCAAGATCACCTCCTTTAACATCCTCCGTTTTACAAGGAACATCCCCGCCCGCCCGCATCCATGCGCTTCAGTAACGGACAACGGAACACGGATCACCGACGAATTTCGTAGCTTCTTCACCACGGTTAGGCACAAGGCAACACTTCACCTTGGTGAGCACCCATAGATAAACGGCAGGTCGAAGCCAACGAGGTCTATGCGAGGACTCAAACATCGACTAGGGAAGCCAAAAGAGATGGGTCAAAGAAATGTATAGCGTGTTATGGGCTTATCGGACAACTCTCCACTCGACCACCGGGAATTTCCGACTAACGCACGGAGCGAAGCATTCATTCCGTGGAAATCGAGAGCTGTCATCGCGCGAATTACTGTTAGGCGAGGAAATGAAAGCACTACACAAGGAGCTGGACTTGGTCGACGAGATTCGAGAAGGAACGGATCTCAAGGTGAAACAACAAATCACTTTACGCCACGACACCAAAGTCATCAGCGGAGTTTGACATTGCGACTGGTCCTCCGGAGAATCGGTAGGAATCTCATGAAGGGAAGTCACTAATTGGGAGGGACCGTACTACGTCCGGGCCAAAACTGGCACAAGGGTATATTACTTAGAAAATTTAGTTGAGTACAACTCCTCGACCTTGGACGCTATGAAGATAAAACAATACTATAGTTAAGTCTCCCGATCGCACATCCGGACTTGGTGGTTGGCGTCACCTTACCGTGGCGCCTTGACCTTGGGCATAAAATGGTACTAATGCGCTCAAAACTTTAGAGCAGAGGGTTCCTCGAAAATCATCGAGCGGAAAATTCATGCACGATCGGGCACCTTGACCAAGACCCGTGGGCTAACGCGTTTGGTCGGACGTCCGACTTGCATCGCACGATCCATGCCGGATGCAAGAGTCCCAAACGTGACTACGGTCTCACCCGGCAGCCTCGGAAGCCTCCCCTTTCAGCATGTGCGCTAAGAACAATAACAAGGTCGAGCATATATATATATATATATATATATATAACAACAAAAATAATACGAATTCATAAATAAAATCGACCACCAAGGCCGACAAAATAGTACAAACAGGCTCAAGACCCAGAGTTAAAAATTCAAATCAAAAACATAAAATGGTGCGTAGGCCAAAAGTAACGAACACGCAGGTCCAACAGCACAAACAACCTTTTAAACTTTTGGGGGAGGCTCGATCTTCCCGTCGACCACCCGATGGAAGGGACCAATCCCGACGGTCACGAGGTCCACGTCGGGGTTAACCAGCTGCATCTGCTGGGCGGCTTGAGTCGAACCCAGGACAACGCCTCACGGTGTCATCCACGAGAACTCGTGATCCGTCCGATCGAGTTCTCCCTCGAAGAGGCTGCTCGCGCTCCGGACTCCCTCAATAGGGACCGCCCGCTTTCTAGCTTCCACGGGCTTTCAAATATTCTTCTACAGCGGGTCCACCTCGCAACCTAAGCTTTAGATCCTTGGCGCTTGCACGTGCTGTCATCTCGGCCCCAAAGCTTCATCATCTTGTTGTAGTAGTCCATGTTTTGCACCTCCAGCTCGGTCATCCAAGCACGAGCCTCGTCGATGTTGGATTTGGATGAGGCGACATCATCATCCGTGGTCAACACGGTCTCGAGCATCCTAATGGCGGTGCCACGGCAGTTCCTTCCAAGCCCTCCAACACACCGAGGATGGCCTCCTTTCGACTCCTGCACCCTAGAATTCACGTCAAAGACATGCTGTTATAGCCGAGGCAGCACTAAAGTCTCCCCAATTGAGCCAGTCCTCGACACCCACTCCAAATGTTCCCCTCGCCTTTTTGGTTGCTCGGGAGACATGCGGGGGAAGGAGTAGTTTCGGCCGCTTGGCCGACCTTCCTCTCCTGTCTCAGGCTCGACACGATCTTTGGCTGATCCTCGCGCAACTTTCTGCCTCAGCTTCAGCATGCGTTCCTCCATGGTCGCCATTCGATCTGCAAACAAACAAAAAGTTAAAACGTGCGCAATCAAAATAGACAACGATCGTGCGATCCTCAAACAATTACATAGAAATTTCGGTAGCCCGGTCGACGAGAAATCAAGCAGGGCCTTCGTGTTGATATAGCGGCGAGCAATCTCGATCTCCCCGTGAGCATCAACGAGGACATTTCCCTCCCGGTCCACGCAGTGGTGGAACCTTAACGAAATTCTCCAGCCTCTCATATGAGAGCTGATCTTGCATGTCCAGCTTTTCATGCTTCACGGAATAGAAATCGGCTCCCCAATTGTAGTGTTTTCGGTCCCATTCCAGCGGGAACCTCGCCTTCAACCTCTCCTCCTCTTTTCCGTCTTTGTCGACCTCCACGGATCGGACGAATAGATCCTCGACTTCCCTCGTCGAGGGATTCACACATAAAGAGCTTTTGAAGTCTGAGCAGGACTCCAATACGGCAGAACAACTGGCGCTTCAAGGACACCCATGCGCATCTGTCACCGACCATCTGCCGTTGGAGGTGGAAGATACAAAAGAATAGTGGCAGAGTGGCCCCAATGTCAAGATACTGACAGACCAGCTCGAAGGCCCTCATATAAGCTAGGGCATTAGGGTGAAGCTGCGAAGGAGCCAATTCCAGCCACGTAAACACCCCTAGCTGAAGCCCGTGAAGGGCATACGAATCCGTCTCCGGAGCGAACTCATACATGGGAAACCGGGTCGACGCATACGAGGAGCATATCCTCCTGTTCTCCCCGGGGATCTAGAGCGCCTAGGAAGGCTTCATGCCCTCGTCTAGATCTTCAATAATGTTGAATGTCGAGGAGGATCGACGGTAGTCCGGCGAAACTCCTTGGCTCGGGCAGCCCACGAGGTGCATGACTAGCCGGATCGTCGGAAGATGTTTGTGCCTTCCCGTGCGGATTTTGGACGGTTGGACCCGACACTGGCGGCGAAAGAAAAGTGAATCGGCGTTATCAAATCCACCCTTCCATCCAAGTCAAGTGAAAGGGAGATGCTCGACGCATCGCCTGTTCAACCCTTGACCTCCGGGCCGACCATCTGGCGAACAAAATCCTCGAGAAGTTTATGCATATGCCCTCGAGGCTCATGGTTACGCCTGCGAGATTCTTAAAACCCCTTGAGACATTCATTCGGCTCCCCGGGAAATTCATGGTTCTCCCTGCAGAACTCACAACTTTCCCCTGGATATTCATGGTATTCCTCGGGTCACCCACAATTTTCCTTGAGAAATCCATATTCGTCCCTGCGATATTCATAAAATTCCTTGGCAGTTTTATCCCAAAACCAAAATTTAAGAAGAAAAATACGAAGAGTTCAAGGGGTATTTACCTGCGTTGTTGGAGTTAATAGACATCCTTTGAGTATGTTGGAGACTCTTCGAGATTTTTGAACCTTCCCGTGGAGAAGTTTGAAATCAGAAATTGGTAAGCTAAGTGAAGAATAACAAATGAAACCCTAAGAGCTCCTTTTTATAGCCAAATCTCCTTGGGCATGCGAAAGGTCACACCCTATGTAGCTCCACACGCCTCCCTAAGCAAGATACGTGGCATGAGGGCTAACGTGTCGACCACTAAGCTAGCGTGTAAACCACGTGGCTATTATCACAAATAGATCCCGGATCCGTTGTCCCTAAGGATAGAAGATAAATATGTGCACGGTTGCTCATCCCGAGCTTAGGAGGCGGAATCACGTCGTGCGGTTACCCATCCCATCCAAATCGATCGCGTCTCGTGCCTTGAGCGGACGAATCTCCCCGAGGGAGGTGCCATAGCTGCAGGGTCCCCCGACGGACGGCTCCTCGGCTCAAAGTCATCGCTCTCTGCGAGAATAAAGACTTGGGGCTCTATTTTGGGTGGCCCGACTTGCCCTGGCCATCAAAGCCCAATCCAATAGGCAGATTCGAAGGCCCATATGCCCATAACAAGTAAGGTTCCCCTCATGTGCACGTTAGGGCCACGTGGCCAACTGTTACTTAACTGCCACGTGCCCTCCGAGAAGACCGGGTCAAGCACCCTACGTTTCCTACAACGTAACACACCGCCCTTTTGTATCTAAGGTCAAGTAACCGCATATCACGGAGCGGAAAACGGGGAGGAGGCCACGTCTTTGCCACACATAACCACAGCGGCGATCCGTTAGTGGGCTTGGATCAGATACCACTAACTAGACCTTGGCCGTTGGGGTCTATAAATACCCTCTAATTCGAGGTCGGGTAACACATTAATTCTCTCATTTTGCTTGCTTATCTCTCTTTCCTATTCTTACTTTGACATGAGTGTCTTGCAGTACCCCCTCATCTCCTCCAACCGCCGTTCTGGTTGAGCCGTGGCGAACCTTACGGTCGAATCGATCGAATCATACCACAATTATATTGGTATGTGGTTGTTGTTGAATTGTGTTCTTAAATTTTTGAGTGAATATGAGTTGTCCACGGAGATTAATTTAAATGATTAATCCATGAAAAATTTATATGTTTATGATCAACATAATGAATTAGGTGTAATAGTGTTAATAGATAATGAAGCTGGAGTAGTTTAGAATTTATAATTGACTGGTATGAAATTGAGTGTTTAAAAATTGAAAATCGATAAGTAACACCAAAAGAAATTTTTAAGAAAAATTACTTGAACTAATCGATTGGCATATGATGCTCAATCGATTGGCTTTCCTTTAGGTTTTATAGGATGTCCACGGAGGCTTGAAATCGATTGCACGTTGGGTGATCGATTAGCCTTTTTAATTTTGGAAAAATTATGCTACTGAGGCCCAAGATGATTGATTGTGCCTAGGATTCAATCGATTGGATTTCTTTGGTTTTGAAAATTACACGTAATAGCATGAACAAATAGATTGGTTAAGGGCGTCAATAGATTGATATATCGAATGTTTCGACCATAACTGTTAATTAGTGAGTCCAAAAGAGATACTATATGAAGCGTCAGAAATTTGATGTGAGTTCCTATTCAACAATTGTATCCTTAGAAACTAGAGGTGTCTAGAAAGATGTGAAAACTATAGTTTTGTCGTAGTAAATAAATTAAAAGTCAGTTATTTGGCATATATGCTTGATTATATGATGATGTGATTTTGAGATGAGTTTACGTACATGAAATGTGTCATACCCCAAATTTCCCCTTGATTAATAAATTAATGCATTCGCTAGACATTCGCATCATCTGCATATCATAACATGTGTTTCATCTCGCGTAATGCCTAAAATGTCAATCAAATTAAAGTTTTGGATCTACAGACATACAAGTTGAATCAATTCTCAAATATCGTAAAACTAGCGGGCAAAATATTTCAAAATCGAGTTTGCGGATGCGGTTTTAATAATCTACAATTCTCGTAGTTTAACCTAACGTGCTTGTTTTTTCCTTTTCGATCGCATTTTGAAAAGCACGAGACTTATTAACTAGGTATTTTCTTGAAAATTTTGATGAAAACATGTCTATTTTGTGAAAGTATATTTTGATCATTTTAAAATTAAGTATCGGATATGAGATGTCAAAGGTGATGTCACAACACTAATATCATTGGATGAACAATTAACGATACAAAGATTAATGGAGAAAACTAAATTACACAATGAATTGTTTACCGGTTCGGTGCTACACACCTACTCGGAGGCTACCAAGCCGAGGATGAAGTCCACTATTATGATATTAATTTGGAGTTAAACTTCCTGTTTACACCTCACTTAATCAATATCAATGACCCTTCTACCTAAGACCTTCTTAGATATGAAACCCTCTCTCCTCGGTCACACATGGTGACCATTAGCAATAACACAAAACTTGAAGACACACTTCAAAGACACATAATCACCGTTGCTTCAAAGCTTATTGATGATTAAAATTTACAACTCAACTTACGTCCACCTCAAGTATTAAACAATACTAGAGTGGCTCACAATTAACATTCAACGACTAAAATAGTATGTTCAAAGTTCTTGGAATGGCTAACTCGTAAACATGGTTAACAACCTTTTATATGTTGACACAACTAGGGTTGCTTCACAATTAGTCTTCACGAGTCCTATGCTTTACGAAAGTAGGATAAAAGTTCTCCAATAATGTTGAAGAACAACGTTACAAAGGTTGCTTAATCCAAGCATACAATTTAAAATAAATAGACTCTAAAGTTTCGAACTAAAAACCATTCGGTCATACATGTGACATCTTCATAAAATCTGCGATACATTATTCTTCATGGCTTTTCTAAGCAAAATGTTTTACCAAAATTATTGCCAATATCTGAAACAACAATTTTAGTGCATTCACTTTAAAAATTTGAGCAATTTTGCAACTAACTTTTCTTTATTTTGTGTCTTTTTATTTTTGTTTTTCGTCAAAATGTTCGGGATAATTAAATAGAACTAACTACGTTTCAATTCGATTTTAATTTTTAATTTTGGAATTGTTTGAAATTTATTTGATTAATTTGTTTTAATTTTTAATTCACCCAAAAGAGCTTTTATGGGAATAGAAAAGTAGAGTTAACAAACTTGAACCATTTCCAGAAGTCACACATAATGATTGCTTAGTCTCATTCTCTTCTCATTTCTTTCTTCCATCAATGACCATGACTCCACATTTTACTCCTAGTTAGACCAATTCCATTTGGACTCTCTCACATAATGCCTCAACATAATTTTGGTTTACGGTATTTGAGCGGAAGAGATTTTGAAATAAGTTGTCTTGTACGAACAATTATTGGAAGCTTGGATATGCAAATTTAATAAAAATATAATATGGATTGAATATGATAACGTGAATTAATAACCTTGAATCAAATTTTCGAGTATTCAACGTTTAATACACTCACTAGTAAAGTTATTTTCAATGGTAATTAATCATAAGAACAATTGAAAGCAATTTTTGAACACTTGGTGTGCAATTGAATTTGTCTCCTTTGATCTTAACAAAGGCCAAGCACACAATATTTGAAAATTGACTATCTGGATCTTGCTACTCCTTTGTGTTCATTATCTCCAAAGCTTTTGCACACAACATGATTAAATTTGATAATTAAAGACCTAAGCATCTTCTTGACCACCATACTACGCTCCCTGTCTCCTTTGTTTGACTTCATTTTGTTCACTAAGGTCAAGGTTTTCCCAAGAAAGTGTTTACTTTCTCTCATTCTTTCATGTCCGATAACTCACACTCCCTTCTTAATGCGAAGTTGTTCCTTTTCACCTTTGTGGATCCTTGATATTTCCGCCGTTGAGTCCCAATTTCTTTTAAGGTTCCTTGTCAATAATTGTTTCAAGAATTTCTTTGTCAATAGCTTGAAATAGAAAATTCTTGACCTTCAAATCTTTGAGTTAGGCTTCTTTCACTGTCTTTCTATGCGCCTCGTTTGTTGATGTTGCCCCAATTGCTGCTCCATGGATTCCTTCATCAACTAGATTTCACAACTCCTTACACCTTAGAAAGTTCTCCATCATCATTGACCAATAATCATAATGGTCATCAAACTTAAAAATGAACGGTTGCACAATTTTTTTCTGAAGTTGTCATTCTTCTTACACACTTATAATTTGGCCCCTTGCACAAATCTAATACTACTTATTGAGGAGTCTGGAGAGCATCAGAAATTTTGATAAGCTAAATATTCATGATCTTAGACTTTGAGACACATATACATTTAAAATCTTAAGATGAATATGTGATATGTCTGTTATAAAGATGTGTTTTTGAAAAAAAAATTAAAATATAAAATATTCTCTCGGGTTAACCATCGGAAGGACCCAATTATTCCACTTATAACCACGTGTTAAAATAAAAGTAAATTCTTCTTTCTTAAATATATAAAACTTGGTGTTTTACTTATAGTGTACCTTGCATTTTGAGAGGATTCAAAACTCACGTGCATCCCATAATAAAAGAAAACAAATATGGTGAATTCTTATCTACCTAACTCACAAAGTTAGATAAAATTATGTTCCATGTAAAATGTTTTGAAAACATCAAACAATTGTATTATTTTAGAAATAAATAAATATGTTAAAATTAGGTGGTTTCGTGTATTGATTGAAGATAAAATACTCAACTTTTTGTGATTAGTACCCAAAAAATATACTTACATTTTAAACTAGTTTATTACAACTGGGGATGACTCACTCAACTCATGGTGAGACGTGTCAATAAAAATGAAAAATACTACATTTGCTTACACATAGCTGCGTGATCGATGATGAATCATGATCTTGTTGTTCTTCCTCTTACGAAAGACAAGACCAACAAAATGTACAACAAGTCCGCAGGTGACTAATTAAGAATTAAACCTCTCATATCATCTCAACTTTAAAATTGAAAATATTAGACTAATTAGATTGTTGGCCCGTGCATTAGAATTAAAAATTATAATATTTTATTATTATTATTATTAATAATAATAATATTAATTTAAAACAATATTATTATTCTTATGTCATTCTTTAAATCAAATTTAATTTTTATTTTAATAGTTTGTTTTAATGACATATTATTTTTACTAAAATATTTATTGTCTAATTAAAATTGTCACTTAAAAATCAATACATTGTCATATGTATTCGGTATCTCTTAAAATAACGTGATCATTATTTAAGTAAATAATCTAAATAACAGAATATATATATATATATATATATATATATATATATATATATATATATATATATATATATATATATATATATATATATATATATATATATATATATATATATATATATATATATATATATATATATATATATATATTATGCAAATTTTAACCTATTGAGATGTTATTGTCGTTAAAAATATAGTATTGGATGAGAAATATGAAAACTTCAATAAAATAATTAATTTATATATATTTATATATAAAAATACATGGAAAAATGAGCGATTAAACACATATTTTTAAACAATTTTTATAAGTTGACCTATGAATCTAAAATATATATTTTGTTCTCCTACACGAAAAGAAAGAAACCAAGAAAAATGATGATTAGGCACAAATTTTTAGACAAATCTTCTATAAGTTGGACTATAACTCTATGTATATTTTATTCTCATGCACAAAAAAAATACAATTATAAAGACACATGTCAATTGAATAATATAGAATATAAAAATAATAAAGATTTATATTTTGGTATGAGTATATCTGATTTAAGATAGAGAAAATATCATGTCACAAAATAAATAAATTTTTTTTATGTTCTCAATGATTTGTGAGATCATTATATTTTTATGATTTGGTAATTTGATCTCAAAGATTTGGACTTTGACTAATGCCTATAAAATTCTAATTTAAAGCCAACTTCTTAAAATTAGAAGAAATAAAAGTTAGATTAAAAGATAGAAAGAAAAAAAGTACTTAGAAGGTGAAAGATTGATGGCAATATCGTTAGATGACATATTTTAAGGAGGGGAGAAAGGATTATAGAGCCTTGACTTTTAAATTATCAGAAACAAAAATTATCCATGCAAAGTGGATGATTTTTTTTTGATGTAGTTCTCATTTTTAGTGGAAAGCATTAAGCATATTAATGATCAAAGCAATTATATTGTTTTCCTTTCTTATATACCACTACTATATTGCTACTTTGATTATTAAAAGATAATTTATAATTATAAAAGTATGAATAAATAAAAGTATGAATAACCGTAAGGGAAGAAAGAGTCAAGTAGTATTCATATGATTTTATAGTAATTCTAATCATATCAAAATAATTATGTGTGTTAAATAAAAAAAATTAATATTCTTTCCAATCAATTTATATAATTTATAATTTATTAGCACATAATTACATAAATTATCTTATAGTATATGTAACTTTCAATCACATATTAATAGTAATTATCATATAATATATAACTGCCACTTACATAGTATATATATATATATATATATATATATATATATATATATATATATATATATATATATATATATATATATATATATATATATATATATATATATATATATATATATATATATATATATATATATATATATATATATATATATATATATATATATATATATATATATATATATATATATATATATATATATATATATCATTTATTTCAAACTAAATAAATATGCTCAATTTATTTTATATCATTTATAATTTTGTGCTAGAAAAAGTATAATGATATTCCACTTTAGAATTATTTAATTATTCAATAATTAAATTTTACACATTGGCAAGATTTTATTTAAAATGTATTTTAAAATTGATTATTTTATTTATAAAAATTCGATATACTTATTATTATTTTTGAAATATAGTATATAGAAACTATTTTAATCTCTGTAAGAATATTTAATTATTTGGATCAAAACTCTATAAAAAATACATTCTAAAAATGATTATAGAATATTAAGTTCTTAAAATTTAAACCTAAATTTTTTTTCATTGTAGTTATTAGTTACAATTTTAGTGATTATTAAAATAATTTTTTTTATATATGTTATCATCATTGTAGTGATTAGATACAATTTTAGATTTAATTATAAAATGTAAGAATTAAAGTTAATAAAATGGAAATATATATTTTTTTGGTTTCGAGATTTTTAAATAATAATTATGTCAATATAATTTAATTTAAACAAAATAATAAAATAATTTTTATATTTGTGATTTGTATTTATTATTTAGAAAAACTAAGTAATTCAAAATTTATATAAAAAATTATAATTTTAATATTAAAGATAATAATTAAAAGAGAATAATTAATAATTTAAATTAAAAGAGAATTAGAATTAGAATTTTTATTATTAATATTTTTATTTATGTTAATATAGAATTGTATAATTAAGGTTTGTATTTAGAATTATCATAAAATGACATGTGGCGATGATGAATACCAAGAAGACATGTGGCTAGGGTTGCCATCATGACTTCTTTGAATTTATATTTGAATTTATATTAAGTAGATGTTGTCATGACACTCAATCTTACACTACATCATAATTACTATTTATAAACACATTGAATAATATTTTTTTTATAATTTTTATTCTAAAACAATTTTAGTTATTATAGTTAAATTTGATATATATATATATATATATATATATATATATATATATATATATATATATATATATATATATATATATATATATATATATATATATATATATATATATATATATATATATATATATATATATATATATATATATATATATATATATATATATATATATATATATATATGATTAATTATTTATAAAGTTAATATAATTCATAAGTTGGTTAATGAATTCTCAAACATAAAAAAAATATTAAATAGTAAAATAAAGTTGGTTAATGCATTTATAAATTAGTGTCAGAATATGATTTATAATATAAATTTTTTGGTTAACGAAGTAGCGAAATCGATTAATGAATTATAATTAAAATAATTGACTAATAGAGTATATTTATATAATTAATATAATTGTGAAATTAGTGAATGACACAAATTTATATTTGTGTTATAAAATAAATTTTAAAAATAAATATTTCTTTTAAAATATTATTATTTTATTAAAAAATATTATTTATCATATAAATACACTGAATAATATATACCGTATAAAGTGTAAGTATATTGGAAGTGTCGAGACAGCATAGCTCAAAATAGAATACAATACTAATTACTACAACTTAATAAAAATAGAAGTCTTTAAGTCTAACGGATCTTCTTTTTTCTTTAGTGAAATTTTAATGTTATTGGACCGTAGATTTGCATTCCTAACATTTTGTTGTACCTAGTGAGATGAAAATAATTTATTTATGTTATAGACTCACTCCACCAAATGCTCACATTAGTTTTACTTGTACAAAGAATCATTCAAACATTGAGAAAAGATCTCTCAAGAAAAAGTGGATATAAAACAAAATAAGCAAAAGAAAAATATTATTTAGCACAGTTCCATGAAAGGAATGTATTGCTATTTTAGATTCCTGTCCTGTTACCAATGACAATAGAAGAATATGACAAAATGTTAGAGACACCTAACAATAGAGTTGACTTAGTCATTGTCTCCAAACAAGTATTATCATTTTTTATATCAAACAAATCAACCGTTGTATAACATATATTAATGTTAGATATGGTAAACACCCATATTCCATTTGACTATTTATTCAAGAAAATTGAGAAACTTTAAAAACATAAAGTGTACTAAAGAGAATTGTCTACAACAAAGTTGAATAATGTCAAAATAACTATATGTATGTTATATACATTATAAATGGTCCATACAATGTAGTCTAACATATTACAGACAGGTCATCACTCGTAATAATTTGAGAAAACAAAACAATATATTAATATCAGTCACTGATAAAAGTTAGACATCAGACATGTCTTTAATTTGAAGTGTTTATGCTTGTGCAACTTTCATAACTAACACCGTGTTAAACTTCGGCGCACTTCATTGGTGCATAACCAAGTCTTGAATTCTTCACATCATACAAAACATGAAAATTCTGCTGTTGATAATTTCCAATTATTGAAAGAGCAGATTTAGGAGTCCCCAAAATAGCCAAACAAACAGCATCATCAGACTCAATCTGAATGAAGTAATTCTCAACAGGAAAATCCCAAACAGCTCCATCCGAAAACATGATTCCAAATTCAGGCAACTCCATTTCTTCAATCCCACTAACATTATAACAAGGCTTCAAAGGTAAAAAGCTTTCAACAATTTCATAACCCTTGATTTTCTTCACGAAAGCTTCCTTGATAATCTCATAAGCAGGTTCAGCAAAATAAGTTAAAGTTGTACCAGAATCAATTATTGTACCACCAACTCCTTCTTCTGACAATCTCCAAGTTTCTTCTGATATATTCAACACCTCACCACCAACCATGACAGATTTTATCTCAACATAGTAAAATGTGTTCTCTTTTCCACCAACAAAAGAAGTGAAATTCGAATTTGGATTACCAAGAAGCTCTTTGTTCTCACCAAATATCAATTTGCTACTAACACTTGAGTTGCTAGTTCTATCAACAAAACAATAGGAAAATGAAAATGGATGACCATAGAGATTTTGAAGCTGTGAAGCAAATGATAATGGTCCTCTTCCTAATCCTAACAATCCAGAAGCGCCGCGAAATAGTCCTCTATTCCAATGACCACAACCAAACATAACATTTTCGACGATTTTGAAATCTGATTCGCCATTTGATTTCGTGAGATTCAATGTAAAAGTTTCAACTGCGAAATCGCCTGTTGTATTTGAACTATCACCATACCAATAAAAATACGGACAAGTCTGATTCTCCTCCTCAGCCTCGCAAGACTGAGGAGGAGGATCAGGCGATGACACAAGTTGGCAACGCGAATCGTGACAACTTATATTCTTAAAAGAAAAAGAATCTTTAGGATCATAATATGGTCCATTTTGATCAAAACAAGCATAACAAGGAACACATTGAATCCAATTAAGATCACTACCGGTGTCTAGTATTAGTGAAATATGTCTTGGTGGTGTACCTATGAACACATCAATGAAATACTCACCAGACCCAAAACTTACTCCTGACTCCAACGTTGCAACAAGCTGACTTGAATAGTTTCCGGTGAAATATTCCGGCGGTGCAGCCGGAGAAACCACCGGCGGATTATAGAACTTGTTTGATTCTTCCCTTGAAATGGAGTTTTGGTTCTTCTTTTCAGTGACCCTTTTATGCAAAGTTTGAATTCTTGCTAAGTCTCTAACTGCAAAATCAGTGAATGATTCTCTAGGCTCAACATTGTGATTATGATTGTGATTCTTAGAAATGGCTTCCAAAGTGAAGAAATGTAACACAAGAAAAAAGACTACAATGAGAGAAAATTTCAAAACCATGTTAATGATAATGAACAATACCAACTTGAAGAAAGTTGCAAAAGTTGAAGCAAAAGTGGGAGAACTTCAAGTAAGGTGACTCATATCAAGAAAAAATGAGAAAAAACCAAAAAGGTTTCATTCAAAATAATTTTTAAGTTCATTAGTTTCAAGGTGCATGACATGAAAATGAATATTTAATGAGAATATATATAATAATTTTTTGTTCCTCCTAAAGGGTATTTTCCTCTTGGTTTCCTCTTTCATTGGAATGTATGAATGAGACTCTTATCACTATTTATAAGACTTTGCCGTATGGAAAATGATAACATATGAAAATAAATTCCTCAAAAGGTTTTGAAAACTTTCCATAGTGCATGTATACATTGTATAGCAATAAAATAATTTTGTTGAGTCTCAATTTGGACAATAATACAGTGCCAATAACAGTTCTAAGTGTGATGACTTATTGAATTATTTTTAGTAAGTTTTAAAATATATTAAAGTTAAGGTAACAACTAGGCTGCTCTTTTTTTTTTTATTTTGGTCTTTAATATAAGTGTTATTTATTAGTATCAACTTAGGCTGCAACTAACAAAAGTCAAAGTGGAAAAATGAATTTCTAAAGTTTATTTCATCTTTTTCTTGTTGTGGAATTGAAATTCTTTGTCATGGTTAGACTTTATGAATATGTCCTAAAAAAGTCAAATAATTGATTGATGTGTGTTATGTGTTAATTGAGTTAAATGAATGTAATTTGTTAGTATAGAGTTCAATCTTGGTGACAATATTTATTAAACAAGTTAACAATTTAAGAAAAACATCTATCAATAAAGAATAAAAGATATTCATCTAAAAAGAGTAAAAAATATTAAAATATACATTGAGAAATACTTGTATTTAAATAAACCTAAATCTATATTGCTAGAAACATCCTATAAAAAGAGAGTATATTTTAAATATTTAAACTTTAATTTCTTTTTAGTTAGTTTCATTTTGGTGGTTGTGATAAAGTAGGAGAGAAAGAAAATTACTTTTTATTTTTTAATTAATAAAAAATGCAGTTAATTATTTGTAAAGTCACATGTTATTATGTTATGTTCGTTTTTATGCAAATATTTTTCATATATATTTGTGACTACGATATGATGATGTATTTTTTTGTGGATTTCTTAACTTACCCCATAAAGGTGGGGAGCACCCCATGAAAATTCTAAAATATTTTGCATAAAATTGGAAATTTATTTCCGGTTCGTATCTCTCATTGTAATTTTTGAGTGCAACTGGAAGTTTATCTCGGATCTTTCTTTGAAAATATAAATCTGGTTTTGGGCATGACAATTAGCAGAAAAAACTAACTATAAGCAATTACTTTAGAATTTACATTTGTAATTCAAATTAAAGACATGCAATTTTAAAATCGAATTAAACCCAAAAAATGTTATTCAAAATAAATTTCATAATAATAGTATTCAAAATACATATCCGATACAATACGAAATAAAAAAAAACAAAGTCAAAATACAATCAAAATAAACTATTGTGTATGGCGTAGCCGGCCTGTCACCCTCGAGGCGTTCCTTCGCTGCCTCCTGTAAACCAGGGCACCCTGAGCCTCCGCCATGATGGCCTCCAAAACGCCCCTGACATCGGATCTGTCAGGAAACAGCCATCTGTCGATGTCATCCCTAGCAAGCCCCATGATGCGATGACACCTAGGCAGCACGTCCTAAGCATGATCCCTTGTCGCCTGCTCCTCCTCCAAGATCTCCTGATGAGCCGACCTGGGTGGATCCCCCTGGAGCCTTTCGTATCATGTATGAATGGGAAATCCTAAAGAACCATAGCATGTAACCGTACGCGTAACTCCAGTCGTCTGGAGCCCCGACACTCCTGGTCTCCTCAGGTACGAGAT
The DNA here is from genome assembly GCA_021764765.1 of Vicia sativa. Lineage (NCBI taxonomy): Eukaryota > Viridiplantae > Streptophyta > Magnoliopsida > Fabales > Fabaceae > Vicia > Vicia sativa. Next base: position 54,920,554 of record CM038794.1, on the reverse strand, counting down.
CATGACTCTCAAGATCATCAAAAGTCCCATCCATCTCCCTCCTCTTCACTTTCAGAGGAGCAGATAAAGCAGGATACTGAGGAATCGTCTGAGTATACTTGAACTGACGCATGACTCTCTCGGGCATATAAGCAGCAGTCTTTCGAGTACCGCAGGCCAACCAACCTATAAATAGAGAAACCTCATCAAAAGTTATCGTCTCGTGGTTGTCGGTGTAGGAACTTGAAGTGGGTGTCCTCATGCAAAATCTGGTCCAGATAAACCCGACACACAAGTGTCGCATGGTTGCCTCTAATCAGATCATATGCACATGCACGAGGCATGTGCTCAATATAATCCTCAGCAAATGACCATCTTGAAATTTGTGGGAAGCGTTGTAGGATTCATCCCTAAAATATCAAAATCATATCAGTTAGTTTCAAAATCAAAATAATTAAGAAAGGAAGCAAAGAGAAGTTTTTTATACCGTCAAAAGAGTCATGTTGTCGGTGATCTGCCTCGTCTTCCACCTAGCTGCCTCCGTCAACTTGGTATACAAGTAAACCAAGAAAGATTCCCCCACCGCTCTAAATCAGCAAAGAATCTGAGGTACATGATGTCAGTGTAGGTGGCACTAGTGTCCACAAAGATCTGGGTCCCAACAAGATACAAGAGGTATGCTCTCATGGGATACCATCTGTGAAGGGTAACCTGCTCGGGATCACCATCAGTCGCTCGTGCACGCGCAACCTCCTGATCAAAAATAATCTTCAACCAACTATATCTCACGTGGTTGCCACGTGTCTTATCAACCTCCTCTAAGGCCTCATCCACGGTAACTCTCAGCCTCTCAACCAACAGCTCAATCGCCTTGTCTTTCTCCAACTTCTCATGATCCAGAAACTGTCCTCTAATCGGCAGGTGTAACACCCCAAATCTACCCAACGTATAATATTTAAATCGGAGTGCGGAAAAGATAATCATACAAGGGATGTCACAATTTCTTCGCAAAACAACATGCATTTAGTCACAACTATACAGATACATAACACTTAGATCATGGATGAACTTATAACAACACTTTTCAATTAATTCGGTTAATCAATCTAAATCACAGAGTCATAATTCTTCAATAGTAACAACAATACATCTTTTATTCAACCTCAAAACATTTCACAATATTATTAATATTATTTAACTTCACTTAGCATAACTATTCAACTAAATCAACTTCAATAATCAACATGATCAAGTATTCACATTATTCATAAATTTCAACAATTTAAGCGACTACAACAAATTAAGCAACGTTCATCCCCCCGAGTGTTACGTATCAGAGCAATGACACCAATTCGAACTAACAACAACTAACGACTTCATAATGCTACTTCGAACTTCCACGACTATCCTTGAGTACCTGCCCATTTCCCATGGTAGGGGAAATATCAGCAGAAGGGGTGAGATATCCAACAATATAATCAAGTGTATGATAAATAATATGCTAGGATTAAATCATACAAAATTATCACATCGGAGTTAGCACATCACAGCAACTTCCCAATTAACAACAACATAAAATCACTTCACCATTAGCAACAACAATCATTCACTTCACAGTTAATAACAACATAATTCACTTCACAATTAACAACAACATAATTCACGTCACAATTAGCAACAACATAATTCACTTCACAATTAACAACAACATAATTCACTTCACAATTAACTACAACATAATTCAAATGAGACACAACAATGCATATGCATGTGGTACCAACAGAGCTTCAGCTCCCTTCACTATTGCCAATTAATAGAGGCACAAGGCATAAGCCTTCTTCACAATTCCGTCAATACAGGCCTTCACAAAGATGCAAATGTAATGCAACACTAACAACACACAACAACAACGAAAATTCACTTCACGAGGCATATGCCTATATCACTGCTATTACCAATAATTAGAGGTAATTATCGTCACTGAAAACATCCTGCAACTTTGCATAAAACAACAACAACATAATTGCAGTATACACATCGCTAATAATTCACACAGAAAATCACAACACGACGTACTCAACATAATTTCACAAAACAAACCAATCACGATTACCTACTAACAAACACGAACTACCACGACAATTTTCAGTTAATTCCGAGCAACTAATTATACCGCTTATATCTACTAATCGGTATTGTTTCTGTCAATTTTTTATTATGCTACTAAACTCTAGATATATATTACTCTGTTAAATATGCATAGATATACTAACTTAATCAATTAATTAATTCAACTAAGTATATACTGTTATTTAAGTGTTTATACCATCTTAATTACTCAATTCTATATTATCATTATGCTCCCATATTCAATTTCTGCTACTAGTTGTACACTGTCAAAAAAACTAGTTCCAGTTCTACTAAGCTGCTTTTGCTTATAACCCACTATATCATGCTAATAATACATTATGAATTAATTAATCTACTAATTTGACATTAGAATTAATATTAACATGTACTAATGTTGTAAATTAGCTAGTTGATTAAACAAAGTACTAAAAAAATGCAAGTTAAACAAACTTGGCCCACCAAAGGAAGAGACGAACGTCTCTCTTACTCCAGGGCGCCCGCCCTTCAACCATTCACCGATGGGGCGCCCGCCCTACCCTATGTGGCCACAAGAGGCGACCGCCTCCCTCTTTTCTCATTGCTATTATTATTTATTCTTCATTCCTTAATCACGGAGCGATCGTCCCTTCGTGTAGGGTCCCCGTCCCCGATTCCTTTATTTTTCTTCTTCGATGCCGTTTCAGGTTCCAAATCAATACCGGAGTAACAAAAATCTATTAGCTTAAATTTTAATTCGATTAACTTCCAGACTCAATCGGGTAACCTGCAACACTAATTCCCAATCGCACCAACAGTTTCACATAACCATTATTTTTATCATCCGATTAACATTAACTTCACCGGTATAAAATCAACAATTTAATCCACACGCAATCTTCACAAACGGAGATAATTCCATAAAATTCCATCCCCATCGATTCATCATAAACCCTTGTTCCTCTTTTCTTTCTCCCACGTACAACTTTTTCCCAAAAATATTCATTAAACCCTTATAATTCTCCTTTATATCTCTTATAATTAAATCTAACTTATAATAATAATAATAATAATAATAATAATAATATTTTTATTAATCCACACTTATTTCTAATAGTATTTCCAATAATATTCTATAATAAAATTAATTCATCATTAATTAATCTCAACTTCCGATAATTCACTTAACCACCCTAAATCAACTTATCAATTTATTAATGCTCCTTATAATTCTACAATTAAATCCAACTTCGACTAAATTCCAATAATTAATTCCTTAATAATTTAATTAAGTAATTAATTAAATTTAGGGCGTTATAGCAGGTGAAGCAGACAATCGACGTCGTCCAGTGTAATCGTCATCTCTCCGTGTGGCCTGACTCCTCTCTCTCTGTAAAGAAGCATGTTGTGTAACTCGGTCATGCCTCAAACATAACGGTCGGTCATACATATCTCCTGTAGAAGCAGGAATGAACTGTTAGCGTATGACTTACAAAGGAAAAAATGGAAAAAAATTATGCAGACAGATACCGGAAATACATTTCCTGTTTTGTTCATCCCATGAAATCGGAAATAAACTTCCGGTTTCCTCTGCAAAATAGAGCAGCGAAAAACCCCACCTCAAAATCCCAAATGCGTCAAAATACATGGATTGATCGTCAAAAATAGTTTACAAATAGTGTTATAATCACTCCTAATGATGTAAGTTACCAAAAACAATACATTTAAAACCCTATTTCACTAATTTCAATCGATTTTACATAAACTCTAAAAATGTGTAAATCACTTACTTGATTGATTGAAGATGGTTGTTGCTTGATTGATTACATACTTGTTATATTTAAGAAATGCTTGATGATTTATGTTGATTGTTTGAGAAAAAAATTGACTTTGGTGATAAGGGTTGAAAGAGAGAGTTTGTTTTTGAAAACTTTGCTTTATTAGGAGGGAAAGGTTCATCGCGTTTAAGTGCATCCAACCAGAAATATACTTCTGGTAATAAACCGTAAATAAATTTTCGGTTTGCACCAACCCCTTTAAACCTGAATTGCATGGTATAGGGTGTTAACCGAAAGTTTATTTTTGATTTTAGGAGGCAACGTGAAATTTCACGTGGTGCACAAGAAGACTATGTGGGTTAAGAAATTCACTATTTTTATATGAGAACAAACCTAAATTTATTTTTAGAAACAACAGAGAAATTTTTAATTTATTTAAAATTATTTTTAATTGTTATTATGAGATAATGAAGAAGAGAGAAATTACTTTTTAATCATACATGTTACGTGTGTGACTAATTTCTCAAATATAAATCAAAGCACTACGAGATTTTGCAAATTTTATTTTATAAGTATTTTTTAATCCTCTTAAAATATTTTCAAGGTTTCTTTAAATAGTTTCAAGGGTTTCTTAAGTTTCAAGAACACAAGAGTTTGATGTAGTTTATGCCAACACTTTGCATGTGGAGCGAAGATAACTTTGGTTAGAACTGAGTACCTTGCAACAAATAAGTCATGGACCATGTTGCCACATTAGAGACTTTAATGTTGTATTGGAAAAACATGAGAAATTTGGTTACTATCTGCCAAATAAAACTTCTTGTGACGAGTTTCTCAATTGGAACAACTCAAATGATCGAATTCAGTTGGATACCACAAGAAATTTTTACATTTGGAATACCGACAAGAGATCTGCACATGTTGCAACTAGACTTGACAAAGCTATATATAACCAACAATAGATAGACCATTGAGCATTATTGTTACTTGTTGCACATTTCGAAAAGTTTCTCGACCACCCCTTTATTTCTCACCTCTATCATGATGAAATTTGATTTTTTTTATTCTTCGTGTATTTGTTGAAATATTAAATTAAATTTGTTAAAAATATTATATTTGATTTGATTTGATTTGGTTTAATATTTAAATATAATTTAAGTTGTGTTGATTCAATCTTATTTAGGTTGTATGTAAATAATCCTAGTCTACATTATTATTTGTACAATTCAATAATATAAATTCTTATTCTCTTTATTATTCTCTCTTTCTCTCCTCACTAAAAGTGCATCACGTACTAACAGTATTCAAGTTGGATAAATATAATGGAGAAAGATATCAGGTGTTTTATGTGATGTAAAGATAATGTTCAAACTAAAGGAAAAGTTTTATTGGATTGCGGTAAGACTTACGATTTTGTACGTAACAGAATGTTGGACGGTTAAGAATCAACACGAGAATAAAGTAGGTGTAGCGAAGATGAGGATGTTGCAAGGGATGTGTGGTAAGAATCGACAAGATAAAATTAGAAATAAAATTATTAGAGAGAGTGTTGGAGTAGCACCTATTGTAGATAAGATGGTGGAAAATAGACTTAGGTGGTTTGGACATGTAGAAAGAATATTTGTAGACTTTGTAGTAAGCAGAGTAGACCAGATGGCGAGAAGACAAACGATTTGAGGAAGAGGAAGATCCAAAAAGACTATAAAAAAGTTATCAAAAAGGATCTCAAAACTAATAATTTGGATAGAAACATAATTCTTAATAGAAAATTATAATGAAAGTTGATTCGTGTAGTCGATTCCACTTAGTGGGATAAGTCGTAGTTGTTGTATTTCTCACTTCTAACATTAATATGTAGGCTCTTAATGACTCTGGTATAAAGAAAGTATTAGGACATTGGAAAGCTAAGGTGGTTTGTTATCCCATGCATGGTTTGGTCACAAAACATAAGACACACAGACCTTTACTTAGGACTTGGAAAAAATACATCTTCAGCAATTTGCATAACAATTTGCATAACAAGATTACTAGATTTTTTTGTGGCTAAAGCTTAAGTTACATATATTTTTCATATGTTAGATAGAGTAAAGTTGTTTTTTTTTTGTGACTAAATATCAAATTCGATAAATTTATTTCTGGATTTCATTTGTGATGTAAAACCTCTTTATTTGTTTGAATTTAGGGGGAGGTTGTTGCTCTTGGTCTGTTGCTTTGTTATAAACTCTTGAGTTCCTTGTGGTACATCTTATACTTGAGGATCGTCTTTTTATTAATTCATTTTTATTTTTTTTAAAAAAATATATTACTAGATTTTTCTACGACATGACCAAACTGAAATATTTCACCAACAACGCATCTATACTAAAAAATGAATACACATGCATAGATTCAACTTTTAAGGGAAGACATTGATCAACATTGCATCCTCCATCATTCATGGTCTCCTACATGAGTATGGAAACAACTCATAGCATAAAAGCAGTCCTCCCAAGTGTAAAGTCATTAGAGAAGCAACTAATCACATGACACTCAATGTTATAACTAATCTTATGGGGTTTCCTATTGGCTTAACTCCATTTGATTATCTAGGTATTCCAATTTTCAAATGAAATCTTGAAATTTCCCACCTCCAAGCCATATAAAAAATGTCATAGCCAAAATCACTATTTAAAAAGGTCATCTTCTATCTATGATGTCGAGTTCAACTAATCTGATATATTGTTCATGGCATAAACAAAATAGATTCCTGCATAAACAAATTTGTTTGGACAACTAACTTAGACACTAGAAAACTAGTCACTGAATTTTTTTAATAACTATTGTTTTTTACCAATTTTCTAAAATCATATTTTTTTATGGAATGTAATTTTTTTTAAATTAAATATGTCGAGTGTTAAATATAAATATCAATTGACAGGATAAAAATTTTATTTATTTATTCTTTTAAGTATAAGATCAGGGACGGTTTTGAGCCAAAACAATCAAACGTACAGTCTAGAACTTCTAAAAATTGAGAGTCTCAAAATTGATAAAATAATATTAAAAAATTATAATGAAAATAAATTATATATAGTGCGTTTGAAAACATGTATCACTATGTAGCTATAGCTAGCGGTGAAAGGTGTGGCCAGTGACTTTATGGTATTTTGTTCAATACTTTTATAGCTTCTTTTTACAATTTATTTTACTTGAAATATGCAACTTAATGCTATACCCTGTTTTTACAATTTATTTTACTTGAATTTTAGAGTAAATTCCATAATCATTTATTTTACTTCAAAATATTTTTAAAATAATTAATACAAGTATTAATATACATAATCAAGTTAAATACATAAAGTAAGTATAGAAAAATTTAAATTTTTTTATTATTAAATTTAATAATAAAATATAATATATTATTATTTGTGAAGATTTCTATTATTTTTATTTTATTTTATAAAAAATATATTATAAAATTTTATTTTATAACATTAAATTAAATTAAGAAATTTAATACTACTTTTAGTAAAGAGAACATAACTAAATAGATAATTAATTAAATTAATTAAATTATAAAAATAAAAATTACTTTTAATAATTTGATTAGAGTTAATCTAATTTGATAGTATTTATAACATTTTATAAAAATTTTAACTAGTCTATCTTCCCTTATATTAATGTTAATATAAGTATAAAAGAAACTATATGCATCGTATAACAAATTTATTTTTTATTAAATTTATATGATAAAATACAATTCATTATTATTTGCGTCAAATTCTTTTATTTTTTATATTATTTTTACAAAAAATTTATTGTTAAATATATTTTATAATAACAAATAATTTTAAAAATTCAGTATTATTTTTAATTTAATAAAACATAATTAAATAGATAATGAACAACTTGGTTAGAGTTGATTAATTTGATGTTGTATTTATAAAATTTTATAGTTTTTAATTACTTTAGCTTCGATTATATATTAGTTCTAATAAAATCTTGAAGTTGTTAACGTATTCTTTATTTTAATAGAGATAAAGATTAGAGAAATTTGATAAATACATCAAATCAAAAGAGAAACTTAATTGATCAAGTCATTCACGAATTTTATCATGTACTATTTTGTTTTTTATTCTTTTTTATTTTATATTTTCAATTACAAATAATTTTTTAATATATTGTTTTGAAATTCATAATGACATATATAAAATTTATAATTAACAAAAGTCATGATATAGCACTCTAATTCAATACATAAATTTGACTTAATTGTATCGTTCTTAATATATAATTTATATTTTTTTTAAATAGATTTTAACATTTTCACGTATCTATCTTTTTATTACCACTTTAACGTCGAAATTTTACCTCCTACACACCGGTCACTACATCACCACCGTATTGCACCGTCACCAATTTTCAAGACTCAATTTTTATTATTTACTAAGAACCAAAAAATCAGGATCGGGCCTGTATAGGGCCATATCCCTCTTCCTCAATTATAAAAACATAACATTAGAGTTAGTAGTACCAAGTCATGCTACACCAACAAAAGTCAAGGTAAAAGAAGAATTTCTAAAGCTTATCTCTTTTTCCTTTTGTAGTATAATTGGAATTCTGGTAATGGTCTAAGAGAGAAAAATCATATATACATTTGCGACTATGATAGTATGACGCGTGGTTTAAATTTGGTGACTGGTGAGAGAAAAATGTAGCTAAAAAACACTATATAGATTATAGACTATAGAGGGGTGGGTGCCCATGCTTACACGTTTAAAAGTGTTAACACATTTTACGCTTTCCATTGAAATTCAACTTCCAAATGTGATTTTGTATTATTTTATCCTATTAAAATTATTTTACATTGGAAACAAAAATACATGATTTGTAATTTGTTACAATTAAATTCAAATTTGTAACTATATATTAATTTATAATTGATTATATATTTTTATATTGACCGTATGTATAAAATAAATACTTTTTTCATACAAATATTCCTTTTTTTTCTTTTATGAATGGAAAATAAGTAAATTTAGTGATAATTTATTGATTAAAATGTTAATTTTCTTAAACTATATTGGTCAACCTTGTTAAAAAAGTTCATTCATTTATATCTTCAAACTCTCAAGTGTGGGAGCAGTGAGGGTGTCAAATTAAAAAATAAAAAATAAAACTTAATATGGAATATGGATCTTTCTTCTTTCATTTTACAATAAATATGTGACACACATCATAAACAATTAACAAATTTTAATTAATTTATAATAAAATTAAGGGTTGATATCATTTTATCCCGTCATATAAATGATTTCTACTCTATTCCTGTAAAAAAAATTGTAAAATCAATTTTTTCACTTAAAGATTCCATCATTTTAGATCTTATAAATTTTTTGTTTTTAAAATCAACCTTGTCACTTGAAGATATTTTAAACCCTGTAAAAATATTTTTGTAAGACACCTTGTCCAGTAAGGTTCCAGATGGTTTAAAATGACAAAATCTTCAAGTTTACAAGATTTAAAATGATAAAATCTTCAAGTGTCAATGTTGATTTTAAAAATAAATTTTTTACAAAGTTTATAATGATGGAATCTTCAAGTGGCAAGATTAGTTTTACAAATGTTTTTTTACTGGGGTGTAAGTCAAAAACTAGGATAGAGCCAAAACCACCCCCTACAAGTTCAGAAGAATGAATCACCCCTTAGAAGAAAGAAAGAAAGGGTGAGGATTTCGAGATACGGCTCGTTACACTATGCCATAAATGACCTATGAAAGCGTTTTTTTTGGGCTTTAAAAGCGCTTAAAAGCGCTCTCGTAGGTGGCGCTGCTAAAGGTTTTAGCGCTTTTGTTCGAAAAAAGCGCTCGAGGCCTATGAAAGCGCTTTTTAAAAAAGCGCTTTCATAGGTAGGCCTACGAGAGCGCTTTTTTCTGAAAAAGCGCTTTCATAGGTGTATTCAGAATGCGTGTCAGGCAATCTAACGTAGGCCTATAAGAGCGCTTTTTGTTCAGAAAAAAGCGCTCTCGTAGGCATACCTATGAAAGCGCTTTTAATAAAAAAGCGCTTTCATAGGTAGGCCTACGAGAGCGTTTTTTTCTTAAAAGCGCTTTCATAGGTTTTCTACTGAAAAATCTAAAATTTAAAAAAATTCTAAACCTGCATTTTTTTGCAGCAAACCTGTAATTCCTAAACCGGTATTTTACAATCTAATCTAGAAATACCAATATATATTAGTTTTAATCCAAATACCAAATATTATATATATACAAATACCATTATAATCAATTCATATCCAAAATATATATACACCATGGTAATTCAATATTAACATGTTTTTAAACGTAACAAAATACACCCTAAGAAATCAGCTATATAACACTAAGTAAATCAATCCTAATCTACATATATATCCAAGGTCCTGATCCTGCAATATGAACATAATAACACGGTCAGTGTTGTATACACAAAACAATATATTCATAATTAACCAATTTTCACACAACAATGTATTCGTACCTTATTATAAGATTCTTAGCTCAATAAAATATTGGCACAACTCCTCTTTGAGTTCTTCCAATTGACGTGGCGAGTAATATGGACAATTGTATTGATCAAAATTAAAATATTTATTTAGAACAATGACATAGAAATAATTAAATATATAAACACAAACGGATATTTAGAATAATGTCACTTACGTATCAATCACTAGCTTCATTTCCGGATAATTTGTCCAATCACCGTCAATCGAATTCAGGAAATAGACCACTTCTTTTATGGGATTGATTGCAAGCAACAACCAGTGACATCTATAAATTAAAGCAACAATTTAGAAGTGCACAAAACAGTATACTGCAACAATTTACGTATCAATCACTAACATCCATGTCTTATCCATATCAACTAATTAGTGCACAAAACAGTATACTGCGTTTCTGTCAAAACGCAAAGTATACACGGAATGAATCCGTATCAAGAAAACGCAACATACGAAAGACAATTTAAGACAAATTCATCACAATACCAGTAATTTGAGGAGGAAGAAATTTACCTCGAATTTATCGAACTCAAAGAAACGCGGAGAATGAGCGTCGTACGTCGAACTAGGCCGGGAAACGCTGCTAATTCAAAGAAACGCGGACAATTCCCTTGTTGTAGTTTCTGCAATTAATGATTTTGCGATCCAAGAATTAATCAACAAATTTTGACGTAAAAGAAATGATCCATCAATACATTGCAAGAGAACTTTGTCATTTTATTTGTTTACTTTGATTTTCCGCGTTATCCTTTAAGAGCCAACTCAACACTTCAAAATAAATGAATTAAACATATTTTCCATTTTCAAGATAAACCCCAAAAAACTACTAGTACTATTTTTTTCTTTGATATATGTGCAACAATCATTTCATTATTTTGTGTTGTTAATTGTAAGCAACGGACATAGTAACACTTTTAACACAATTATTTGAACAAAGATGGCGAGATTATCAAATTCCTCCTCTACTATTTAGAGCTTTGGAAAAATTATTGCCCAAGAGAAATGCCAAAGGTATCCCTATTCCGGTGTTTTAAACTCTTCTTGAACATATAAAGTTTCTTAGTTAGCATATACGTTGGACAACCTACAACATTGTTATCCCAAGAATTAGAAATAAACTCCCAACCACCATCATGCAGAGTTCACATGATTAGGAAATTGAAAGGGGGAATAAGGAATTCATTGCAGAAGTTGGTTTCTAGCAGCAAAAGGTAATGATTAGAACACAATTTAGTTAGACATTTCTAACAATATTTTTAATTGACTCAAACAAATTAAATTAGATTACCTAATTTTCTTAATTATTATGAATTATGATTTTTCTTACTTATATTGACACGAGGGAATACTATATTATACACTATACACAAGAATCATCCATGTCCAAGCAATTTGAACTCACTAAAAATTATAGCACTTATTTGAAATGATTCACTTATTTATAAAATGATTCACTTATTTATAAAATGAACAATAATCAAATAGATTTAATTATATTAAATAATCATAAAAAAAAGAAAAAAAATATAAATTAGTATCTCAAATAAAAGTAATTGTGAATTAAAATAAAACGTATATTTTGATGATAGTGACCCGTTAAAAAAATAGATTTTTTTTACTCAAACGTATTATATTTGAGGATCATGACTATATGTGAAGATATCCAATTGATGAAAATGAAAAGTTTTTATGCATGTACAATTGTTTTCAAAGTTAAACCTCATTTAGATAAACAACTTATTTAGGAGTTTAGTGTATAGGTGCTTATGTGTAAGTTATTTCTAAAACATAACATAAAATAATGTTAAGTTGTTTCCATAAGCCATTCCAAACAGTTTTACAAGTGCTTATGGCAGTAGCTAATCTCAAATAAACTAATCCAAAAAGACCTTCACTATCTCAATCCTTTTATTATATATATAAAAATTCTTTCCAGACTGTTCAAGACAGTTTCAAACCTACAATCCATAATTTAACACAACAATGCATCATCAACACATTCAAATATCCACTTTCAAGCTTGCTACAACATGAACAAAAAACAGAACTTGCTGCATTCATTTTACCTTTTTAGTGAAGGACTACTTTTACGCATGATTTCACCGATCCTCATTCTTCATGATCCAAAGGTCTGCTCCATCAGAATCTGACTGTACCTAAAGTAGACATAAAGCAAAATATACATTAATGTCAAGTGGAAGAAATACTGAACATTGTAATTTACAAATGATTCATTTACATTCAAAAGAAAGTATTCAAGAAGTGTTTATAAGGTAATTGATAATTCAATCAATGAAATATAGTATAAGTATAGCAGAAACCTGTATTTTTCTTAATCACTTATAGAATAGAGACATGGAAAATTAGAGAAACACAAATTATTATAAAATAAAAGCTCTTGCCCTAGTAAAGCATCAAACCATACATATATAGTGAGTCTTGTGACTTGGAACATGTATGCACCAATCAACCGACGGAAATGGAAAAGTCCCTTAGGCCACTTTTGATCCAGTTTGAACCTTTATAGTGAAATTGTTTGTATTGTGAAACAAAATATTGAAAATGCTATAATAACAACATACATGAAAACTATATCTAAAGTGTCTGGTTGCAATGGTAAATCATTTCTCTTCAAAAGTTTCATTACTTTCTCCAATAATTTAGTATCATTATTGTTCTTAGCATACATCTGCAATAAATTGACAGTAGCTTACCAATTGCCAACATGAAACATAATCAAAGAAATTAGGACATTCATATATCTAACAATACCAAATGGTGTGCAGAAGCATCACTCCCTGCCAATCCATAGACATTATGCTTCCACAAAGCCTTCTCCCTTTCATGTTTAAGCCAAATAACCTAAAAATTTCATTTCATATTTTCAAATTTCAAAAACGAAATAGCACAGATTTATAACAGACAATGTGGACACGCAAATAAAATACCAAAATCAAGGGCAACAGCATGAACACAAGCTTTAGTAACTTCACGGCAAACTAAAAATGAGTTGAATTCTTGAAGTTGCTAACAACAACCAAACCTGCAACAACTATTACAAATAATCATTCGAGAGAAATCTTGGATAAAATAGAACTATTTAAAGGGTATAAGTGATTGTAACTGGAGTCAAATGTATGCAACTTATAAGTAAATGGAGAAAAAGAAAGAGAGGGAGGGTAAAGTTGTTGCAATACTTCCCAACGACATATAGAGGTGTCTTTGTATCCTTAAATCCATGAAAATTGCCTTGTGCAGCTAATGCAATCACAATTGGTAGAGCACCAAAAGCCCTCATTGTAAGAAATAGCTCGGCAGGTCCTCGCATCGAAGAGTCCTGTACAACATACGGAGTGTTATAAATTTATATAAAAATTACTTACCAAGAAAAAGGATAGCCAATAAACACTCGTTTAGAAATTGAATTTGAAACAAATGAAAATTAGGGTTTCAAAAAGTTGATTAATGAAAAAGTCATTAATGAGCGGTTAAACACTATATTATGTTTGATGGGAAAAAGTAACATTACCTTTGCATCCACAATGATCAGCTCTACATGTAAACCCCCATTTCTTTCTTTGACGGTCCACATATCATGAACTTTCACACCCATTTTCCAAACCTGGTTGCCTATTTCCAGATCAGAAACGAAAATAGGAATCCTTGACATCTAGGCAGCAAATATATGGAAAAGACATTAGAAGTTAAACAGTGGTAGCAGTGCTAACAACACCGTGAAGATGTGAATACATGAACAGAAACACACACATGAAAACATGAATAGAAACACAAAAGAAGTGAAGAACAACGGCGGAATCAGAGTAGTACGACGGAGGTTGAAGATGAACAGAGCAATGAGAGTATCTGAATGCTTGGTGAAGAGAAATGGAGGTTATTAGCGCAAGAACGGAAAGGACGGCAAGGAGGAAGAACAACGGCGGAATCGTAGTAGTACGACGGAGGTTGAAGATGAACAAGCAATGAGAGTAGTCGGAATGCTTGGTGAAGAGAAGGTTATCGAGCACAAGAACGGAAAAAGAGATTGAAGATGAACAACAAAATGAGGGCCAAAGATTAAATATAGGGTTTTCAATTTTAAATATAAAATAACTTACGAAGCTTTCAAAAGCGCTTTCATAGGCCAGATATAAGAGCGCTTTTAAAAGCGCTTTTGCTTTTCGCTTTTATAGACCACCTATAAGAGCGCTTTACAAAAGCGCTTTCGTAGGTTAGATATTTCAAATACCTATGAAAGCGCTTTCTGGAAAGCGCTTTTATAGGTATCCCTATAAAAGCGCTTTTTTTAACCGAATTTTTTTTAAGGGCTACGCCGTTAAAAGCTTTCATAGATCGCCAAAAATTTTTTTTGTAGTGTTAAGTGGCCATGAAAACCGAAGATTATTGACAGTTTGACTGAGGAATCATTCTCAAAAGAGCCACCACGAGTGATTACACTCTCGAGCCATTGAACTAGCGACGATAATGAAGTGCTGCATGGGAGACAACCCACCTGTTTTTAATTTAATATTTTTGCTTTTGTTTGAGTTTGCAGAAAATAAAGATATCAATCGCTTGACACCTATCAGCTGCATGCAGGCAACTACCAAGGCAAGCATTGATCATGTTCTTATTGCTTTTTTTTTTCCTTGATTTGAGTATAGGGGAGGAACTTTATTATTTTCACTTTTCGCTTTCTAGGTAGATTTATTATTTTCTTTAGTACTTCACGTTGTTAAGATTTTTCTTTGTTTTTAGTGATTAGTTGATGCATTGCATGTGTTGTCGAGTCTTTATGCTTTTAGTGTTTTCACTTTTTCTCTTTCTAGGTAGCTTTATTATTTTCTTTAGTATTTCATGTTGTTAAGATTTTTATTTATTTTTAGTGATTAGTTGATGCATCGCATGTGTTATTGAGTCTTTATACGTGGTTTTCTGTTGTTTATTCATTTTCCCATTTTCTTGAGCCCCAACAAAAATTTGACTTTGAAATTCAAAGCATGATTAGAAAGTGTTAGGTTGTATATGAAACTAAGGTTAGATTGTAGAGATTTGGGAAAATTGCGTAAGATCAGTATCATTCTAACACCTCAAGTCTCTTGAATATGAAAATCAGTTTGAGTACTTATTACGTCATAGCCTTGAATTTTCACCCTTTAATAGTCCTTAAGTAGCTTATATTAGCAGTCAAAGTCGTCTTAAGTACACACTACATAGGGAAGCTGATGCAAATAAGTGAATGAGCACGAATTAATTTGATAAATGTTTCTATTAATTGAAAAACAGGGAATGTGCCTTCTAAGTTAGGTGACCCTCACCCAATCATTTATCCCAATGATTGTTGAACCTATAAAATCATAATCATAACACTTATTGTTAGTTGGTCCATTGGTCTCTGGTGTTGGATTTAGTAGAGTGGATTACGGTCTGACCCCCCGCATCTACAATTGGGAAAAAGGGGCTAAACCGCTTAGTTACCAAAACCCCGTGCAAAGAAGGATCATAGTCACTAACAGGTTTTCTTACTATGTGTGTACGAATAACAGACTTAAGATGATTGCACTAGAATGAAAAAGGATGAAAAAGTGATGAGTAAATTAAGTTTAGGCATAATGACATGATTCATATTGGCTTGTATAAGAGGGAGGTTTATGACCACACAATTGCGGAATTGTGTTCTTACGATATCCTTAGTGTGCAAACGAGTACCTATAAACACAATCTTATCAGAAGTAGAAATTCGTAGCCTATTAGAGACCAAATAGTACTAATTTTCATAAAATTATTATTGGTCCCTTTAGCCAATATTCATTGAATTTCCACACTTTTATTTACACAATTTAGTAAACATGCAATTATTTTTGTTTTGATTATGTTTTGAGTAGGTATTTCACTTTGTTTGTTAAAATTTGTGAAAAAGGCATTGGATAAATGATCATAGGTTGTCTTGGTCTTATATCACATAGAATCATAATCTTAATATCATGAAAGAAATCATAATCCATCATTGCGATGGAAATGAGGAAAATGGAAAGTGGCACACAAGTGGAAACATGTGCTCATCTACACCGTATAGACTAAGGAACTCTTATTTCTATAATTATGTATCAACCAAACTATTTCTACAACTCCCATTCTCATTATTTCGAGGAATCACAAGAATCCCATAAATCCGACCTCGAAATACTTATGGAGAAATTCAATGCGCCACCAACTCACTATCATCCAAATTACCTCTACAACTATCAATCCCATCATTTTGAGGAGTCTCAAGAATACCAAAGATCTGATCTCGAAAAATCACCGGAGGATTACAATGCGACAATAACTTATCCTCAACCAAATTTCCTCTACAATCAACACGCCAATATTTTCGCAAGAATACCCTAATTCCACTCTCGACGCGTTAATGGAGGATATGACTGCGACACTAACTCGCTCTAGACTAGAAACAATGAATATGGAGTGCTTTATGGAGACACAAAATGCGACGCTAACTCACTTTGAGGAACGCAAGAATCCTATAATTTCAACCTCGAAACATCAATGGAGGATTTCGATGCAATGTTAACTCACTCTTAGCTAGAATCTACGATGAAGCACTTTGTAGAGACACAAACTATCCATAATGAAGAGGTAAGAAAACAAAGTCTCGACAATAATGAAACTCTTAGGCAGCTAAACAATGCAGTTGAGTCCCTAGTGACTCACAACGAGGCATTAGAGGCCCAAATCTTCATGCTTTCACAAACACCTCTAGGACCCTCCCCTGATGAGAATGTGTATGTTGTAACAACCAGTAGAGAAAAACAAATTGAAAATCCTAAGAAGAGTGATAATAAGGTTGAAGAGAGTAATATTGATGTTGAGGAGAGTTCTGGTGAGAAAAGAGTAGAGATCGAGAAAAATCCACCAACATCATCCGAAAGGGAGGTTGTAGAAGAGGTAGAGTATGAAACACTTATTGTTGTTCCTCCTCCCTATACCCCACTGATTCCTTTCCGCAAAGTTATATGGAAGCTCAGGTAGACTCCTAATCCAAAATGTATGTGGAGGTATTGAAAAATACCCACACCAATGCACCTTTGTTTGAGGTCCGGTATAAAAAGAGAAAATTTAAGGACCATGAAACTAGGGAAATCATTAGCATTAAGAAAGGAAGGTTAACATTCGTGATGGTGGATGAAATAACTAAACCTAGAATTGAAAAGTTGATACTTAGGATAGACCCATAACCACCACCACAAGTCCAAAAGAATGAACCACCCCACAAAAGAAAGAAAAGAAAAGGTGAGGGATATGTGAAATGGCTTGATAAGTGGCCATGGAAAGTGAAGATTATTAAAAATTCGATTGGGGATTCATTCTCGAGAGAACCACCATGATTGTTTGCACTCCTGAGTCGTCGAGCTATTGACGTTAACCAAAGCATTGTGTGGGAGGCAAACCACGAGTTTTCAATTTAATGTTTTCCTTTTACTGTTTAAACTTTCAGAAAATAAAGATATGGATCGCTTGTCACGTCTCGGCCATATCCAGGAGAAAAATCTATAGTTGATCATCTAAAAAATGAGTTGGTGCCCACGGACATTCCTACAAATGTCGCTGCTGGTGGTGACACCGATGGTGAGTATGGTACTTCCTCCGAAAATGAGTGGTTTGATGAACGACTTCAGGAAAGAGAAGTTTTAGCAAATTTAAATATCCCGTAGTACAAGACGTCAGAGTAGAAGTGGTCAACAAAGACATGATCAACAAGGGAAGGATCAGAGCAAAAATTGTTCGTGATAGCCCACAAATAGCATTCATACAGGTTTTGTCTTCCATTTATCCACCTTTTATCAAAACATTGAGGACAATGTTTGGTTTAAGTGTGTGTGGGGGACTTTACCGCTTTCATTTATTATTTTTTAGTTTGATTTATTTCTTTCTAGTTTATTGGATTTTTTAGGAATTTATCTATTTTGTGCTTTTAAGTATTCGTTGAGGAATTGCATGTGTTGTCGAGTCTATGTACGTGATTTTCAGTTGTTATTGAATTTCCCCAAAATTTTAAATTTTTTACCTCCAACAAAATTTTTCTTTTTGTGGCGCATTACTCTGAAAGTATATAGGTTGTCACTTTAGGTTGTATTAGAGACTAGAAATCTTTAACAAAATCGATACCGTTTTGACACCCTAAACCCCCTAAGTATGTGAACCAATTGGAGTACCTATTATGCTGAAACCTTACGTTTGAGTTTTAAATTAACCCCGAGTAGTTTATATAAGCACTCGACGCCGTCTTAATCACAAACTACGTAAAGAGCCGATGAATATAAGTGAATGGTCGTAAATTTTCAAAAATATCATGCCTTAATAAAATGAAAACAAGGAATGCGCTAATTAAGTTAGGTGACCCTCACCCGGCCGCTTAATCCAATGGTTGCGGAACCTACAAAAATATGTTAGGACAACCCGTTGTAAGTTGGTTCAGAAGTGTCTGGTGCTAAAATTGGTAGGGCGGACTACGGTTCGATCCAGCTTGCAATTGGGTAAATAAAGGGTTTACCAACTTATGTATTAGAACCCCATGCTTAAATGACCAGAATCACTAACCAGCTACCCTACTATGTGCATGCAAGGATAAAGGGCTTAATGTGATTGCGCTTGAATGAAAGTGAGTGAAATAATGCAAGAGAAATAGGTTGAGTTATAATAGAATAATTCAGACTGGCTTGCATACGGTGGGAGTTTTTGATCACGTATTATGATTTCGTGTCATCACGGTATCCTTGGTGTTGACGTTTAGTACCCATCGATCTAGCATTAGCCTAGCAGCCACGTATGACTAAGATTCGTGTCATTCCTTTATTTCAAAAAGTATGCTCAATCATTTTCTTTTACCGTGTTGGTTGATTGCTTGAGGACAAGCAATGGTTTAAGTGTGGGGGTATTTGATAAAACGAAAATGTATCACATATTTGGCTTGATTTACATAGATTATGTCTCTATTTTATTTTAATTATGTCGAACTTTTCTTTTAATTCAATTTTACTTCCTTTTTTCTGTGTGAATCGGGCTTTTCATGCTTACGATTATGGTTTTTCTAATTGTTGTTATTAAACTTCTTTGTGGATTTCACTCGCATTGAATTTTTATGTTATTAGATGGTCGTAGAGGGTTTGTTGAAAATGAGATTAAATAAAAAATAATTGTTTGATTTGATTTACAAACGCTGATAAAAATGAGTTCTATGAATTGCTACTCCGAAAATTCATAACTATACTCAGTGAAGTACATACACTAGACATGACACTCACTCGTAGGCACGGGTAATAATTTAAGAAAATTAAAGTGATTAAATGAAACTACGCATGTTGTCACACGCTGGATATACCTTTAATTCAAAGCTAGATTGTCAATAGCGCGCTAAAGCACCGCATGGTGGCGTAACGTAGTAGCACGTCCCCTCACTGCTACACTATTGGCATGCGAATCGCTTTTGATGATAGTGATAACACGAAAATGTATCACATATTTGGCTTGATTTACATAGATTATGTCTCTATTTTATTTTAATTATGTTGCTTTATGTTAGTATTACGATGGTATTTTAACGTATTCTAGGAATTTAATGTATACAAGGTTTGCTTGGGAAAAGGAGTAAAAATGAGGAGAAATAAAGTAAAAATGCATAAAATATAAAAGATAATACGTAAGGCCCAAGAAGAAGCCCAAGATGAAGCCAAAGCATGTGGCCCACCACAAAGGTGTGATGATCGACACACCCCCTCTCTCTTCAAGCGTCCGCGCACACATGCCTGTGCTCTCTATTTTTGTGATTTAACGTCACACTTTTGAAGGAGACTTTTTCTCCTTACTTGTAGCGAACGACACGGAAGGTTACATGAAGCTCCTATATTTTCTCATTAGCAAAGTCTCGCGTAATACTCTCTCCATGAGACAATTACTCCTAGTTTTTCTCCAGAAGAAACTATATAAATAGTAGACATTTGATGGCAAAAGGGTCTCTCACTCTCTTCCTCTCTCGTCCATTTTCCACCATTTTTTTGTTCATAGCTTTTTCTTAGAATGTAAAAGTAATAGTGCTCCATATCGGGGGACTATTACCAAGTTAGTTTTAAAATTTATTTCTATTGTTTAATTTATGTATCAGATTTAAGTTTGTCGGCGTATTTCAATTCAAATTTTCTTTGTTTCCATTTTCTGCATTTAAAGGTTCTTCATTTTACTGCTTTATTATTATTATCATTGTTATTCTTATTATTGCATTCTATAATTATTTAAGCATGTTGTCATTGATTATATTTACTATGTTTATATCGTTTTCATTTGATTCAATGTTTAGCTAAATAGTTTAGAGTCCGGTGTATGAGGATCATCATTATCGATGAGACTCGGTAGAAAATAATAGGTGCAAATTTATGATTAAAATTCTGTTTTGGTTTTAATTCTCAAATCTAATTTAAATAGCCTTGTCACGAGAGTGAGAGGTTAATTAACACGATTTTGTCACGAGAGTGAGAAATTAATTAAGGTTAGAGTCGGCACTACGAGAGCGTGGAGATCGAACCAGATAGTGGAAATTAGGCAACAAATCTAAATACAACGAGATCACTTTAGGTGCGTTTAGGATATTATTGGTTTTCAAAATATATTTCTTAGTTTCCAGGCGAGTGAGAGCAAAATCTTAGAATTAGGAAGTATGGCTTTAGTTAATACCGCGAGAGTGTGAGGCGGAGTCTTTAAGTTGGTATATTCTACAGAAAATCACTTTGATTCTGAATAGTGACATGATTAATGGACAAGATTAATGGACAAGATACTTTGGATATGCTTAAGGAATATAATGATGAATTTTGAGCTCATAAAGTCTAACACATGTATATGATTACATATGTGACCAGTGGGAGATTGTTAGAATTTTGGATCACAGATATAATATTAAAGGTGTTAATACCATTATTTTAATTAGTTAGGACTTAAAGGGGTATAATTAATATAATCTTAAGTTTGTGGCTAAAAGCATAAATGTCATGAAAGGTTAATTTATTGTGTAGATACCATAAGTCAATATCTAATTTGATGAGGGGTCAAATTAGAATATTGAATACTAAGAAATAACTCTAAAGTTATTTATAGGGGTTATGATCCCCATTTGTAGATAACAAGAAAACAACTTATTAAGAATTTTCTTTTCATCCCCATTAGAGGAGGAGAATCAAGGAGCCATAAGGAACTCTACAAATTGGAAGATCAAACACCCGCAAATCTTCGATGATTCTCAATGACAAATTCAGATATCGTTTTCATTCTCATAATTGTATTCAGATATGAGTTTAAGGGTTTTATTTAGGATTTTGTTCTTGATTTCTATATTGATAGAAATTATAAGATTTATGAACAAAACCTAACAAATTGAACTTGAACCATATGACATCAATAGTTGAAATAAGTAAATTTACGATATAAAATACTCTAATTTAAGTGAGATAGAAGATGTTGAAACAAGGTTAAAAAAATATTTTTCAAAGATCCAAAGATTGTGGATAATATTTGGTTTAAATATGAGCGTATTTATTTTATTTGATTTATTAGTATGAGAATGATCCTTTTTTTTTGTGGGTAAATGAGTCTATGGTCATTTTATGAAAGAATTAAAAAAATAGCCATTTTACAAACTTTTTTTCTCTACAAATTTCTCGTATATACCCATTTCATTTCTCACATTAAATATATGCATGGGCACGGTCTAATTGTATTATAGTATTAACATTAAGATATTACCATTAAGTTTTTCAATTCAACCAACCATCCGATGTCGTCCAGCGGTTAGGATATCTGGCTTTCACCCAGGAGACCCGGGTTCGATTCCCGGCATCGGAACTTTTTATTTTTTTTAAATTTTTTTTATCATAACACAAACTTCCCTTAAATCCAAAAAAATCCAATTCATTTCGTTTTGAACCTGAACCGGCCCATTATCCGTCGCTGAACACGCCCATCACCGTTGAGGATTCTGTGACTCCCACCGAAATCAACTCGCCACAAAAACGCATCGGAGTTTCTCTCCGGCCGCCAGAGACAACAACAAAGTCAGTCGAACTTTTCCTTTAACTCAATTTTACTTCCTCTTTTCTGTCTGAATCGGGCTTTTGATTCTTACTATTAGGGTTTCCCCAGTTGTTGCTATTAAACATCTTTGTGGATTCCACTCGCATTCAATTTTTATGTTATTACATGTTCGTAGAGGGTTTGTTGAAAATTAAATTAAATCTAAGTTAATTGTTTGATTTGATTTACAAACGCTGAGAAAAATGAGTTCTGTGAATTGCTACTCTGAAAATTCATAACTGTTTTAGCTGTTCTTAGAATCAGAATAGTTTGTAATCGTGTTCACTTCATTTTTCATTTCACTAGATATGAACTCAGTTGCAAGACGCATATCAAGCTTATTCAGGACGTCAGGTTTCACAACTGATCCTCTTAATGCTCAGCTTCAGCAAAGCAGAGGCATACGAGTGCAGGTGTATAATGGAAACCTGGAAGGGGCATTGGCGTTGATGCAACGTAAGATGACGTCGAGTGGGATCGAGAGGATGATAAAGATTGAACAGAGGTTTCATATTAAAAACTCGGAGAAGAAGGTGTTGGCCCAAAAGAATTTGCAGCGTAGGCTTCGGTCGCAGGATCTTGCTAGGAAACTTAAGTCCATTATGATCAAGAAAGTCAGGTAATTGTTTCCTATATCATACTGATTTTCCTGCCTTTTGATAATAAACTTTTTGCCATTATCATCACTAAATTCAGGTCTCAGTGCCTGCACCAAAAAGACAAGTTTTTATCGTTTTATTACAATTGTAGTTACAATAATTTTCTCTCTAATAATCATATCTCGAGTCTTGTTGGGCCGTTCATTCATCATAAGATAACAAAAATGTGATCTTGTGAGCATAGTGATATGTGAATTTTAGCTGAGACGAAAGAATTTTGTCTTAGATGTTAACTTAGCCGCAGTATTTGATAATAGTAAAATGAGAAGTAATTTTTTTTTCCTCAAACATATATTTACTTTCAGACATTGACGTGGAAATTATATTATTTTTGTATATGTTCATTTGCTTACAAATTAGTGCTTAGTTTTGAGATAATGATATCGTATGTGAATTGTTGTTGTGGAGGGAGAATCTTGTTGCTAACTATTGAAATTGCTGTTTTAAATTGACACAAGTACATGTCATACAATTATTTCAAAAGTTTGGGGATTGAAAGGGAAAACATTCAACATTTAGCTCTCTAGTCACCCCCCTTTTTCCGACCAAATGTAGTGACAGTTTTTGGTTGCTAGTATTCTCTTATCATCATCTACTTGACAGTGAGGTGTATAAATAATTTGAAAAGTTCATTAATGTTATTTTGTTAATAACTTATTTTTTTCCCGAACTACTTATCTTTCTTATTCCCATTTTGTGTAAGGCTAGGCCGGTTTCTATTCTTTTTGAGTTGTGAATTAGAATAAACTTATATTGAATTGAATGCATATTTTATCATCAAGTAAACCACAAAATTGGTTCCTAACTTTGTAGTGCACTCTCTAATAAGTCTCCAAGATTATGAATATTTCAAAAAGTTTAACGACTCTATTACATGGTCAAGGTGGTCCTTAAATTTGGTCTTTGGCTCTAAGAAAGACTAATGTGTATAAAATTTGACAGTCACGGACCTTTTGGAAATATTCATGTTGTTATAACCTTAGGGACCTATATGAGAGCTTCCTACAAAGTCGAGGACGGATTTGGTGGTTTTCTTTTTATCATCATGACAGCATGTGAAATTTTCGTTATCTTCGTATACTTTTGTTCTTATTATATTTTGCTTTGTTTTTCTTCTACTGATATTAGTCTATATTCTATTATCATGACAGGGGTCTTTGAACATGTTGCACTGCCATTGAGAAAAAAGTGGTTGGTGTTAGTTGCGGTTATGCAGTAATTTAAAAGTGTTGACAGTAGTTGAAATACATTTTTTCAAATTGTACTAGAGTAATATGTACTTTGGTAGATATGCTTTTATGTATTAGATGCATCGCTGCAGTTTTCTTCATATTTGGTTAAATCTTGAATTTGGTTGAATAATATATATGTCGATTTCCATGGTTATTATGGAAAGCGGAAACCATTTTCAAGCAACCAGTGTATATGCAGCAGCATTCTTTATATTATTTAGTTGTTTTGTTCTTTTTAGTTTTTAAGAGTTTTCATCGCAAATGATTTTCTAATAGTTGCCACCCATAGATTTGGTATTGGTTGATGCTGCTGATCAGTGGATCCAATGGGGAGGAAAATCTGTCAGCTGAATTATGCATAGCTTTTTTGAAGATAGCTCTAGGCCTAGCTCAACTCGTCTTTCCACCTACCTCTTTCCCTTAGGATTTCCAAATCCAGCTATAGAAGTAATTGAAGTTTTAAATAGGAACCTTTTACTGGGTAAGCTTTCATTAAAGCGGTTGAATTTTAAGTTCGAGCAATTAAGTTTCAATTTGAGTGATTTTGCAGTTGTGAGCGAACCGGTTGCATCTTCACTGTCCTTGTAAGGGTTCTATTGATCTAGTGGTTGAATGTTGAACTTTAGTTGATAGAGCAAGATCGAGTGGTTGAATGTTGAATTTGAGTGAATGTTGAACTTGAGTTGATAGAGCAGGATCGAGTGGTTGAATGTTGAATTTGAGTTGACAGATTTGTGTGTTGGTTCTAGTGATAGTAAGTTTCAAAGAAGTTATAATATATATATACAGTTTTCTTGTAGTTAAATATTTGATGCAATTATTTGATCTACATGATAACCTAAAACACTTTAAAAAAATAATTCTAATTTTTTATTGGTAGAAGATAATGCAAACTTTAGCATCAAAGTATTATTTTCCTAACTATACCCAAAAACACTTATAGATAATGCTAACTTTAGCATCAAAGTATTATTGCAAAGTTTCAAACATACTACAAGCCCATGGATATTATGGATCCATTACTTTATTCAAAAGAAAAACACAGCCACTTTCACAAACCAACAAGTTACATAGGGTATTTGTAAAGCTGAAGAACCTTCTTCCAAGATGGCCTATTGCTAATATCATCCCACCAAGCATTCACATGCTTCCTCTCCTTTACCATATTCTCTTTTCCCATTGAGTTCATCAAATAATGTCCAAACGGGAGATGACTAAGGTCAGCAAGGCTAAAGAAATCACCAGCCAAGTACTTAGTCTTTGATAGCCTCTCCTCATAAATGTCCAACACCTTTCCAAGCTTTTCTTCACTCTCTTCAATAGCTTTTGGGTCAGAGGGAAGACCCAGTAATGGGTGAACCAAGAGATTCATAACTAAGTTGTAGATCGGTGGGTTGAAGTTATGGGCTTCAACTTCTAGCCATTGCTCCACTAGCCCCCTTTCTTCTATTGTCTTTCCTAGCAAATCAGTTCCCTGGTTTTTGTACTTTTCTGCATAGTACCTTAAAATAGCCCTAGATTCTGCACGACGGATATCATAATTCATGTAACCAACACTTTTTATATTAGTATTGTTAAAAAATACGACGAATTGAAGTTAAAATAATTGAACTACTATACTACATTTGTTTTTTGTTATACTACATTTGTTCCTTTTTATAAGAAAAACTCGATTTTTTAAGTTCATTGAATAACTAATGTATTTGGTCAGTTTATTGTCCAAATATATTGATTATTCAATGAATCTAAAAAATAACTAATGTATTTGGTCAATTTATTGTCCAAATATATTGATTATTCAATGAATCTAAAAAATAAATTATCTCTTATAAAAAGGAACGTTGGTAGTATTTGATTAGTGAGCTGAACCATGTTACACAAACACTTTTAGAGCCAAATCAAATGAAAAATAAAATAAGTTGAAACTGAATCGAACTGAAACCGATATACCAAACGTCCAAACAAATCATTTTGGTTCATTTTGAGTCTAAGTAAATTGAAGCGGTTCGATTAAGTTCATATAATCTTTTACTATGATTCACTTCGATTCATTTGGGTTTTTTTATAATTAAAATGCATCATGAATAACCTTATCCGTGAGTCGTGATCATCTTTTTTGTAGTGTTTGTTATATCAATATTTTAAATTATTGTTATTATTTTACTTATTTTTATTAGTTGTGTGATTTGAATGCAATAAACAATGCTTTAAAGATGTGAATGCTTATGTCTATATAGAATGTACATTTAAATTATCTAAGTTTTTTCTTTTAAGTATAAAATCGAGTGTTCTCTATTCAGGAATTATAGCGATTAATCATCCGCTTAAAAGAGTTATAATGAACGACAAAAAATTTGATTAAATAATTTTTTTTAATAATGTTGCATGCTTTGGACAAAATAAATTGTGCATGATTAGCTAAACCAAATATAATATAGAAACTAGCAAAGGGACTAACCATAAAGAATATAATCACCATCTTGAATAACAGGGAGTAATCCAAAGGGCTGCATATGAAACAAGCATTAACTTATTATAATACATAAAGAACTAAAATTTGAGACCAAAAGTGAATTAGGAAAAGAAAAAGAACCTGCAATTTGAGATAGTGAGGTTCTTTGTGCTCTCCCTTAAAGCCATCGACATGAACTGTTTCAAATTCAATTCCTTTTTCAATGAGACACACTATCACACGTTTAGGGCAAGCATAGTCTGGTCCATACACTTTCACTACCATCTTAATTTGTTGAAAGAAATATTTCAAAGATATGTTTATGAAACATCTAAGTCATTGCTTCTTATAGTGCCTTCTTGAAACAAAAAAATAAAGTTAAAGTTCGTATTCATTGAATTTATAATTTATTCAATAAATTGAAGTTGAAATTTTGAAAATCTAAAAATAATTATAAGGCTTTATTGCCATTTATGTTCTCTTGCATAATTGAACTCTTATTTTAAAATACTTTGATTTTGACTTTTATATATATATATATATATATATATATATATATATATATATATATATATATATATATATATATATATATATATATATATATATATATATATATATATATATATATATATATATATTTCATTAGCTACTAGTTAATAATGCATGTTGAATGAATTGCGTAAAATTGGTATAAATATTAAATAAATATTATATAGTTATGGTTAAGAAATATATATAAAAATATATATCAAATAGAAGGAAAAAAATAGTTTAAATATAAATTGTGATATCTATTATTAATTTAATTTATCAAGTTGTACTAGTTATTAGGATATACATAGAAATTGTTGAAAAATATGCGTATGCGGTGCAGTACACTTCATATACATATAAAATTGAATATCTATCCGTGTGTTTGCATGAGTCGCACAATATTTCTACAAATATGCAATATCAGCATATCCGCCCCGTCCCGCACCTATGGTTTTGCAGGATAGGACAACGTTTTAGAATCCATGTGTCCATTTAAAAAATGTATCACTTATTTTCGTTTATGAAAATAATTGTATCAACAATTGACTTTTTCCTGTTAATAAAAATATTTGTAATTTATTCCTGTTTATAAAAATAATTGTATCAACGGTTGATTATTTCTCATTTATAAAAATATTTATAATTTATTTCCGTTTATAAAAATATTTGTATCAATAGTTGAACTTATTTTCATTTATAAAAATGTTTGTAACTTATTCTTTATATATATATATATATATATATATATATATATATATATATATATATATATATATATATATATATATATATATATATATATATATATATATATATATATATATATATATATATATATAATTGATTATATGAATCAGGTACTAGTATGTGAAATTTACTCGATAATCATGCTTTAATAGCCATGTCATTGTATCATAAGAATGCAAAATAAATATGTGTATTTATTAATATAGAGGCTCAATAACTTACATGATAAATTAATTAATTTATAACGGAGCTCTAAAAAATCAATAATAACGGAACTGAAAAAACAAAACAGTTGATTTTCCCGCTAATAAAAATATTTATAATTTATTTTTATCTATAAAAGTATTTGTATTAACAATTGGTTATTTCTGATTTATAAAAATATTTATAACTTATTTTCGTTGTTGAATATATTTGTGAAATTTTCTTATATGGATAGTAGATTATATGAATCAGGTATATAGTATGTGAAATTTACTCGATGAATTCATGCTTTAATAGTCATGCCATTCTATCATAAGAATGCAAAATAAATGTGTGTATTTATTAATTTGGAGACTCAATAATTGTAATAATTGTCAAACATACATAAAATTACCATCACACACAAATATATATATATATATATATATATATATATATATATATATATATATATATATATATATATATATATATATATATATATATATATATATATATATATATATATATATATATATATATATATATATATATATATATATATATATATATATATATATTATTATTAAGTATGTTCATATTTATAATTTCACATATTTAAAAGTTAAAAATTAATTTTTATGCAATGGATAAAATATATGGTAAAGATGTCTTTTGAATTAATTAAAAACGAGTATATAAAGATTTAAAAAAGTTGATGAAGACTTAACTTATATTGTATAAAAATGAAATTTTGATAAATAATAATAAGAGTTAGATATGTTTTTAGTCCCTATAAATAAACTAAAATCTGATTTTAATCCTTATAAAATTTTCTTTTAAAGAATGGTCTTCCAAAAGTTTTTTGTCCAGACTTTTAATTTCTGCCGTCAATTTGGCCTAACAGAAGCTGACACGGCATGCCATGTTGTACGTCACGTCACTCAAAGTCAACACTGCAAAAACAATGTTAAATTGAGGGATTTCAAACCTCCCTAAATTTGAGGGTTTTTTTAGCCATTTTTAAGTTCAATTGAAAAATACGAGAATAGATTATTTTTATTTTAGTTTTAATTAATGACAATTTTAGTAATTATAGCTATAACTTTATTTTTAGAAATTACTTATAAATAAAAGTTTTGTAATTAGTTTTTTTTAAATAATTTTTGTTTATTTTGGAAAATATTTATATTAGCTATTTTACAAATGTCATCAAAATGATTTAAGTTTGTTGTTTGAAATTCCGTGTCAATTTCTCATTATTAAACTAATATCAAACTAATATCTTATTAAGAATATAATTAATGTTAAATTAAAAAATAGTTGACATACATTGTTACATCTTATATTAAAAAAATAGTGATTAAATTATATTTTCATTTATTGTAACCAGAACTTTTTAATTCTTAATTAAAAATATTAGATAAATTAAAAAAATATCAATTGATTTTCTTTATTTTAATATTTAATAAAATAGATTTTAAAAATTGAATGATCAAATAGATATTTTTATTCTTTTCTTAAAAATAGCATTGAAAAACTAAACTACCAAACAGAAATTTTCATTTTCTTGTTTCAAAAACAATTTTTAAGAACTAGTTTATCAAACAAAATTTCCTTATTTTTCTTCTTGATTTTTTTTTTTAAATAGATTTATAAAACAAATTTTAAGAACTAAGATTCAAAAGTGTTCCAATTTGTTTTTAAAATTTGTTTCAATTTGTTTTTTAATATTAATTCTCTCTCTGAAGTTTAGTTCTTAATTTTTTTTAAAAATTTATTTTATAAAATTGTTTTCAAGAAGAATTAAGAAAAAATTTGTTTGATAAACCAGTTTTTAAAAATTTATTTTGAAACGTGAAAATGCGAATTTTTGTTTGGTAGTTTAGTTTTTCAATACTATTTAAAAGAAAAGAATAAAGTTATCTATTTGATCATTCAATTTTTAAAATCTATTTTATTATATTAAATATTAAAATAAAGAAAACTAATTGATATTTTTTAACTTTATCTAATATTTTTTATTAAGAATTAAAAAATTTCGGTTAACAATAAATGTAAATATAATTTAATCACTATTTTTTTAATATAAGATGTAACAATGTATGTCAACTATTTTTTAATTTAATATTAATTATATTCTTAATAAGATATTAGTTTAATAATAAGAAATCGGCATGGAATTTCAAACAATAAGTTTAAATCATTTTGATGACATTTGTAAAATAGCTAATACTAATATTTTTCAAAATAAATAAATATATTATTTTATGAATATTTTTTATAACAGTTTATTATTTTTGGATAGTAGCATGTTACTTTGTTTTATAAATTTATGATAAAGTACGAAGAAAAAAAACTAACTACAAAACTTTTATTTATAAGTAATTTTTAAAAATAAAGTTATAACTATAATTATTAAAACTGTCATTAATTAAAACTAAAAAAAAAGTTTGTTCCCGTGTTTTTCAATTGAACGTAAAAATTGCTCAAAAAAAAAACCCTTAAGTTTAAGGAGTTTTGTTTCCGTGTTGACTTTGAGTGACGTGGCGTGCAACGTGGCATGCCATGTCAACTTCCGTTAGGCCAAATTGACGGCGGAGACTAAAAGTTTGGACGGAAAACTTTTGGAGGACCATTTTTAAAAAAAAAATATTTATAAGGACTAAAACCAGATTTAGATTATTTATAGGGATTAAAAACATATTTAACCCTAATAATAATAAATGTATAAAAACAGTAATGTATTTATATAAATAAACTAAAATTAAAGCAAGTTTTTTTATTGAAATGTTGTAAAAGTAACTTTATGTCGTACATGTTTGTATCAATTTAGTTTAAGAATTTTTCTTTATATTTAGTAGTGGTGATTTTCATCATTGAAAATTTAAAAATATTTTTTGCATGTGCACATGCGAATTCACATATCAACATGTTTCAGATGCGCATATGCGAAGACACCTTTTTTTGCATATTTTAATATTTAAACATTGGATTTTAAAATTTTGAAGGGATTTCAGACGTGCACACGCGAAACATCCTGAAAGGTGAATTCAGATGTGTACATGCGAAACTTCCCTTTCCATATTAGAATGCTGCATGATCACCTATTTCAACTATTTCATTTATTTTTTTCCTCTAACAAAAACCCTCAACAAGCTTCAATCATTCTTAATGAATTTTTTCGTCTCCAAATCAAGTTTCAAGTGTTTCAGATTAGAAAATTGAGCATTGAAAGCTGCAATTTGAGGTAAATTTCCCTTACTTCATCATACTTTTGCTGCATTAAAGTTATTTTGTTGAAAAAGAAAACAACGTCATTTCGAATATGCACATGTGAAGGCCACCTGCCACAATTCACAAGTGCACATATGGATTTAATTCTGTTACAAATACAAAATTATGTTTTAACATAAATCATGTTTTTTTTTGTATATGTTAGATATGATGCACCCCGACATTATTGTCAAAGCTATCGTAAAGGTTCCGGACAAGGTCAATGAAGACGATAAGCCGAATGTGGTGAAAGACGTTGATAAAATGATTGATGTTGTGATAGGTCATGGACAATAATTTCCAAATGATAAAACTTTGATCACTCGTCGACATATGCTTGAATGAGTTTAAATGGAAGCTAGAAAACTTGGGTTTGGCACTATGATTGAAAAGTCTGATAATGAGACTAGTAATCGAAAACCATTTGTTGTGATGACATGTGAGAGAAGTGGAAAATATGTTCCAAAATCTCACAAGATAAAATCCATATACTCAACACACACGCTTTTTTTCCTTCGACACCCATACTTTTTGACTCTTCCTCTACGAAACCTTTGAATTCTTTGTTCTCGAACCAACAACTATTGACCCTAAATGGCTTAGGTCCTTAGTCCAAATCGCTATATTTAATCCATATTGAAGCGTGATCTGGAATGTCTCAGTCCCCCACTGTCTGCCCAACAATCTTCCATTCTTCGACCATCCTATCTGAAATTAAGAATCTGTTCAGCCTACTTTTGCACTACCTTCTTTGTTAGACCAAGTAAATCTATTCCCAATCGATAGAACATACACCAAATCTATGATATCTATAAAATCATTCATATTTGTGTTCCTACCCTTTCTTTCCACCTTATCTCTACTTGTGTTGAAATCTCCACCCACACACCACCACCCCATGCTCAAACTATTTTTTAGAGCTATCATTTGTGACCATAAAAATCTTTTACCAGATAAATAACAAGAGGAGTAGATATTCACAAAGTAGCAAACCTGGCCTTTAAACTCCCCACAAACCCCCCACCGATCCTTCCATTCTAAATTGAGAAGAGGTGTGATTACACCTTTCTTCCAAATGATTATTATGCCACCTGAAGCCCATTCTGAATCTTTTGTTGTCCATTTGATATCTTCACTGCCCCATAAACTTGAAACCATAGCTTCACTCATTTTTTGAGATTTTGTTTCTTGAATAAATACCATGTTCGCACTGCCTCTACTTATCATGTTTCTAAGTTTCCTTATTTTTAAGGAACTTCCATACCCTCTGATATTGAACGACATTATATTCATTCCGCACCAAATTTTTTCTTCTCCAACCTCGCCTTCAACCCTTCAGCATCTCTTCTTTCAATATATACATCTAATCGCTTCCATATACAATCATCTCTTTCTCCCTATTAATTCCTAACATAGTTAGCTCTTGCCACACCTTTTCTGCCACATTCAACTCCTTATTCTTCTTCGAACAACCGCTCCCACAGGATATATCAACTCTCTTGACTGAATTACTGCATAATGTTGACTTTTTAAAAGACTGAGAAGAAAGCTCTTTGGAAATTGTCCTTTTTGAAAGTCCGCATGTTAAGCTTATTTTAGGTTTATGACAAAGAAGAATCGAAAAAAAAGGATTTTGAGATTTCAATTGGTGTCTTTCATAATGAAATATCATTTCTAAATTTATAAAATAAAGGGTTAAATATGTTTTTGGTCCTATAAACATCTCAATTTTGGCTTTTAATCCCTATAAAAAAAAGTCGATTTTTTAGTCCTTATAAAATTACTTTTGTATACAGTTTTAGTCCTTCTAGAGGGACTAAAAATGCGTGCAAAAATAATTTTATAAAGATTAAAACTCAATTTTTTTATAAAGACTAAAAGTCATTTTTAATAATTTTATAAGGACTAAATACATATTTAATCCTAAAATAAATTGGTGTCTTTCATAGTTGAAATACATTTATTTTTAATTTATCCATTTTAAAATGAGTGTTTAAAAAAATATTTTAAAATAAATATTATTTTCACTTTTCAATATAAAAATGATTGTTATTTTTCCAATTATATTATTTAATTATTACATTTACACTAATTCTAATATATTTATATAATTAATTTAATAAAAATGTAATATCTTATAAAAACATTATTAATATTACATTCTTTTATCTGTGATTTTTTTTTTAAACACATTCATTCTAAAAGGAAGGAGTATACTTTCTGGGATTTTAGGGAGAAAATGGGGTTACTGAAATGAAAAATTCATTTTTACTACTACTACTACTATTTTTCTGCAGCCATAAATGATTTGACACTAGATAGAATCCAATGACCATGACATATCCAATGACCATGACATGACAATGACATTCTTGGAAACCCACACACCATAAACCCACACACAAACCATATCCAATTACCTCCATTATAACTTCTATACAATCATAAACACCTGATCTCACACACAAACCCACACACAAGCTAAACTCTTGAAAACATCTTTGCTAGAAAACATGGTTGTGAAAGTGTACGGTCCAACCTATGGTTCTCCGAAAAGGGTGTTGGTGTGTCTCTTTGAAAAGCAAGTGGAGTTTGAAGCTGTTGATATCGATATCTTCAAGGGAGAGCATAAACAACCCGATTTCCTCAAACTGCAGCCTTTTGGAGAGCTTCCTCTTGTTCAAGATGGTGATTATACCCTCTATGGTTAGTTACATCACCCCTTTACTATTTTCTCCATGTTTTTTATTTATTTATGTGTAGATCCTAATGTTTTCAACTTTGTATCAAAATGTTAGATCTAATTGTTTCACACAAAATTGTCAGAATCTAGAGCAATTATCAGATACTATGCAGAAAAGTACAAGAATCAAGGAACTGATTTGTTAGGAAAGACAATAGAAGAGAGAGGTCTTGTGGAACAATGGCTTGAAGTGGAAGCACATAGCTTTCATCCAGCAATCTACAACTTGGTTGTCCAGGTTCTGTTTGCTCCGTTAAAGGGTGCTCCTTCTGACCAAAAATTGATTGAAGAGAGTGATGAAAAGCTCAAAAAAGTGTTGGATATTTATGAAGAGAGACTATCAAAAACAAAGTACTTGGCTGGTGATTTCTTCAGTCTTGCTGATCTTAGCCATCTTGCATTTGGTCACTATTTGGTGAACCAAACTGGGAGAGGAAATTTGGTTAGAGAGAGGAAACATGTGAGTGCTTGGTGGGATGATATTAGTAGCAGACCCTCTTGGAAGAAGGTTCTGGAGCTATATAAGTACCCTGTGTAATGGTTTGGCTTCTGAAATGTTTAGTGGTTTTTGTTATTTGCTTTGAGAATAAAATGGAAGCTACTGCAATGTACTGAGGTTATGTTTGATATCTAGTTTGGTTTATTCTAGTTAATATGTTGTAGGAAGCTTCAACGATATGTATGGTTTTGTTAAATCTGGTTTCAGTAATAAAATTTGGTGTTTGGTCATTTATTAAGTTCTTGGAGGCTTTGTGTGGTTTTAACATGGTTTAATTGTGCCAAAATAATTTGGAGCCTTATTTTACTATACATTAATTGTGACAAATATTTATGAGCCTTATTTAGTTGTGATTTAACCGTGTTAATTTTTGGGTATATGCCTTCAAAATGGCTCTGACTCTGATTATATGGGGTGATTTCAAGAACTTAATCGAGTATATCTTATGACATTATAATTTGACATGTTAATAAGTTATTTTCTGTGTAGCTTCATAAGTTCTCAAATATATGAGTTGTTTACTGATAAACTCTTTGAAGAAGGAATGAGATACGGAGACTGTGGAGACTACAAGGCCAAAGAGACACCAAAATTCATGAATCTCTTTTTGCCTTGAGCACCAAAATTGTGATGCCATAAACCCCAAACTTGAAGTTTACATAGGTGATTGTCAACACCATCAAACTTCTTGAATACCTTGCTAGCATATTCCCTAAGAATAATACCTTGCTAGCATATGCCCTGGTTCTGCCTTGCTCAACCTTCAATTCACACAACCATTGTTTCTCAGCCGCATACTGATATCAACTGTAAAAACTAACCTAACACATGGACTTTTTGCTCAAGTCCTAAATGGCGATGCTTGTGATATTTTGACCTGTCAATTTCCTAAAATTCGTGCTATTTCCACCAGTCAATTTCCTAAAACCTTGTATCAAAGAGTCTGATATTGCAATCAACTTACTTGCATGGTTGAATTAACTAACTGAAGGGTGCAACACCTCTGAAGGTCAATGACTTTTATGCCAATTTGGGTTCATATCTGCGAATTAGCATAAGAGTATTGAAGGCCTAAAGTCATATTTGCAAATACATGCAATTTGGGAACTCCGATAAACTTAGATAATAACACCTATCAGTCTTTGTTTGATTGAAACTTTGGCCATTTTGCTAGAATCCTAATTGAAATTGACTTTCCCTCTAAGCTTAGAGACAAGATTTTGGCGAAAGAATTGTTTTTTCTTTTTTTGTTGAGATTGAATATTGAAACATCCATATCTTTTGCAACTAATGCAAAAATGTTGGACATTTTATTAATGAATGCAGAAAGGTTAGACCTGCTAGAGAACAAGACAACTTGCTACCAAACCATCTAAAATTCCTTATGATCCTTCCCTTAAACTTGACTTTACATATTCTTCTATTATTTTAGGATGAATGTCAATATAAAAGACTTATTGGAATTGGAAGACTTCTTTATTTAGCTACTACAAGATCAGGCATAGCCTTTGTTGTCCAACAGCGTAGTCTATACATTTTAAAATCTAAACTTGTACATTTCAAAGTTGCTATAAGTGTCTTACAAATATTTAAAATCTGCCCTTGCAACAGATTTATTTTATTCTACCTCCACTAATTTGATGTTATCTGGCTTTGCCAACTCGGATTGAACTATTTGGTCTATTTCCAAAAAATCAACATGATATGCAATTTTTTGAGGGACATCTCTATTCTCATAGAAGTCCAAGAAGCAGAAGTACTCTTTCTAGGAGCAGTTGAAAGTCTGAATACAGGGCCTTGGTTAGTCTGGCCTGTGAAATGTAATGGCTACATTATTTATTTAAGTATCTAATCCACTATTTCATTCAACCAACTTGATGTATTGCAACAACAATGCAGCAATATATTTAGCTCATTGTCCCTCCTGCCATGAGAGTACAAAACATATCTAAATCTATTACCATGTCATCCATGAGAAGATTGAAGATGGCCTCATCAGGCTTTTTCCCATTAGTTCTCATAATCAAATTGCAAATTTCCTCACCAAACAATTATATAAATCTGCATTTGAGTCTCACATTTCCAAATTTGGCCTACTAATCTCCATAGTCCAATTTGTAAGAATGTCTTACATATGGACATATTACATTAATAACTTTTAGTTATTTTTATAGTTAATTAGTTTATTGTGACCATTGACTCAGCTGTAACACAACTTTCAGTTAAGCCTTTTTGCTTGTGTATAGGCTAAGTTGTAAAGCTACTTTGTATATACAGGATATTTCATCATTTGTTTGTTGGAACAAAGGGTTTTTAAGAAAGATAGTTTTTGAGAAGAAGAAGAATAAATGGAGAGGAGAGTGTTTTTTTATTTTGTAAAACTATATGAAAATTCTATTAATTGCTTTTTGATTACAAAGGGAAATCTCCTTATATAGGCATACAATGCCCAAGCCCAAAACAAGCTAAGCTAAGGCCCAAATATTAAGGCCCAAGTAACCTTCGACATAATGCAACAATAAGCAATATTCGACTAACACTTTGATTCGACATACTGACTAAATCGACCAACACACATTAGCTAGTTCGACTAGCACACAAACCAGGCTAGTTCGACTGAACAAGAATTATATATTCTAACACACCCCCTAATTCATGTTCTCGAGACTTCTCATCCCGATGCTTCTCTTTAACTCTTCAAATCTGACTTTCTTCAGAGGTTTGGTGAATATGCCAGCTAGTTGAACTTCAGTCTTGCAGTGCTTTATTTCGACCTTCCCTTTGTTGACTTGATCTCTCAGAAAATGATACCTTCTTTCTATGTGTTTACTTCGATCGTGACACACAAGGTGATTTTCCAAGTTAATTGCTGATTTGTTCTCGACAAATAGCTTTACCTTCTTAGGCTCCATTATCTTGAGTTCTTCAAGTAACATTTCAATCCATGCTGCTTGGCATGCATCATATGATGCAACTACATATTCTGCTTCGCAAGATGACAAGGCCACAATGCTTTGTTTCTTCGAACTCCAGGAGATTGGAGCACATTCGATCATGAAATTAAATGTAGCCTACAGTGTAACACCCCAATTTACCCAAAGTTTAATATACAAAAATCAGAGTAATTAAAAATTTTCATAAATTAAATACTGAGGCGTCACACCATCAAAACCAATTCACTTTAAACAGTTTGATTTAAAAATAAGTCTCGGATACATAGCATCGCAGGAAGGCATAAATTGATTCAAAACATCAAAAACATCTTCATTAATAACTTCCTTAACCATTCATGTTTTCATAAAGTATGATTCCTCTTTACAAAAGGAAAACAACAAAAGAACAACAACAATGACAACATAAATATTCCCCCCGAGTGCTACGTATTAGAGCGACACCGACTCGACTAACAGCAGCTATAGACTCCGTCTTCATAACTTGCATGTTACCAATATAAAGGTAGCGGCGAAACAAGTAAAGGGTGAGATACTCCAAAACATATAATTAAAGACATGATAATATATATATATATATATATATATATATATATATATATATATAGTTTGGAATTATAAAGGATATAAGTTAATATGTGCATTCCAACACATATCCAAACCTCACTTACTTCGATCGTCATTCTAATGTGTATAATCTACACTATATCGTCATAACCTCATCGACATACTTCATCGCAACAACACATAACCCTCCGTCACCACGAAATCGTCACGAGCTAATACATCACTAATTAACATGGCAGTCTTAAACAACAACATCAACCAACAACATTAAATAATGCTAATAATATAAGCAACATAAACAAATCATCACAAATTGGCTAAAGCCCATCTTCGCTTTTGGCATAAAGCCCATCATCGCTTGTGGCATAAAGCCCATCATCACAACATCATCACAAACATCATCACATCCTATTTGCATTAAGCACTTCATCCAGTTAAATCATCGCAAAACTCATCATTAGCCATCAAATAAAACTCAATACCAAAAGACTCCAAAATAAACATAATGGACTCCATGAGACACGACTATGTTATGCATGTGGTACCCATCGCTTTGTCCGTAATTAGGGACACTTGGCATAAAGCCGATCTTCGCTCGGCATAAAAGCCATCATCGCTTGGCATAAAAGCCCTCTTCGCTTATGAAATGTATGTGACTCGACAATAAAACAACACAACACAAAAACATCATCATAGCTCATCCAAATTGGCATAAAGCCCACATCGCCATAATTTATCCAAAACAAGATAAATATATCATCGCATCATAATTGCATTATGCAAACATCACCAATAAATTCATCAAAGTCATGCATTCACAAATCGGAAGCATTTATTAACAACATCAATTTAATCATCACATCATCATGTACAAAACATATATCATCGCATTGAATATCAACAAGTATTCATTAATAAATACACCGTTGCAAATCTTACGTTTATTCACACTGTATCCTCATCAATTAATTCACTAAGTTCCGAAAACGGAAAAATAGTCAAACACCTATAATTGTCGCGAAAGCCATTCCTAATAACCGATATTAATCATAATCGTCGACGTCGAAATCGGATTGTCCATACGTGCCTTAAGTCCACTAAAACACAATCCAGTTCAATTTACCATAAATTGGCCTATTTCGGGTCGCTTCGTCAAAACTCATAATTTCTAAAAACTAACCTCACCACTACGTTCTACACGTCAAACTTAGCTAGCACGTCAATTTTCATTGAATTCAGAGCAACTTGCTTCGTCGCCGAATTTACCGGAATCGAAAAATCGGAACATAATCGGGTTCTAAATTTAATCGACTATCTTATCCCCTAATTATATTTTATTAATACTAACTAGTAGTATAAGAAATTGGGAAAATTAGACAGTACAGAATCAAACTGCATAATTATGCAGAAAACATAATTATCACGATGAAATGACAGAATGCAAAACACAAAACAAGCTTCCCTGCATGGATGGAGGGGACGAACGTCCCTGTTCTTGTTAAGCAAAGGAGGCGGGGGCCTCATGCAAGGGGGTGGCCTCCCCACACATGGAGGTGGGAGCCTCCCCCACTAAATTTCTTCCATTCATTTTCTTTTCTTTTCCACTGCGTTTTTGCTGTATAACATTTTCTAGTTTTTCAAACTTGCTGTATTGTTTTCTTTCCTATTTCCATTTCCATATTATATTTCCATTATACCATACTAATAATAACAACACCTATAATCTCTACTCCAAAATTAATTCTTCTAAACATTTCAACAATCAATCAAACCCTATAACCAAACCATTAATTTTTTCCCCAAATCCAAAATATAATCATCAAAACCCTAACTATATGGATGGAGAAATAAAACCCCTTACCATGGAAGCTTGGTTGATTCATGATGATTCTTCAAGACCCCATCCTCAAGCTTGCTCATGTTCCTCCTCTCCTTCTCCTCTTGCTCTTCACCTCACAAAACCCTTCTTTTTCCTCTCAAGTTTCTATTTTGGTTTTTGTTGGAAAAATGGGAAGAAAAACAAAGGAAAGGGTTTTATAATGTTGTTTTCTTACTAGCTTCCTCTCTTACTCTTGTTTGGCTTGGTGTGTTATGTTGGAAGAAAACAAGGAAAGTGTTTGGATGGAAAGAAAATGAGGAAACTGGTTTTATGATAACCTTACTAGTAAACTAAGGTGTAAATCCAACTCTTCCCAAATAATCCTCACACTCCTAATTTATTAATATAATTAATTCAATCAATTAAAATAATTCCGGGGAATTAAAATATCGGATCCGAATAATGTTTTACCGAACCGAACGGAACGTCGCCAGATATATTAATAGATATATTAATTA
Organism: Vicia sativa; assembly: GCA_021764765.1. NCBI lineage: Eukaryota > Viridiplantae > Streptophyta > Magnoliopsida > Fabales > Fabaceae > Vicia > Vicia sativa. Next base: position 54,879,875 of record CM038794.1, on the reverse strand, counting down.
ACACAATTATTCTCGTCGCAAAATAAACATCGATCGGTAACTCGAAAATATTAATATAATTTAATATTAATTAAAAACGGGTGTTACAACTCTCCCCCACTTATAAACTTTTCGTGCAACTAAAGGATGAAAAAGGTCTTGATGGGTGCATGCCTCTCATTTTATCGTATATTTAGATTCCCGATGTATAGGGGGGCCATTAGGATTTTCGTCTCCAAATATCAATCATAACCATTCCAATTTTATTTTTCACCATAGGGCTATAAAAAAAACATTTCATAAAAGAACATGGTATATTCGTTTTATCGCAAAAAAAATCTAACACTTAAGTCTCTAATACGCGAGCATATCAGCTACATTTAATTTGTAGAATGTGAGCCAATACGCGATGTTAAGGTCACAAAATCAATCACTTAAAGCCTCTCGTATGTGACCTTAACATCGTCCAATAAAATCAACCAACAAATACTTATTTTTCCCATAAACTACAGAGCTCTGATTTTCTCATTGCACTATGAGAATACGTAGGCACAAGATTTCGAAATCTTGGCAAGCACATTAATTAAAAACTTATTTTCCCCTAAGTAAAACCTATTTAAAATTACATAATAAATCAGTAATCGCAAGTAACTTTTAGATAAACTCGTATATCCAAAACAATCAAAATGGTTTTCATTGAGTACAACGAATGTGAGATGTAACACCCCTTCTAAGATACCCCGCGAATATAATAAATAAATGAAAGTAACATGCAAAAAAAGGGCATTACAATTCAAATTAAATATAAAAATATCATAACAGTAGTCATGCTTCACTAAAGAACTTCATTAAAATAATTCAAACCAATAAACATGTTCTACACAGCGCAAAATACCAACAAAAATCGGAATAAATTCAATTTATCATTATTCTAACATAAACCAAAAGAAAACAGAGTTTAATGTTTTAACTCTAAATAATCGTTCCCCAGTGTTACAACTACCAGAGCATGACACTGACATGTGGATAAACTAATAGCACAGCTCAAAAGCCATCCCCACCAGCTCCTAAGCGGCTAATACTTCAATCTGAAATCATCAAAGTAAGGGTGAGATTTCATCAACAACTAAAATGCATTATATGTTTCTAAAAACAATAAAATAGTTCAATACATTATTTCACCCTCATTAGCATAATCAGATTCAGTCTACAATAACAATTCATACAGTTCAATATGCACAATAATAACAACAACAAGATTATAGCACTGAAACCATCCTATCATGTTATAATCCATATGAAATGCAGACTCTATGCATGTGGTACCAAACGTGAACTAAATTCACACCCTGTTCCGTTTACACCTCGGAAACAGCGTTAATCAACGATTCACCCATACACCACTGGGACACGAATCTAGCCTCACCACCACTAAACCAGTGGGTACGGGTATTGGCTCTGCAGGTCCAATTCCACACAATGGGAATTAACCACCACCAGAATGTATATGCATGCACATCAAAAGCATGCAACATTCAAATAACGAAATATGATATCACAACATCATTCCATACATAGCCAACACCAACAAACATCACATGATAACAACATAATCATGAATAAACCACAGGAACATCACATAAGCATGTAATTCTCATCCAACTAGACATAACGATATTTAACAGTTCATCACCATTTCTAGAATTACCAAAGTTTACAAAATTGGAAGAATCAACTCTTTTTAAAATAAATTCCATAAAATAGTATTTTCTTCATTTTATAAAATAGTATTTTTAATTTAGAGAACGCTACCCAAAATGGCACTTTCGAATCGATTCTGTTTAGAAAATATGAGTTTTTGAAGTTTTAAGCATTTTTGAAAATAACACAGTGATAACTGGTTCCTCCCAGGGAGAACCCGGTTCCCACCAGCTCAATTTGCACGCTCTATGGAGAAATGTATGGGGAACCCGGTTCCTCCAGACAGGGAACCGGTTCCCACTAAAAATAGTCATTTTCAGTGTAAATTTTCAACTGGGAACCCGGTTCCTCCTAGAATGTGGTTCCCACTAACCAATTGTCCTCCTGGTTTTGTACGGGGCAGTTCCTCCCACATGGGAACCGGTTCCTGCGACCTGCAGAACCAAAAATCTGCAATTTTGACAGTAGCCTATTTCCAATCTTTTCCTTTTCAATCCCATACAAACCATAGCAGCAAAAACATCAAATTTCATGCAATACACAACAACATAATGACACATAGCATAACTCCATCATTCCCAATAATTCCATAACATTACTAACGGTTCAATTTCTCACAATTCGACATATTTAGGGATAATCCTACAAACCTAGAATTTCTAATTCAAGCTTCCTAACATACTCAACTATTCAATCGAATCCCAAAACCCATAAGGCATCATAATCGAATAAAATCACCCCTTACCTCGTGATAATTCTTCGGATTTTGACACTTTGGCTTTTCCTCTTTCCTCTTCCTCTTCTCAATTGTAATTATGATGAAAACCTTCAATTTCTCTCTTTTCCTCTTTTTCCTTCTTTTATTCCTTTTTATTATACTAAAATAATAATAATAATAATAGAATAATTAGTATGAGTAGAGTCTTTTACTCCTCACACCCTCCACTTCACAACTCACACCCCAACACTTCCATTCTTATTTTATTCCAAAAATCCCAAAAATACAATAATTAAATTTCTAATTAAATAATTAATTAAAATTTTGAATTATCTAATAATTGAAATATTTGGGGTGTCACAACTCTCCCCCACTAAAAGAGTTTTCGTCCTCGAAATCATACCTTAGACGAAAACTTCGGGATACGAGTCTTTCATCTTGCTCTCCATCTCCCAAGTAACATTTCCACCTGCTGGTCCTCCCCAAGCCACTTTCACCAGTGCTATCTCTTTACCTACTGCTTCAACTTACGATCCTCAATTCTTGCAGGCAATGTTTCAACAGTCAAATTATCTCGTACCTCTATATCATCTACCTGAATCTCATGATACGGATCAGCAATGTACTTCCTCATCTAAGATACATGGAAAACATCATGCAAATTTGCAAGCGACAGCGGTAAAGCAATCTGATAAGCAACTTTTCCAACCCTTGTCTGGCCCGACCAATAAAGCGCGGAGTTAACTTCTTTGACTTCAAAGCTCGACCAATACCAGTCATCGGAGTAACTCGCATAAATACATGATCTCCTTCACTAAACTCGAGATCCTTCCTCCTCTTATCATGATAACTTTTCTGACGACTCTGAGAAGCTCTCATCTTCTCCTGAATCATCTTAATCTTTTCTGAAGTCTGTTGGAAAATTTCCGGTCCAATCATAGCACTCTCTCCATATTCGTACCAACACAACGGTGTCCGTGTCATACCCCAAAATTTGCCCTCCATCTTCTCAAGATATTCCATACATCCATGCTCAAGGATTCCTCAAGGGTTGATCAGACAAACCCTCTCCTAGACAATCAACCCAAACTAGGGTTTGACAATTCTCAGATTAAGATGGACTTCCAACATCTCCAATGGTCTTCATGCCTCCTCATATGCTTCAAAGATTCTCCATGTCAAGTTTCAAGCCTCACAAGTCAAGTTTCCTCAGACAATTGCTCAGATGGTTGAAAATCGGTTATCTTGGACAAAAGTTAACTATGGTCAACATACAGTCAAACTTCATAATTTTTGGTCAACATCCTCATTTTGAAGTTACATTCATCATTTTATCAAGGGTTGATCATGGTTCATCAAGAAAACTCAAGATTTGCTCAAAAGTCAAACTTTCTAAATTAGTGTTTCTTAGTGAAAAGTCAACCAAACTTTGACTGGGCATAACTTCTTCATACTTTCTCAGAAATTTTTCCACCACCTCTTGTTTTGAAGGAAATTCAATTCTCTACAACTTCATTTGGAAGGTATGGATCAAAACATTACAGGTCCTTTTTCAAAGTCAACAAAAAGTCAACATTTTTTTTTGAATATATATTGAGCATGGAAACTCCAATTGAGATGAAACCAAAGAGGTTGGTTAGAGGACTCTTAGAGCTTTCCAAAAAGTCCAAGAACACTCAAAAATGTGGAAAATTGAGCAAGATACACTATTCGAAGTTGGGCATTTTGGACAATTGCACAAAAGGAGATATTGGTCAAAATGCAAAATTTTCCAAATGGGCCTATAATCTTTTGATCCAAACTTGTTCATGACATTATTTGTGACTCATAAATGCTTGGCCATGGCAATTTTCTATTTTATTAATTTATTTTTGAATTTTAAACCATTTAATTCAAAATTAAATTATATAAAATATGAAAATAAGATATTTTTTTCAAGAGGATTGGATTTTGATCAAACTTGAGGTCCAAGATAGCCCATAACAATTGCCAAATTCGTGCTAGCCTTTTACATGGAAGGAAAATCAATTTTTTTCCAAAATTTGATTTGATTTGAAAAGAAATAAATGCACATTCAAGATCAAATATTTTTTTCATTCTCTTTGCCATCCCAAATCACTCTATAAATAGCCAGCATTACACACAGCAAGAGACACGAAACCCTAGCCCTTACAACAACCCAAACTTTGTCAAAATTTTTCAAGAATTGAAAAAATCGAATTTTGGTTTTCAGCTGTTTTCAAGACAAGCCAGCCATCCAAACATCTCCCAGAGGTCTCCAGGAATCGATCCCAATCCTTACTTGAAGCCAAGACTGCCCAGAACCTGATATATAGATTGCTCCGATTTGGTATTTTTCTCAATTTTGGTTTCTTCGATTCATGCGTTTTTAATCGTGTTTGTTTGAATATTTGTACTCAGGACATCCATTAGAATGCATTTGAATCATTACATGTAAGCTTGCACGTCCAGAATTCATATTGCCATTGTTAGGGTTCAAAAACTGGAAAGCTTCAAACCGACTTATCCAGGACGATTCAGGGCAAGAGGACCTCACCATCGTGTTCGCAGCCCTCGATTTAGGGGGGTAGGGTACCTTTTGTCCATTTATTTTGCGTATTTTGCAAGCTTTGATTTTAGGTTGACCGGAGAAGACGACCGGAGCTAGGGCTCCGGCGTCGTTGACTTGAGCTGACTCCGGCATGGCTGGCGTGGCGCGATGGAGTGTTCTGATTCGCTCATTCATAAACAATGGGGTCCACGCGTGCTGACTTGTTTTTCAAACCCATCTCTGACGCGTCATCACTTATATTCCATTGTTTTTCACTTTTCAAACACCAGATGTCATTTGGCCTAGTGGTTAAGGCGTGACATGTAGAAGATGCTCTCAAGGGTACCGAGTTCGAATCAGCCTGGGACCGGTTTTGCATTCTTTTTTCACAAACTCACTTTTTTTCATATTTTTCCATATTTTCTTTTATTTAATATTTTTGCATTCATTTTAATTAATTTCAATAATTTTTTATCATGCATTAAAAATACCAAAAAATATTTTCCTTTTTGCATTATTTCCAGAAAATGTTTATTTAATTTATAAAATTAAAAAAATATTATTTTGCATGCATATTTAATTTAATTGCTAATTTATCATTTAAATCCCTTTTAATTAGTTTTTAATTATTAAATTAATGCCAAAAAATCCCAAAAAATTATTTTAGCATATTAATGTTGTTTCTTGCATGAAGTATTTTTCTCATTTAAAAATCATCATTTTTTCTAACATTTTCCTCATATTCGATTTCCTCGTATTTTCCGATTTCTCATCTTTTCACAGGTTATCCCGTTTCGGACGATTTCTTTTTACTGTTTTCTTTTTTCCAATTATGTAACTGCTTATGGGATGTAATAGTATAGTTAGGGATTTTATTTTCCGCATTTTCAATTATGTATCTGCCCCAAAGCCATGTAATAGCGTAGGATTTATCTTTCCGCACTTTATGTTTCCGCATTTTAATTTCCGCACCCCATAAACTGCTAGTAATTAGGCGTGTATGGCAAGACTGAAATTGAACATAGCTCACTCTAATTTTCAAGATAACATGAATCTGAATCAACACACTCTTTTCACATGCACCCCAGGGTAATTCTCTCGTTGCCTTTACGAATTCACGGTCGAGTCCTCGAGCGTAGGTATTCTAGCACCGTTGCCTTCAAAACAAATCATCATAGTCCCTTGATACAAAGATCATAAGACCCACGATGTCGCCTCCGAATACATGATCTTGACCTTGATTGTCGCCTCGAAAAATGATGATAGTCCTTCAAATGTGCTAGGATACTTCCTCTGAGTTGCTTTCTATGACCATCCGATGTCCCCGAATGTCCGTTTACATCCAACAAATAGGGTTACCTACCAACTAATGGTATGGATAGCGCTATTCTAAAGGAACATAAAATAACAAACGACCAATTCGAGTAGGTAATAAGACTTTTAGTTGCTTGCTCTAACAAAATACTTTTCACACCTTACACTTTTGTCAAAGTTCAAAACTCTTTTCAAAAATGAAACATTTCCGAACATTTTGTATACATTCCTACATGAATCATTACAAAGTCAAAGCGAAATGCCTTTTCAAAACATTTTCAAACACACGAAGCACAATTTTAAAGTGATCTAAGAGCGACTAAGGCAGTAGATAACTACGGATGGAAAAGGGTGATAATACCTTCCCTTTTCATAACCTTCTCCCTTACTCAGAATCTAATGAAGGTCTTTTTCTGTACTTTTTACCTTCCCTTAATTTGATAAAAGAAAAGTCGGTGACGACTCTTGCTATCCGCACATTTGCGATACAAAATCCTACAAAGTCAGTTCACCGTGTTACAGTCCGACACCTCCTACCATATAATGCCTCAAACCGAGCCATACCAATACTCGAATAGAAGCTATTGTTGTAGGTAAACTCAATCAATGGTAAGTAATTATCTCAAGCTCCACCTTTTTCCAACACACAAGCTCGCAACAAATCCTCTAACGACTGAATCGTTCTCTCCGTCTGACCATCTATCTGTGGATGATAAGTAGAACTTAACCGCAACTTAGTACCCAAAGCTTCTTGCAACCCTGTCCAAAACTTTGACGTAAACCTCGGATCTCTATCCGACACAACACTAGAAGGAATATCGTGCAAACTCACGATCTTCTAAACTTACAACTCTGTCAACCTCTCCATAGGATAATCCATTCTTATCGGAATAAAATGAGCAGACTTCGTCAACCGATCGATAATAACCCAAATAGAATCACAATTCTTCGTTGTTCTCGGCAGACCAGACACAAAATCCATAGAAATACCATCCCATTTCCAATCTGGAACAAACAACGGTTCCATTAACCCCAACGATTTCTGATGTTCAATCTTCGACTTCTGAAAAATCAAACAAGCATACACAAACTCAGCAATTTCCTTTTTCATTCCAGGCACCAAAATAACTTTTTCAAGTCATGATACATCTTAGTAGCACCAGGATGAATACTCATTCCACTACGATGTCCTTCTTCCAAAATACTCTTTCAAAGTTCTATAATATCCGGAACACACACCCTATCACTTAATCTCATAACACCATTCTCGTTAATCCGGAATTCACCTCCTTGACCTTGGTTGATCAATGTCAATTTATCAACTAAACCGACGTCAGATTTCTGCCCAATTCGAATCTCATCCAGAATACCACTATTCAACTTCAACATACCCAACTTAACACAATCAGAAGTAGTCGCACATACCAAACTCAAATCTCTGAATTGCTCAACTAAATCTAATTCGCGCACCATCAACATAGACATATGCAACGACTTTCTACTCAACGCATCTGCAACCAGGTTTGCCTTACCAGGATGGTAATTCAAACCAAAATCATAATCTTTTAGAAATTCTAACCATCTTCTCTGCCTCATGTTTAGCTCTTTCTGATCGAAGAGATACTTCAGACTCTTATGATCGCTGAATACCTCAAATCGAGAACCATACAAATAATGCCTCCACAATTTCAAAACAAACACTATAGCTGCCAACTCCAAATCATGAGTCGGATAATTCCTTTCATGAATCTTCAATTGTCTTGAAGCATAAGCCACTACCTGCTTATCCTGCATCAAAACACCACCTAATCCCATCAACGAAGCATCACAGTACACAACAAAAGATTCCGCCGGATTTGGCAAAATCAAAATCGGAGCACTAGTTAACCTCCTCTTCAACTCTTGGAACCCTTTCTCACATTCAGAATCCCAAACAAACACTTGACCCTTTCTTGTCAACTTAGTCAACAGCAAAGCTAACTTCGAAAATCCTTCAATGAACTTTTTGTAGTAACCTGCAAGACCAAGAAAACTACGGATTTCAGAAGCATTCTTCGGCGCTTCCCACTGAGATGTCGCTTCTACCTTCGTAGGATCAACAACAATACCATTCTTGGAAATCACATGACCAAGAAAGCTTACTTCACTCAACCAGAATTCACACTTGGACAACTTCGCATAGAGCTTCTTCTCTTTCAATAATTCCAACACAACTCTAAGATGTTCTGCATGCTCTTCATCATTCTTCGAATAGATCAGAATATCATCAATAAAATCTACCACAAACTTATCAAGATACGGATGAAATATCTTATTCATATACTGCATGAAAACACCAGGTGCATTAGTAACTCCAAATGGCATAACAGAATACTCATAGTGTCCATACCTCATTCTAAATGCAGTTTTCTGAATATCTCCCGTCTTCACACGAATCTGATGATATCCAGACCTCAAATAAATTTTACTGAATACACAAGATCTAACTAGTTGATCCATCAAATCATCAATCCACGACAATGGATACCGATTCTTGATCGTAACTTTGAACTGCCTGTAATCAACACACAGTCTCATCGAACCCTCTTTCTTCTTAACCAACAACACATGAGCACCCCACGGCGAAACACTCGGACGGATAAACTTCTTCTCAAGTAACTCTTCTAACTGCTTCTTCAATTCATATAATTCAGATGTCGATATGCGATAAGGCGCCATCGACACCAGACTAGTTCCAAGAATCAAATCTATAGCAAATTCCACTTCCCTCTCAGGTGGCAATTCACTAACATCTTTCGGAAAAACCTTTGGAAATTCATTCACCACTGGCAATTCACTACTCTTAGCCTTTCCTTTTGCTTTCGTCGAAGAATACAACATAAACACCACAGCACCATCATTAACCGCTAAATTCATCTACTTAACCGACATAGTCACATCTTCGACACTAGCTCTTTAGGAAAAATAACCGTCTTCGCAAAACAGTTGATATGAACCTGGTTGAATTCCAACCAGTTCATTCCAAGGATGATATCAAGTTGTTCTAACGGTAGGCACACTAAATCCATACCAAAGCCTCTACCAAAAATCACAATAGGACAATTTCTACAAACAAATGAAGTAGTCACTGAACCCGACGCAGGAGTGTAAATAACCATACTTCCATCCATATTAGATATATCCAAATTCAATCTTTTAGCACAATCCAAAGCAATAAAAGAATGTGTCGCTCTGGTATCAATAATTGCAATCAAAGGTATGCCATTAATAAAACATGTACCTTTAATCAACCAATCATCTAGCTTAGTCTCTGACCCAGACAAAGCGAACACTTTACCACCCGGCTGCTCCTTCTTAGGTTTAGTACATTACGGACGATTATGACCCTCTTCACCACAGTTGTAACAAGTTACCTTCCTTGTTCTGCAATCAGTAGCTACATGACCAGGTTTCCCACAGTTGTAGCACTTCCTTGTATCATTCTTGCATTCATTAGCTAGATGTCCCATTTCACCACACCTATAGCACTTGATAGGAGCATTAGATTCTCCCCCACTAGGCTTCTTCCAACCACCGAACCTCTGATTATGCCTGTCATAGGGTTTCCCACGATCCATCTGTTGCTTTCCTTTCCGATCAACATACCCTCGAGTATTTGTTCGAGTATTAGCAAGATCCTCTTCCAGAATCCTACTGCAATCCACCAAATCAAAAAACCTGCGAATACGCTGATACCTAATACCCTGCTTAATCTCATCATGGAGACCATTCTCGAACTTAATACAATTGGAAAACTCTCCATCTGCATCATTGTTGTAATGAGCATAGTCTTATTTGGAAGCATACTCGGTGAATTTGGAAGCATACTCACTCACAATCTTATTTCCCTGCTTGAGCTTCAGAAACTCGGTCTCTTTCTTTCCCCGAATGTCTTCAGGAAAATATCTCCTCAGAAAATCTCTCCTAAACACAGCCAAATTCAGTGCAACACCATCTTGCTCCATTTCAGTCCTGGTAGCAACCCACCAGTCATCAGTTTCCTCTGCTAGCATATGGGTACCATACCTCACTTTCAGCTCTTTCGCACAATCAATCACTCTGAAGATTCGCTCGATCTCTTTCAACCATCTCTGAGCACCTTCAGGATAATGCGTACCTTTGAACAATTGAGGGTTGTTCCTCTGAAAATTCCCCAATTGTCTGTCAGCACCGATATCAGCTCCCAATTGATTCCCTCCAAGCACACCAGCTAGCATTCCCAAAGCCTCAGCAATAGCAGTATCGTCTCTTCCATTACCTCTTCCGGCCATTGTTCTGTAACATTACAAAACAATCTCAACACAAGTATCGATAGTGTTACCTTGAACTAGTCGCATACAAAAGGGATAACAACACTAAGACATTGGTCACAACGACCGACTATGCTCTGATACCACTATTGTAACACCCATTCTAAGATACCCCGCGAATATAATAAATAAATCAGAGTAACATGCAATAAAGGGCATTACAATTCAAATTAAATATAAAAATATCATAACAGTAGTCATGTTTCACTGAAGAACTTCATTAAAATAATTCAAACCAATAAACATGTTCTACACAGCAGAAAATACCAACACAAACCGAAATAAATTCAATTTATCATTATTCCAACATAAACCAAAAGAAAACAGAGTTTAATGCTATAACTCTAAACAATCGTTCCCCAGTGTTACAACTACCAGAGCATGACACTTACACGCGGATAAACTAATAGCACAGCTCAAAATCCATCCTCATCAGCTCCTAAGCGGCTAATACTTTAATCTGAAATCATCAAAGTAAGAGTGAGATTTCATCAACAATTAAAATGCATTATAAGTTTGTAAAAACCATAAAACAGTTCAATACATTATTTAACTCTCATTAGCATAATCAAATTCAGTCTACAATCACAATTCATACAGTTCAATATGCACAATAATAACAACAACAAGATTATAACACTGGAAACCATCCTATCATGTTATAATCCATATGCAATGCAGACTCTATGCATATGATACCAAACGTGAACTAAATTCACACCCTGTTCCGTTTACACCTCGGAAACAGCGTTAATCAACGATTCACCCATACACCACTGGGACACGAATCTAGACTCACCACCACTAAACCACTGGGTACGGGTATTGGCTCTACAGGTCCAATTCCACACAATGGGAATTAACCACCACCAGAATGCATATGCATGCACATCAAAAGCATGCAATATTCAAATAACGGAATATGATATCACAATATCATTCCATACATAGCCAACACCAACAAACATCACATGATAATAGCATAATCATGAATAAACCACAGGAACAACACATAAGCATGTAATTCTCATCTAACCAGACATAACGATATTTAACAGTTCATCACCATTTCTAGAATTACCAAAGTTTACAAAATTGGAAGAATCAACTCTTTTTAAAATAAATTCCATAAAATAGTATTTTCTTCATTTTATAAAATAGTATTTTTAATTTAGAGAACGCTACCCAAAATGGCACTCGAATCGGAGTTACAGTTTAGAAAATATGAGTTTTTGAAGTTTTAAGCATTTTTGAAAATAACACAGTGGTAACCGGTTCCTCCCAGGGAGAACCCGGTTCCCACCAGCTCAATTTGCACGCTCTCTGGAAAAATGTATGGGGAACCCGGTTCCTCCAGACAGGGAACCGGTTCCCACTAAAAATAGTCATTTTCAGTGTAAATTTTCAACTGAGAACCCAGTTCCACCCCAGGAGTAACCGGTTCCCACTAACCCAGAATTGTCCCTCCCTAGTTTTTGTACCAGGAACCTGGTTCCTCCCACATGGAAACCGGTTCCTGCGACCTGCAGAACCAAAAATCTGTAATTTTGAAAGTAGCCTATTTCCAATCTTTTCCTTTTCAATCCCATACGAACCATAGCAGCAAAAATACCAAATTTCATGCAATACACAGCAACATAATGACACATAGCGTAACTCCATCATTCCCAATAATTCCATAACATTACTAACGGTTCAATTTCTCACAATTCGACATATTTAGGGATAATCCTACAAACCTAGAATTTCTAATTCAAGCTTCCTAACATACTCAACTATTCAATCGAATCCCAAAACCCATAAGGCATTATAATCGATTAAAATCACCCCTTACCTCGTGATAATTCTTCGGATTCTGACGCTTTGTTTCCTCTTCCTCTTCTCAATTGTATGTATGATGAAAACCTTCAATTTCTCTCTTTTCCTCTTTTTCCTTCTTTTATTCCTTTTTATTATACTAAAATAATAATAATAGAATAATTAGTATGAGTAGAGTCTTTTACTCCTCACACCCTCCACTTCACGCCTCACACCCCAACACTTCCATTCTTATTTTATTCCAAAAATCCCAAAAATACAATAATTAAATTTCTAATTAAATAATTAATTAAAAATTTGAATTATCTAATAATTGAAATATTTGGGGTGTCACATGAGAGGTGCTTGCATAATCGACTCCCGAACCTAGATTTGGATGTGATGACCAATTTCTTTTACTTTTGGGGTTTTATCGATATTTTTCCTTTTCTTTGGATAAAATAAAATTCGGTGATGACTCTGTCTTTATTTCGAGCGCTCCTTACGCCCGAGTATTTTTCGTTGCACAACATGGAAAACCATTATGATCCAACTAAATGTTCAATAAAAGAAAGACCTAATCATCAGTTCAATACTATTCCTTCAGAACGTTGGATATATGGATAAGCCAACCATGCAGCAGAGTCCTACACCAGATCAGAGTCCTACACCAGATCCAAGCCATGGGACACCTTAATCAATTTTCATATATAAGATATTTCACATAAAAAATGTATAATACAAATTCATTCTTATTCTCACATTATTCTTCATTCTTCACATAAAAAGATATATAATCAAAATTCATTCTTATTCTCATATTATTCTTTATTCTCTCAGTGATTTAAACGTTTGAGTGCTACCTTACAGGTCAACACCAAACAGAATAGGGCAAATAGTCTATCTATAGATTATTTAGGCGTCACAATTTAAGTACAAGACAAAAGGTTTATGAATTTTGAAGCATATCCATAAAATAACCGTTGAAGCATAGCCGTAAGATAACGGTCTCTTGGCCTTGTTGTCTCCACAATTATCATATCTCTACTCAAGTGACATTTGATATATCAACTAGTTATTTCCTTATTCCTTCTTCTAAGAGTTTATTTGTAAACTACTCATATTTGAGAACTTATGAAGATTTACAGAAAATAACTTATCAACATGTCATATACTCAATAAGTTCTTGAAACCACACCTCATAATAATTGAAAATGATCGAACACCAAACTTTATTACTGAAACCAGACTTAACAAAACCATACATTTATTTGGAGTTTCCTTTCTTTCAACACATTAACTAGAACAAACCAAACTAGATATCAAGCATAAGTTCAGTACATTGCAGAAGCCTTCAATTTATTTTCAACCAATATCACTTATTTAGTGTGTTTGGAATGTTGTTCACAAACCAAACCATTAGACAGGGTATTTATATAACTCCAGAACCTTCTTCCAAGAGGGTCTGCTACTAATATCATCCCACCAAGCACTCACATGTTTCCTCTCTCTAACCAAATTTCCTCTCCCAAGTTGATTCACCAAATAGTGACCAAATCCAAGATGACTAAGATCAGCAAGACTGAAGAAATCACCAGCCAAATACTTTGTCTTTGAAAGTCTTTCTTCATAAATATCCAACACCTTTTTGATCTTTTCATCACTCTCTTGAATCAATTTTTGGTCAGAAGGAACACCCTTTAATGGAGCAAACAAAACATGGATGACCAAGTTGTAGATTGGTGGCTGAAAGTTGTATGCTTCCACTTCAAGCCATTGTTCCACAAGACCTCTTTCTTCTATTGTCTTTCCTAATAAATCAGTTCCTTGGTTCTTGTACTTTTCTGCAAGGTATCTCAATATTGCTCGAGATTCTGAAAATTTTGTGTGAAATTATACTATTAGTATTTAGATATCTAACGTTTGATACAAAGTTGAAAATATTAAACGGGTGATGTAACTAACCGTAGAGGGTATAATCACCATCTTGAATAAGAGGAACCTCTCCAAAAGGCTGCAGTTTAAGGAAATCAGGATGTTTGTTCTCTCCATTGAAGATATCGATATCAACTGCTTCAAACTCGACTTCTTTTTCAAAGAGACACGCCAACACCCTTTTTGAAGAACCAAAGGTTGGACCGTACACTTTCACCACCATGTTTTCTAGATAAGAAGTTTCAAGAGTTTAGCTAGTTTGTGATTTTATAGGAGTTTAGCTTATAATGAAGGTAAAGTGTTGAGAGGATCCAACTTCGTCATTGTCATGTCATGGTCATAGAATTTTCTTTTTCAAATCAATTATGGCTGCAAAGATTAGTAGTATTTACTATTGGGTGTGCGTGATTCATAATCAAATTGACCCATATTAATTATTTTATTCAATTACAATTACGATTCGATTTATAATCAGTTCAAACAAATTTATGATAAAATATATTTAAACTAATTATAAACCGAATTGTAATTATTTTAATAGATTAACCATTTTTTTTAAATGGTTTTTAATAACTGGATTGAATAAATAATATGATTCAATTCAGTTCATAAATCACATACACTCCTATAATAAATACTACTATTCTTTGCGGCCGTAATTAATTTGTAAAAAGAAAATTCTATGACCTTGATCTGACAATGACGAATTTGAATCCTCTACAACACTTTATCTTTATTATAAGCTAAACAATTTTCTTTTTGCAAATCAATTATGGCTGCAAAGAATAGTAGTATTTATTATAGGAGTGTCTGCGGTTCATGAACTGAAAAGTGATTATTTTGTTAAAATAATTACAATTTGTATTATAATTAATTCAAACCAATTTATAATAAAACATTTTTTTTCAGTTTTTTTGAACTCTTTTTTTAGAAAAAATATATATTTTTTCAAAAAAAAAATTATAAAATATATTTTTCCACTTTTTTTGCATTTCTAGAAAGAAAAATTCTTTTGAATTTAAACAAAAAAAACATTTATTACAGTTTTTTTTTTCAAATTTTTCGAAAAAAATTATTTTCAAAATTTTTTTATTTTCGAAAAACATTTTTATTTTGGAAATTTTTTTTTTTTCAGAAAATCAAAATTTCAATTTTTTTTATTTTTCAGAAATTTCCTTTTTTTATTTCTAAAAAAAATTCAGTTTTTTATGGTTTTCGGTAAAATAATTTCAGTTTTTTTTATTTTTCTGAAATTTCCTTTTTTTTTTTCAAAAAAAATTCCTATTTTTTATATTTTTTGATAAAATAATTTCAGTTTTTTAACTTTTCAAAAAAATAATTTTTTTCAGTTCTTTTTTCGGGAAATTTTTTTTATTTTCTTTTATTTTTATGAAATTTCCTTTTTTTATTCTCAAAAAAAATGCCCAGTTTTACTTATTTTTCAAAAAAAAAATTCAGCTTTTTTTGTTTTGGAAATTTTTTTTATGTTTCTGAAATTTCCTTTTTTTATTTCTCTAAAAAAAATCCAGATTTTTTATATTTTTTGAAAAAATAATTTCAATTTTTTTTATTTTTCAAAAAAAAAACTTTTTTAAGCTTTTTTTCGAAATCAAATTTTTATTTTTAAAATTTTTTTTTATTTTTTTGAAATAAATTTTTTAATATTTTAGATAAAAAAGTTATTTGCGTTTTTTATAAAATACTAATTTTTATAATAAAATCAATTTATAATAAAAACTGGTTTTGAACTTGTTTAAAACTGCATTGAAATTGTTTTAATTAAATGGTTCAATTTTTTTTATGGTTCAATCTAATTCAATGCAGAGACTCCTAATATTTTATTTGTTAAAAGTACAAATTTGTGACAACTCCTAATGGTTAAGAATTGTTAGAGACTTAAGAGTTTGTTGTGAGATTGAAAGTTAGCTCGCGTAGGGGACAGAAGCTCTATTTGTGTGTATTTCTATATTGGAGTTGGTATTTCATTAATTGTGATGACAAGACATTTATAGCCATGTTGGGTTGGGATCCAAGGCCTCCGTGGAAATAACGATCACCCATGAGATGGAAAAAATTTCTCCATATGAGCGGGATCCACCTCCCTCGCGACTTCTTTTAACAGTTACGGGATGAATACACCTCACTCACTAATTCATATGTCAAGTAAGTTATCTTGGAGAAAGATGGGATATCCAATAAAAGGTCTAGTAAATAGGCTCTTGACCTGATGCAGGGCGACTGGGAACTTTCATGTCATCGCTTAAGACCTTTACATAAGTATATGACTTGGGAAGTGGCGGAGGAATTTAGTCTATTATTCTTATCCAGACTTAATAGGGGATTCATAAGCAATGCATTTTTCAAGTTGACTTCTTCATACAAAATGTTGGTGTAATCCTTTAGATAATACACTAGGTAATTATTTCAAGTGACACACTAGTTGAGTCCCTCATGAGAAGAACTGCATTAATCTCTCAGTCGAGTTACGAGTTTTCCATATGTGTATGGATCTTGACTTATCTCTAGATGTCAAGATTTTGATTTATACGTCAGTTGAGAAATCTCAAAATAACTACCAGAAAGAGAATCATGAGAGGCGTTAATTGGCCTTATTTTTGGGCACGTGCTGAAAAAAGAATAAACTTTCACAGGTGATGGAAAATATATGGGACCCTTGATTCCCCCAAACTTTTTGCTCCTATTTAAAAGGATGAACCCTCAACTCTTTCACCTTTCCACACACTTTCTTGTTAAAATTTTCAAAAACGTCTCTTCTGCCTTCAACAAATTTCACATCTTCAAAATCTTGAGCCCCAAACCCTACAAAAGTATAGGTTTGATACTCCTTTTACCCTTTTTATATGGTATTTATGAGATAATTGGATGATAATGGAAATCTAGTAAAGCCATCAACTCAAAATGAGCACATAGCCCTATAGATCTATTATTATAGGAATGTTAGGTGTCCTGACGGGACTATTGACAGTATATTAGTGGAAATATGCATGTTTGATAGTTGTGAGAGTTCTTTTAATTATGATAGTGATAGTTGTGGTAGTAGTGATAGTTGTGACACCCTTCTAAATACCCCCGCGATTTATAAATATTTCAGAGTTAACATGCATTAAAGGGTGTCACAATTAATTAAAAATAAGATTTCAAACACAATGTCATGCTATCATGGAAATACAATATCATGAAAAGAAGTACATGTTTAACACAGCGGAAATTATTCAAACTTGGATAATTCAAAACCATTAAAATGCCATCCATAAGGTCAATGCCATACAACAGTTATCCAAAAACAACGTCAATTAAAACAACAAAGTTTAATGATAACTCTAAACCAAATGTTCCCAGTGTTACAAGACCAGAGCATGACATTGATACGCTATATAAAATAAAAAGCACAGCTCTACGAGCCATCCTCATCAACTCCTAAGCCGCTAAAGCTTCAATCTGAAATCATCGAAGTAAGGGTGAGACTTCATCATAATTAAAATGCATTATAAATTCATAGAACAAGAGAATTTCATAAGCTATTATTCCACCCTATTCAGCATAATCAAATTTATTCATCCATTCAACAACACAAGTCATAAACATACATCACACACAACAACCAAATTATAACACTGGAATTTATCCTAACATGTTATAATCCATACAAATGCAATGCAAGACTCCATGCATGTGGTACCAAAAGTGAACTAAGTCACACACTGATCCATAATCACCCGGATATAGTTACATTGATTCATCCATAATCACCCGGACATGAATCCAGCCTCACCACCCATAATCACTCGAGAACGGTTATTGGAAATACTCACTAATTCTACACAATGGGCATTAGCTACCACCAGAATGCATATGCATGCACATCGCTAAACATGCAACATTATCAATCCAAAAACATGATAATAACAGTTTCATCGATTCGTCCATAATCACCCGGACATGAATCCAGCCTCATTGCCCATTCCAACTCGGCAACGGTTATTGGCAATACTCACTAATTCCACACAATGAGAATTAGCTACCACCAGAATGTATATGCATGCACATATAAAAGCATGCAACATTCAACACAGGTTATGATAACATCATACATCATAAACCATCATCAAATCCAAAACATGAAAACTATCGTTTATCATGAACATCATCAAACATCATGAACATGCACACCATCAAGCATACAGCATCATCAACCAAAACATGATATCAATCAATTAGCATGAACATCACCAATAGCATAAACATGCAAGCACTTACTCATCAATTAGTAATGTTATCATCAACATACACATATAGTCATCATTATACACACAGACATCATCACAAAACCACACACCATTGCCTACGCACCAAGTATGCAACGTATGAATAACCACAAAGTCAGAAAACCAACACTTTCCAAAATAAAACCAAGTTACCATTACTTTCTTTATTTCATAAAATAGAATATTTAATTTAAGGAATAATATCCAAAACGGAGATTAAAAAGGACTTACGGTTCAAAAGTTATGAATTTTCAAAGTTTAATATTTTTCAAAAAGTATCAGTGGTAACCGGTTCCTCCAGGGGAGTAACCAGTTCCCACTATCATAGTGAAAAGACGTTCTGGAAAATGTATGGGGAACCCGGGTTCTCTAGAGGAGTAACCGGTTCCCACGATTTATAAGAAAACATTTTTCTAGAAAATATACTAGGAACCTGGTTCCTCCCACAGGGTAATCGGTTCCCAAGACTCATAAAAATCACTTTGTTGGAGATTATATGTCGAACAAGGTTCCTCCCAGAGGGTAACCGGTTCCTGCGACGTCTGTAGCCAAAAAACTTAATTTTGACAATATTCTTGCTATCCCAACTCCATCCAATTTATACCATTACGAATCCAATATACCACAACACCAAAACAAGTTTCAATACATGGCTTCAATGCAATCATAACACACCATAACATCATACAATCACCCTATAACATTAATTTGCATCAAAATATCAAAATTCATGGATTTTGGGTTTAAACTCATAAACCTAGAAAATCCTAAATTGGAATTCCTAACTACTCAATCAATCTTATCGTTCCCAAAATCCATAAGGCATAATTATCAGAGAAAATTACCCCTTACGTTGGCAATTCCTTAAATCCTTGAGCTTTGGGCTCTTCCTCTTCCTTTTGCCTCTTCTCTTCTCATGTACGATACTTTCTTCTCACTTTTCCCAATTCCTTTTCTCTTTCCTTCTTATTTTCCTTTTTATTATAATAATAACAATAAAAATAGGATTAGAGGTTTTTACTTCACACACCCCTCACTCCTACTCACCACACCACAAGTCCAATTTCATTTTCTTTATTTAATTATTTCCAATAATTCTAAAAATACCAATAATTCAAATTTTAATTAAATAAATAATTCAAATTTAAATTATTTAATAATTGAAAATATTGGGGTGTTACAATAGTGACTCCTTTTTCCTTATGTTTTCTCAAGAAACAATGAGATTACAACGACCTCTGACGCTGATATCAACGATGTTAGGAAAATTAAGTCCATATATACCATAGGGGACTAAGTAACCTCATTTTAGCAATACCTTAATTTCACTTCTTTCGATGACAAAGAATATGTTAGAAGTGAGCAACATGGCCATTACTGAAGCCTGTTATGAGAACATCAAGAGGTGATTTAGATTCTTCACTTAAAGCTTTTTTTTTCTTTTTCATTCCTTATGCTTCATCAATCTCTTTTAACCAAGTACCCTTCTAACTCGAGCTTTTTCTTCAACATTCCCTGCTTTTAGTAAGGATAAGGAATAATATTGTCGATTTAGTGATTTATTATGAAGTGGAAACTTCATCTGAGACATCCCATGATTCTCATCGTCCTTCTCATAATAGTGGTCTTGTGGGCCATAAATTTTATATATATATATATATAAGGAGAGATCAAATTACACCCGAAAAGTTACACCATGAGTTACACTTGCTCAAAAACGTCACTTCAGATTAATATTTTTTAAAATCAAACGTTGGATTGAAACATATCATCATATAGATCATACCTATAAAGTTTGAGATTAATCTATAACAATTTACTATGTCATTGAACTACATCAAAATTAACGTTTTATAAAAGTCCATTTTGACGTTAATTTTTGGATATTTTGATCGTATACTAAAACTTTATAGATTAATTTTTGCAAGTTAATAATTGATACATGTCATTTAGAAATGTTGTTAATATTAGCTAGTAACTCCTTTATCATGCCCAATATCAAACTTCAGATACTGTTAAGAAATAACAGTGAAGATTGCTATAAGTTTTTTCTGGACTCGACAATATTACTTCATGTTTGGCGCCTAAAATAAAAGTGGACATGTATGAAGCATTTATACAATAGAAAATTACTAAACCAAAATCTCTATGATAACAAGTAATAACTAAATTTCATCCATCCACATAGTCAAAAGACCAGATACTTATGTTGCATTTCAACAATCACATGGAGCGCAACCTAGAAAAACAACCTTAAAAAAACGACAAAACATAAACACAAACAAGTAGAACAAAATAAACAGCATAACTCAAACAATTACAACAGAATAAAGATCAAAAACACAAACGAAAAATTAAGAAAAAGAGAGCCTTCAGATTATCATCATCACAAGGCTAGGGCTATTGGAAATCGAAAGGGCTTAGAGAGGGAAAAGAATGTGAGCGTCAGGGAGAGAGGAACATGATTCAGATTGAAAACTATTATAAAAAGAGAACATCATGGAATGATAAAACCCCATTTGATTCAGATTTGCATTACTATCCACATGTTAGTTCCTTCTTCCTCGTAGCTTCAAGCACTTTCTTCCCTCGCTCGTCGCCACTGCCAATTTCCATACCCTAATTCTTCACCGGTTTTGTTACTCTCCTTTTATATTCGTTTTTCTTTTCTTTTTTTTTTGTCTCAATATATATCTTTTGGTCAAACTTTATTTTGTCTCAATTTTACTCAATCCAGTTTCAAAAATAATAATAATCAATACCACAATATAAAGAAGTGTTTTTTGATGTAGTGTTTTTTGAGAATAAAAAAAATTATAAGCAATTTGCATAATCAAAATATAAATTATTAATTTAATTATATAAAAAAAAAGATATAAATTTAATTAAATATATTTAGACAGTTAAATATAATATAATTAAATTTGAAAAAAAAATAACTATTATAGAATTATTAAGTATTCATATATAAAAGAAGATATAAATATAAAATATCAAATAATCATAGAAATTTTTTCTTAACAAATTAAATGTAAAATTTTAGATATAAACACAATTTAAAATGATTAACTTATTTACAAAAAGAACAATAATCATATAAATTTAATTATATTAAAAAATCATTAAAAAAAATAGTGTGAGATGGAGAAAAAAATTAAAAATAAAAACATGATTAAAAAAAGATAATTACGTTGATAGTGATCCGTGAAAATAACATGATATAGATTTATTTAAATATATGTATGTTAATTTGAAATGAGTTATTTGATTATAAAATAATTGTGTATCAAATAAAAAAAATTGTTAATAAAACCAAAATATATATTTCGATGACAGTGGCCCATAGAAAAAATTGAAATTTTGAGACCTGATATATATTTGAGGATCATATATTTTCATCCACCGATCAAACAGTAAAAAATTAAAATCTACACAATTATTATAAGAGGGTTTGAAAAGTGCATAATAAAGCATGAACTACTTTTTCTTATATATTTTGCTAGCTGATTGGCTGAAGGGAAATGACTTTGTTCGTGAGAAATAAACTAATTTGGTCGATTTACAACCATGTTGTTAAAACATGTAAAAGACTATAATAGATGTTAGAAAATTACAACTTTCAATGCTACAGTATTAGCAGTTTGTCCATTGGAAAAGATTGACATCATGATCAGAAAAAGAATAGGCACAACCACCACAGTTTCCAACCTCAACACCCTCAAACTCAAACAAATCCATGCTTTGATAATCATCAACGGTTTCAACACTTCCTCCAACATTGTTGTGTTCACTATTCATCGATATTAGTGTTAAGCCTGATAACTACACTTTCGATTTTGTTCTCAAAGCATGTACTAAGCTAATCAATTTTGATTCAGTTGTTCATGGCAGGGTTTTGAGATTTGGCTTTGATTCAAATGCCTTTGTGAGGAATGCACTTTTGGTATCATACCAACCTGCAGAGCAAATTATTTTAAAGTAAAGAACAATCAAATTTTCAAATATTAAATCTTACCAAATACAAAGTGAAAAGTGAAATATAACATCCAATTACCAAATGCATTATTCTTCCTGCAAGTTTCATGTAGAGTCCATTTTTATAGAGTTAATTTATAGTTTAATATATCTTCTATAATGGAAATATATTATTAATATTATGTTCTGTTAACAATTTTTTTTTCTATAATTGTTCGCAATTTTCTCAATCTATTTTACAACTCAAAATTCATCAAATTTGCAACAATTAATATTGAAAAAAAATGAAAAAATCACAATAAAAAGAGATAGAGAGCATCATAACCTTGATAGTAAAACTTCATCCTAAAATTTCACAACACTGCTACCAGCATCATTTAGAAAGGATATATCTTAATAGTAAGAAGTACGTATTCAAAAGAAAGACTGCAGTTTATAATTGAATTCAAAATTGATAAATGGTTAAATATAGATTATTTATAGAAATCATCAATGGAATAAAATTGATTAAAGTTGATTAGATGTTGCTTAAATACAATATAATAATTTGACCCATATAAAGTAGTACAAACAATCAAAATGAGTTCTCCTATTGAAGATGCTCATAGATATCAATATTCAATATTAGGTGGCTCATTCATTATTGAACACTTGTCTAACACTATTCCATCTCATTCTATCATTATTATATTTAATTTAATATAAAAAAAATTATTTCCAAAAACATATTTTATTTATTAAAATTAAATGTGTGACAACTCTTAATGATTAAGAATTGTCATAGGCTTTAGAGTTCTGGGAGATTGAGAGCTAGCTCATGTAGGGACAAAAATTTATTTGTGTGTATTTATATATTGAGTTGGTATTTCCTTAATCGTGATGACAAGACATTTATATCCTTGTTGGGTCGGATCCAAGGCCTGGAAATAATAATTATCATGAGATGGAAAAAAATTCTCCATATGAGTAGGATCCACCATGTCACAACTTCTCCTGTACGGTTACGGGATGAAGACACATCACTCACCAATTTATATGTCAGGCAAGTTATCTTGGAGAAAGATGAGATATCCAATAAAAGGGCGACACGTCTAATAAATAGGCTCTTACATAAGTTGACCTAATGGAGGGTGACTGGGAACTTTCGTATCATCGCTTAAGACCTTTACATAAGTATACTGATACACAATCCCTCAAGCACATGGACTTGGGAAATGGCAGAGGGATTTAGTATATTATTCCTATCCAGACTTAATGGGGGATTCATAAGAAAGACATTTTTCAAGTTGGCTTCTTAATATAAAATGTTGGTGGGATCCTTTAGATAATACACTAGTTAATTATTTCAAGTGACACATTAGTTGAGTCCCTTATGTGAAGCACTAGATGAATCCCTCAGCCGAGTTACGAGCTTTCCATATATGGACGAGTCTTGACTTATCTCTAGATGTCACGACTTTGAGTCATACGTCATTGAAATCTCAAAACAACGCCGAAAGAGAATCATGATAGGCGTTTAATTGAACTTATTTCTTGGCACGTGTTGAAAAAAGAAGAAACTTTCACATAATGGAAAATATATGGGACCCTTGATCACCCCTAACTTTGTGCTCATATTTAAAAGGATGAACCCTCAACTCTTTCACTTTTCCACGCATTTTCTTGTTAAAATTTTCAAAAATGTCTCTTCTTCCTTCAACAAATTTCACATCTCCAAAAGCTCGAGCCCAAACCCTACACAAGTATAGGTTTGATACTCATTTTACCCTTTTTATATGGTGTTTATTATAGACTTAGATGATAATGGAAATCTAGTAAAGCCATCAACTCAAAATGAGCGCATGGCCCTATGAAACTACTATTATAGGAATGCTAGGTGTCCCGACTGGACTATTGATTGTATATTAGTGGAAATATGCATGTTTTATAGTTGTGAAAGTTCTCTTAATTCGATAGTGGTAGTAGTGATAGTGACTCCTCTTTCTTTATGTATTCTCAAGAAATAGTGAGATTACGATAACCTTTGACACCGATCCCAAGGATGTTAGGAAATTTGGGTTCATTTACACAATAGGGGACTAGGTAACCTCATTTTGGAAGTATCTTACCTTCTCTTTGATGACAAATAATGTGTTTATCCGAGGCGTGTTATCTACGGAGAAGAGCAAAATGGCCACTATTGAAGCCTCTTATGAGAACACCATTTGAAGTGATTTAGATCCTTCACCTAAATCTTTTTCTTTTTATTCCCATGCTTCATCAATCTCTTTAATCGAGTACCCTTCTAACTCGAGCTTTTCTTCAAAGATTCTCTGCTTTTAGTAAGGATGAGTGATAACACTATTGATTTAGTGATTTATTATGAAGTGGAAACTTCATCTAGGACGTCCTTGATTCTCATCGTCCTTCTCATAATAGTGGTCTTGTGGGGTCATAAATTATATTCATATCTGATGATTATGGGTCTGAAAGGATGCATGAGGCTTCCTTGGAGGAAGAAACTTCTTACGAGTCATTGAAGGCCCTTATATTGAATGTTCGCGAAAAATAATTCATGTCAAGGTCGTTATGTTTCTCATGTCATGCTAGAGGAGGAAGTTATGTCACAAATGAGGGAACTTGCTAGATATTTAATTCAGGTTTGTCTGAGGACTAAGGGTCGGGATCCTAACAACAATGAGAGGCTTGAACATTTAAATCTTCAAACTTTCCATCAGATAGATATTATGCTACCATAATTTATAAGGTTGAATAAGAGATTGAAATAGTTAATTTAATTATATAATGACATATTTTAAACGCACAATAATTAATAGAATTTTAAAACATAATAAAATTGATATATATATATATATATATATATATATATATATTTGCAATTAAAACTACAATTTTTAATTCTAATTTTTTTTTGGCATATTTGAACGATATATAAAATTTTAAAATAAAGATTGTCATATAAAATTATTCATAAGGTGTATATCCTTTACAATAAACAGATAATAATTAATGAAATTATAAAAGCTAATAGAGATTAATAAAATTGATATTTTAATTAAAAGATTGTGTAACAATAAAAGAAAAATGATTTGTTATTATTAAATAGATTTAACTATGAAATTTATAAATTACTAATATTTAACCAAAATGTAATGATTTATTCTTGAATGTTATATAAATATTTTTATATAACCGATAAATTTTAAATGCACAACAATTAAATGAAATTAATATTTATATTTGCAATTAAAATTACAATTTTTAATTCTGAAATTTTTTGACATATTTAAACGATATATAAGATGTTACAATAAAATTGTTCATAAGGTGTATATCCTTTAAATTAATATTAGTAGTATATCCTTTATAATAAATACGCAACAGTTGATGAAATTATAAAATATAATAGCGATTAAAGAAATTGATATTTTAATTTGAAAAAATATATTTATTTATTATAATAAAATTGTGGTATTAAATTGGATAAATATAATGACTTGGTGTGAAAATTATTTAAAAAATTGATAAAAATCCAAAATTCTAATTTACTATCTACTATCTAGCCATTAAAGAAAGATACCACCGTTACACCAAAAATACCCTTTCTGTTCCAACAATTTACAAAGTCGAAAGGACAATTTTGTCTCTTCATAATCATACTTTTTTACTTACAAACAAATCCACATGCGACACATGTACAAACTTAGTTTTCCTACTTCACTCTACTTCATTTCTATTCCTCACTCTATTTTCACAATTTTAATAAATTGAATTAACAGAATTATTAAAAAAAAATTAAAATATCAAAATTATTCATAATCTACTATCTAACATTTATGACTCCTCTTCAGAAGTCTCAACTTCTGACTCCTCTTCAGAAGTCGCAATTTCCGATTCCTTTTCAGAAGTCGCAACTTCTGACTACTCTTCAGAAGTTGTGTATTTTATACACTTCTTATAAATACAAATCAAACATGATTGAGTCATAAACAATATATATTGTGCACTGTATATCTTCTCTACTTCATTTCTATTTTTCACTCTAAATATCAAAATTATTTATAATTATTAAAAAAAAAAAATCACATGTTAAAATTTTTACTTTTCTCACGGATCACTATGAACAAAATATTTATTTTATTTAGTTAACATTATACTTATTTGAGACACAAATCAACTTCTGACTCCTCTTCAGAAGTTGTGTATTTTATACACTTCTTATAAATACAAATCAAACATGATTGAGTCATAAACAATATATATTGCTGCACTGTATATCTTCTCTACTTCATTTCTATTTTTCACTCTAAATATCAAAATTATTCATAATTATTAAAAAAAAAAATCACATGTTGAAATTTTTACTTTTCTCACGGATCACTATGGACAAAATATTTATTTTATTTAGTTAACATTATACTTATTTGAGACACAAATCAAACTTTTTTATTTTTCTCACAGGGAATTATCAATAAAATTACCATTTTATTTTAATTAATATTTTTTTATTTGAGATACAAAATCTACTTTTTTTCAAATATTTAAATTAAATTTAAATTATTATTATTCATTTTATAATTAAATAACTCATTTCAAATATTCATGTATATTTAGATAAAATCTATATCGTATTAAATAATTTATAACGGGACACGACCAGTTAAATTCACGCAAAATTATTTTGATAAATATTACTTTCAATATGCATTTGAATAAAAATTTACTATACAAAATTATTTTAATCTATACAAATTCATGAATATCATTAATTTTTTATATAATTATATTTATTATTCAATATTATAAATATCAAAACAAATTTATCTACTCTACAGTCAGGGAGCACTACACTATAATTATATTTATTATTCAATATTATAAATAACAAATTTATCTACTCTACAATCAGGGAGCACTACACAGGTCTGTTACTAACTAATATGAGTCATAAGAATTAGAGTTGAATTAAGTCTACAATCAGGGAGCACTACACAGGTCTGTTACTAACTAGTATGAGTCATAAGAATTAGAGTTGAATTAAGTTTAGGATTGTCTCCGAGGTTGTATAGAATTAGAGTTTCTAATATGAGACCACTTATATTACCACTTAAGTTTAGGATTGTGACTCATACATCCTTGGATTTAGATTAAATTTGATTCATGCAATAACAATTTGTCATCTTAACCAATAGTTTTTGTTTTGCTACAATGAATGTTAGAACATTTTGAGTTTGCAATATCTAAGGGGTTTAGTTAACTCATCTGTTTCTCATTTAAATCAAGTCAATTTTAAAAACAAAGGCCACTAATGTAATAACATTGAAAAGAAAAATATTTTCTAATCTTTCGTCACAACTTTATTCAGTTTCTTTTTTTAATACACATGGTCAAACTAAGTTTTGTACTACATTGCCACTATACAGATAGATGTACTGCTTTTAATTTTTCAGGTAGTAACCTCACAAAGAAATCACATGCCACACTAATGCATTAACTTAGTGCAAACATATCTTATGGATACAGATACAATTACATGGACATTCATATCTGAAACCAACTGAACTAAACAGCCATAAATTTGACAGCAGCAAACCAACCTGTTCTGACCAAGAAAAATCACGAAAACTACACCAGAAGAGAGCCCTGCAGAAGAAACTGGTAGAATGGCTAACACAATATAGTCCCCTTATTAGCATCTGATGACCACTTCCACTGCCGGAGCAAGCCTACAAAGATGACAAGGAAAGAAAATAAGAGAAAAGTACAGCTCCAAACAGTGCCCAGAGTCCCGTCAGGGCTGCCAACTCCTACTGGCTTCACCATCCTATGCAAACGTTCGGGTTCAAGATAAACTGATTTAGGGTGTAACAAAAACCCCCGACCTTTGATTTTAACCACTTCCACTAAATCTCCTGAATATCGAATATGCTGGGACTTCTACACCTCTAGGATACCAAAATCTTCTCATTCCTCCTTTTCCAAATTATCCCGAGACACGCGAACCAAATGATGGAAAATCTATCTTTTAGCACTCCCACCACTTATGATACCTGCAAATTGTTTGAAATTCTGCAATGCGGATTTATGAAAAAAATAAAAACCAAGTCATCTTAGGACCTCGCTCCATGCATTCCAAGCTAACGAACATTCAAGAAAATGTGAACACTTTCCTCTATATCGCAGCTGAATGGGCATGAATTTTGAGAATCAACCAAGATGTCTCAGAATTACATTATCTCTTGTGGAAATTCTATTTTGCCACACTCTCCAAGCCAAAACCGAAAACCTCGAGGGAATTAAATTACTCCAGACTGTTGCCAAACCCCTATCCTCCCTACAGGAGTAACTAGTCCCTCCATGATTAATGAATATGTGTCTGACTGTGTACAATCACCTATGCCACCTCCACGAATCCTTCATGTCACTCACATTTCATTTTCTCTACCTAAACGGCTTACCCAGTTATAGTTCCAAACTAGATTTCCATCCTCAATTTTAGTCGTGTCTCTCACCGAAATGTTCTTACTACAACTCAGTTTTAATAAAACAAGCACTTCATTGATTCTCACAGTTACAATCATTCCTTAATCATATTCACTCGTATTCCAAAAAGGATAAGAATAGATGAAGACAAGAAATGCAAAAATAATCTCCACTCTTCAATATCACCGCCACCCCATGATCTCTAACCACCCCATGATCTCTATTAAAAAGGAAACTAAAATTAAAATTAATTTAAAATTCACCCTCTAAAATAATGATAAGTGTACATAAAATATAGCATTACTCTTCCAAAAATAATGATACTCATAAAAATACTAGACAAGTTACTAATTGATGATACATGTCATTTAGAAATGTTGTCAAAGGTGATATTAACTAGTAACTTCTTATCAAGCCCAATATCTTACTTCAGATACTTGTTAAAAGAAATGGGAGTGAATATTACTTTTTGGGTTTTTCTGGATTCTACAATATTACTTCATGTGAAGATTGCTTATTAAAATTTTCTGGATTCTTCAACATTACTTCATGTTTGGCAGAGCATTTTGTCATTTACCATGATTTACATAAAGCCAAAGATAAAAGCGAACATATATTGAGGCATTTTTGGATAACATAACTAAATAAACAAGCCAACAACAACAATAATACATGTAGAAAAATCATAAACAAATGGAAGAATTACCAAACCAAAATCTCTATTCTAACAAATAACAACTAAATTTCTTCCATCCACAAGCAATGGCCAAAGAGAAAAAGAAAATCAAATATAACCATTCTTTTGGATTGATTTTGCTCAATTTGAAAGAAAGAAGGTGGTCTCAGAAATAACCAATCCAAAACCACATGTTTATAAGTCATTCATCAGACTGAAAAGAATGCTAAAGTTGGTGGACATAACCAAAAGCACCACACTCAAAATACAGTTCCAAAAGAACAAATACTTATGATGCGTTTCAACAAACACATGGAGCGCAAAAACAAACTAAAAATTAACAACAAAACACAAACAATTAGAACAAATCAAAGATTAAAAACACTAATCAGAAAAATAGTGAAAAAATCAAAATCATTAAGGTGAATACGCAAATTTAAGAACATTGAGCCTTCAGATTATCATCATCACGAGGCTCATAGGGCTATTGGAAATCGAAAGGGCTTGGAGAGGGAAGAGAATGCGAGCGTCAGGGAGAGAGGAACATGATTCAGATTGAAAACTATTATAAAAAGAGAACATCATGGAATGATAAAACCCCATTTGATTCAGATTTGCATTACTATCCACATGTTAGTTCCTTCTTCCTCGCAGCTTCAAGCACTTTCTTCCCTCGCTCCTCGCCACTGCCAATTTTCCATACCCTAATTCTTCACCGCTTTCGTTACTCTCCTTTTATATTCGTTTTTCTTTTTTTTTGTCTCAATTTTTTTTTTGGTCAAACTTTATTTTGTCTCAATTTTATAAAGAAGTGCTTTTATCAACAAAAACAGCCTATAATATATTAGAAAAATTACATTATACTCTTTATTTAATTTTTATTTTTATTTTTATCATCACATTTTTAATTTTGTAATCCAAAAGAACATAATAGATTGACGGTGTATAAAATTTTTACATTTTCATTCAATGACTTACGTATATCTCATTGCATCATATTAATAATTTAAAATAATTTTAATAATTAAATATAAATGATGATTTGAAGACCGTGCGCATGTCCATTAAACTCTTTCTACAATAAAAAATTATTTAATACAATAAACAAATTTGTTTTTATTTTAATTAAGTTATTTTATATCTTTAATACTTTTATTACTTTAATCAATATTTTTTTAATTTCACAATAATAATATTCAATTCATTTTATTTTAAAAAATTCTAAAATTTGCTAGAGAAGCATTTTATAGTATTCTAAACACGTATAAAAAAATTCTCTTATGTAGAATAAATATCGGCTGATGTATCCTGATCGGAAAAATAGCAAGTGTACTATTTTCACCGATGTAGTTATAATGAGTTTCCCCAAGTATCGATCTCGAGGACTGCGAGGTAAACACCTATTCGTGCTCTTAATTCAATTGAACAAAAACAATGGTTTGGTTGATTTTAAAACTTTCAATTACGCTTGTAACAAGTGATGACTGATGAAATATAATGAGAATGATGCTAGGGTGAGTGGTTGATTTAACAAAACTATGATCTAAATTCAGATTTCCTCATTGCATATGAAAGCTATCAATTACCTATCTCTAGATTGTTCTTCCTTAAGTCCTTAATGAAGACAACTATTAAAACCCTAATCCTTATTCAAATGTCCATTCAAATAACTCTTGGTTTTAACCATAAAAATATCAAGAATTCAAGTGATTAGAAAGAGTTCCTAGTCCTAGGTAAGACTCCTAATAACCTAATTGTGTTGAAACCCTAACAATTACACCGCCAATTGTTAGTCATAGGTATACATGTATTTATCCGATACATAATCATAAGAACACCACACAATTAAATTGAAATAGATAAACATGCATTAAGGAAATCAAGAATCGGGATTCATAATAATCATCAACCAGACCACCCCAGCATTGGGGGTTTAGCCTCATAGTATTAAGAAAATATCGAATAAGAGTTAAACATTACAAAGAATTACGATAACTTTGATCTTCATGGTGGTCGCCTTGAATCTCGCTGCCTCGAATTCCTCCGTAGCTCTTTTCTCCGTGATCTTTCTTTGTAATTTCAAAAGTGCCTTCTCTTTTCCCAAAATTCATTCTAATAGTCTCCACATCCCAATATTAGCCAAAGTCCAAAATACCCTTAATGACAAAGAAAAGATCCAAAACTCAACAAAATAAAGTTTCACACGTCCATCAACACGGGTCGTGTTGATTAACACGGTGCCCGTGTTGGTCTTCAAAATCCAAGGAACTCTCGTGTCAATCAACACGGGCGTGTTGATGAACACGGTGCCGTGTTGATCCAACGACTTGGGCTAATTTTCACTTTCCATCGGCTTTTCAACACGGGCGTGTTGATTCACACGTGCCGTGTTGATTCCTCTGTAGCCTCTAATATTCTGATTTTTTGCACTTCTTTTGTCCCGATTTGTTCTGTTTCATTCTTCTAACCCTGAAAACACTTAAACACATAACCAAAGCGTAAAATGCGATAAAAAGACATATAACCTAGACAAATAAAAGAAACGATAACGAAACTCAATGTTAAATAACTGTAACCACCGATCATATCCAAAGGAGAATACCTTTTGGTTGATGAAAAAATCATGAAATGTATGGATAAAGTGAAGCAGACTAATTATTGGGCTCATGTAACCATAACTGGCAAGTACAAAACTAGATATGTATAAATATTTAAGAGGGTACATGCAGCACATGGACTGGAAAAATATTTTCTTTGAAAATCAAGCTAGACCTAGGGCTATTTTTACTATATGGATGGCTCTAATGAACATGCTCAGCACCAAAGATAGATTGGAAAAATTTGGGATCACAACAAACAAAATGTGTTTTCGCCGATAGCAAAACACATGACCATCTCTTCTTCTAATGCCATGTAACAAAAAATATTTGTATCCAGATCCTGCAGTGGATTGGTTTTCAACGAATCCCTTGTGTTTGGAGTACATAACAGAAGTGGATAGTGAGATATTCCATAGGCAAAAGTTGGAAAAACATGTTATTAAAGAGGGCCACATCTGAATGCGTTTATGAAATCTAGAGATTGAGAAATAGCCGCATTTTTTTCCCCTGTGGGAAATGAGGTTGATAGTGTGATGCAGATCAAACATAATATTGTTGGTAGATGCATATTGGGAGGAAAACTCAGCAAACATATAGATAGTAACACTATGATGATAATTGCATAGGTTTTGGATTTGTGGGATTGGCCTGGATCCTAGCGATCGACTTATATAAATTGTTTTTGGTTAAATAAAGTATTTTTATTCCAAAAAAAACATATATGAAAAAATTATTCAAAAGTTTAAAATTATTCATGCAATAGTCTCGCCCAACTATTATAGGTACACATCCACCACTGACGGATACTTTGTTGGTCAAAAGTTTCATGTCACCATGTTATATCCACTGTGAAACTAAGACCATCCCATATCAAATTTCTTTGTTAATCTAGTAATTAATCATAAAATAGACATTATGAAACTTAGAAGTGCTAAGATTGGCACACCTGGTGGGAAAAGTGCTAAGATTTTTCTCTTAAATGTTGTAAGTGTATGAAATTTAGAAGTGGTAAGTTGACCAAAGGGTATCATAAACCACCAACTAGGAGAAATACAACAAGGATGACTATTCCTACTAACTCAAACATAGACGAAGTACTGTCACGAACATTAGAAACTACTGATCCAGGTAGTTTCCCAAATTTCACTGTTTCCTCCACTAACACCATTTCAATCAATCTCATTGCCCTGTGCCCACCGGTGAGTCCAGGACCTATGATGGCTATGAACGCCATACCTAATGATGTTAGGATATTAGTCGACATTGAATGCAGCAGTGGTGTCAGATAATGTTCAAAATGTGAACTCTTCTTTACAAGGATCTGTGTCAGGAGGAAATAGAAATAACCAAAATAGAGGAGCGTCCTCTCAGCCAGTAGTGTTGCCTCTTACCAATATATTTGCATGATGTAAAGGCAACAAATGAATGATAATAACCATGAGTTAGTTAACATGTTAACTAATCAAATGGGTACTATATTTAACCATATAGTGCAAGAGTCGGTTAAGACTAATAGACAATCTACTGAAACAAATCGACAGGTGATTGCCCAATTAACATGTTTGTGTAATTTTTCGAGTGCTCCCCCAACGCCTATTCGACAGGCGTCACCTGTTGTTCGATTAGCTGCCCCTGGTCAACAAGACATGGGGGCAATAGAGGATGAAACTGTTCATCAGGGACAATTAGTAATTCCCCAACCTCAAAGAAATCAGGTAGTCGACCCACCAAGAGTGTTGGTTAATCGACACCAAGAAGTTGATCAAATTCGACAAGAGGATTTAGTCGTGGAAAATAACTTAACCACTATTGTCGAAAGGATTATGGCCAGGAATGGTATGAATACCACACTTCATAGGCTAACCTATTCTTCCCCGTTGTCTGAGTATATCTTACAGACTGAAACTCCTAGGGGATGGAAAATTCCTAAGTATACAAAACTTGGGGGTGAATCTGGTGATTCGATGATAACACGAAAATGTATCGATTATTTAAGCCAATTTATATGCTTTTTATCCGCATTAATGTATCGATTATTTAAGCCAATTTATATGCTTTTTATCCGCATTAATGTATCGATTATTTAAGCCAATTTATATGCTTTTTATCCGCATTTTAATTAAATCAATTATTCTTTATTCAGACATTCGATATTTTCTATGTTTTTAGGTTTCTACCCATTAATAGGCATGTACGAAGAAAGTCGAGAAAATCGGATAAATCACACTCAAAATCCACAAAAGAGTAGTATTTAAGTGTGTATGCATAGCATGAAATGGGGGTGTAAAGTAAGCAAAAATAAAAAGAGATTCAACAAACAAGGCCCAACCCACTTAGAGCGAACGAAGCCCAACACGTTACAAGGTGTAACGATCGTTACACGCAAGCCCTAAAGGTTGTGGCGACCATTACAAGGCTGGGGCGAATCTTCCTCCTCACGCAAGACCTGTGGCGACCATTACAAGCTGGAGTTGACTCCATAGCAATCACTACGGAGGAGATTTAGAAGGCGAAATCTTCTCCAATCACTCCGTAACCCTAGCTCACACGCCTATATATATGTTGCTTCGGCACTCTCAACACACGTTTTTCCTCATTCCAGATTGTTACTCGCCAATTTTAATTCATATTCCGCATTTAATTTCTTTTATTTTCCGTATTCGTTTCTCGTAGCAATCTTCACATTGGAGAAATTTTGCCAATTCTAACCTTACGTTAGGATTGCGCCTTTTACCTTTTTTTTCATCGCATTTGATTATTGAGCAATTACAGCGATCTCACCAACTTGGAGAAACGGAACCCGCCAAATATTCACTTTTATTTTCGTGTTATTTAATTAATTTATTTTAGGTTTATTTAATTAATTAATTTGTTTATATATTTTATGCCCGATTTATTTGAAATGCATATTTCATCCGAATTGTATGTTTATTATCTGCTATATTTGAATCATTAACCATGCTAGACTAAATTTAGTTATCGGTATGTAGGGTCACATAGCCAACGGGTTTAGCAACTTCACTCGACTTATTCTATTTTTAAAAGATCGATTTTACGGTTCCAATTATTAGTAATTAATGCAACTTTGTTACGAGAGAAAACATATTAGAAGTTGGGATCAATAAAGCGAGAGTTTGAGATTTTAATCGACATTAATAATTGAGCATCAATTTAAAATACAAAGAAGCGCTTTTAAGTTGATTAGGTTTTATTTATTTCTAAAACTATTTTTAAACTCTAATTGAAACAATGAGAGCACTCACTTAGATTTGATTATAGGATCTCGAATCAATAAACACGAGTGTGAGAAGAGGATTTTTAAACAAGTACTTCCATCGAAATACATTTTGATAATGCAATTTAAGTCGATAAGTCGCTAAATCCCTAAGCCCACCATTACATATCGATACTCTATTCGAATCTAAACTAGATCTTAATTAGTTAGGTTCCTAAACCAAACATCATTTATATTACTAGCCTTAGATTTACGTAGTAACCTATGATAGCGGTAGATCAACATTTAGTCCTGTGGATTCGATAATCTTTAAAACTACAAGCGATAGGAATGTATACTTGCTAGATTCTAGAAGACGATAAAGTCGCGATCAAGTTTTTGGCGCCGTTCGGGACTAATAATTTGATATCGTAACTCTTAAAGTTACAGAGACTAAGGCACCATTCCGATCAAGTACTTCTATAATCAAGACTTAGTGCTACTAATTTCGAACCCGTTCTATCATTAGAAGACGCCACGACAGTACCTCGTACTAATCAACTCTTCTCAATCTACAATTTCTACATAACCAATCAAGAACCGTATGGGTGATCAACCACGTCCTCAAATCGTATATTATTCCTTCGCGGGAAGAACCACACAACAACATCGTTGCTCCAGCCATAGAGGCTAATAATTTCGAACTCAAACCTTCCCTGTTGTCCATTGTACAACAGAACCAATTTTCCGGTGGATCAATGGACGCCTCTAATTTACATTTATCCATATTTCTGCAATATGCAGATATAGTTAAAGCTAATGGGGTCAGTCAAGAGGCGATAAGACTTCATCTTTTCCCTTTTTCTTTAAGAGAGAGAGCCCGATCTTGGCTCCAATCTCTACCAGCTAACTCAGTTACCTCTTGGGATGACTTGAAGAAGGTCTTCCTTTCCCGATATTTCCTACCAAGTAAGACAACTATGCTGAGAGCCCAAATAAACGATTTTCAACAAAAAGACAACGAGTCTCTTTTCGACGCTTGGGAGAGATATAAAGACATGTTGAGGCTTTATCCACATCATGGGTTAGAATAATGGTTAATAATCCATACCTTCTATAATAGTCTCCTGTATAACACGAGATTAACAATAGACGCTGCAGCGGGTGGCGATCTTATGGATAAATGTTATACCGCAGCTTATGCACTCATAGAGAGTATGACTCAGAACCACTACCGGTGGGGAAGCGAAAGAGATCAAATAGAGAAGGCTTCTGGAGAGAAGGCACAAACAAAAAGAGGGATGCACGAGATTAGCAATCTCGATAGCGTCCATGCTAAAGTAGATGCCCTCGCCAAGAAAATAGATAGCTTAACCGCAATACCTCCAGCCACCGTGGCTGCCATAACTCCCAACTGCGAGATATGCGGAGTACTTGGACATGCTGCCGCCGAATGCAATGTCTTAGCAAGAGCTCCCACAAACCAAGTGCATTATGCTCAAGGAAATCCCTACTCAAACACATACAATCCTGGATGGAAGAATCATCTGAATTTCTCGTATAAGTTCCCAATGCGTTGTATGCACCTGGACAAGCACCAGATGTACCACCTGGATATCAAAAGGCACCTGCATCCGCACCTAGTGTGCCTAGGAAGTTCAATCTTGAGCTAATGATGGAAAACTTTATAGCTACTCAAGCTCAAACCAATAAGGAGTTCCTAAACCAAAATATTCACACCAACAAGCAAATCAAACAGCTTGTGAATAAGGTGGATGCTTTAGCCACGCATAACAAGATGTTAGAAACTCAGATTTCGCAAGTGGCCCAACAACAAGCGCCACAACAGGCCGTACATTTCTCGTCAACCTTAACCTAATCCGAAGGGCGTAATCGTGATGTTATATTGAGAAGAACCGATTACGATGGACTGTAAGATCCTAGCTAGAAATCCGACCATGTCCCTAAGCTCTGGGAAAGCAACTGAGAAGGAAAGCGAGCCAAAAGAGAAAGAGAGAGTAGGTGATGGAGAACCAATGGAAAATGAAAAACCTTATGTTCCTCCGCCACCTCACAAACCCCTGATCCCTTATCCTCAAAGACTTACTCAATCTAAAAGTGTGGGGCAATTCAAGAAATTTGTGGAACTTCTGAAATAATTAAATATCACCATACCTTTCACAGAAGCTGAAGGATCCCGACCTGTAAATCTGTGATCATTGAAACGCAAAGAAAAATACATAATCGAAAGAAGAAAGGAAAACAAATCCAAAAAAGCGAAATCTCTTAGCTTCCACCTTACTTCATTTTACACATTCTTTTTTATAATACTCAAATTTACCAACCTATAAACCTGAAACAAATCCAAAGAGACGATGCACCTGCATTCAACAAAACAAAACAAATCATAAAAGGAGAAGAAGATGGGTAGTTGGTGTTCATGGTCATTCAGATTTATAGAGGAGGATGGCATGAGGAATTCCAACATAATACAATGAATCGGGACAGGGGATTAAAGGATGCGCTCGAAAAGACAAAAGACATTGATTAGGGTATTATATCAATGAATATTTTTTTTGGGTAAAATGAATGTGTATCGGATGCAAAAGAGAAGTAACATGTGATTGGACCAAATACAAAAAAAGAAAGTATTTTTGGCTATATTATTAATTGAAAATAAAAGATAAATTTTGATTGGACCAAATACAAAGGATAAGTATTTTTGGCTATATTATTAATTAAGAATAAAAGATAAATTGTGATTGAACCTTTTCCAAAACATCTTATTTTCTTATATGGACTTAAAATTTAAAAAACTTAAAAATAAAAAAATCAAATATACATTTAAACCATTTAAATTTGGTATTCTTACTTCTCTGCACTTAAAATACTTCTCTGCACTTAAAATGTGGTGAGAGTCTTACACTTAACAAAAAAACACAACCATAAAAAAATTTAATTAATTTTTTTTTAAAAAACTTTTATATACAAAAGTAAACACCTTACACTAAAATAAAACTTTTATATACAAAAGTAAACACCCAACACTTGTTAGAGATTTTGTCAAACCTTCAACGTCACTAAAATAAAGCTTTTATATACAAAAGTAAACACCCAACACTTGTTAGAGATTTTGTCAAACCTTCAACGCCGAAAAGAAGAATAAAGTTGTGAAAGAGTTGTTGAGTTGTAGACACAAGTTTTATTGTGCGATTTAGGCTATGGAAATTGATGGAAGAATTATTTTGATTTGTGAAAAGTTCAAGTAAAAGATAGGTTAATATAGTCAAATTTTCACAAGGAGGCTTTGAGAGCGGGAGCTAGATCCAATATTAGATCTGTTATAGAACGTTCTTGACTCACACTTGTGGAGGAAGATATTAAATATTAGGTGTAAGTGTGAGTAGTTAAAATTTCAAATTGCTTATAAATGAGTGAAATGTTGAATTTAAGAGAGAATACTGTTAGTCTCATTGGTACTCTCAACTCTCTCAAACTCCCCAACAACACTTCCTACACTGTTATTGTGATAATCTCAAGCTAACCAAAATCTAAAATATGTTTTATACTTCAACTTTTCATTAGTTGAACAGAATTATGCAATAACTTTCAACATATTTTGGAGCACGCACGGCTAAGCAAGAACATGTATTGAATCTTAAAATGATCATTCACAGACCAGCATGTTAGTTTCTAATTTAACATGACAGAATTTGACTTTGAATCCCAACTTAAAATATTGACCAACATTTTAGTGTGCAACCGTGCCTTCAACATGTCCCAATAAAAAGACTATTCTCAAATGTCGGAGAAAATTTCGCACTAATAATTATATATAAAATACCCCAACACCGGTCTAAGCATGCCCAATATTTAAGCAACAATCCTCAACAATTATGTACAACACGAGTGGCTAATTTAACTGTATAGTATCACAAAATTTAAAAAAGGACTGCTTGTTATAACCAGTCACAGCACTGTATTGAGACTTAATCCAGAAATATCTCTTATACCAGCGTACTGAAATGTGAGATGGACAATAACTATATCAACATGACACCACTGATTGTGGATGAGTTGAAGGTTTCATCTGAGACATTGCAGTATCACTTTCTTCGCGCTCATCAAAAGCAATTGGTTTTCCGCAAATATCTTTCCTGTGAACCAAATAACAGAACGAAAAAGACAATATTATCTACCTAAAACAGAAAAGTGACAGCAACTCATACCATGTTCCTCTAATAATCCCCTTGATTTGATGAAATATTTACAGATCCCACAAAATTTATATGACAAGTCTGTATGACTTAGTGGGACTGATTATCAAAATTGTAAGATCGGTATAAAATGTGTTAATAAAGTGTTAGAGAGTATGCTCTTGGCACTTTCAGAAAATAAAACAAGTGGCCTTTTTTGAAATGGAAAACTGCTGAACCCAGTAATTCAATGATATACATACATAAGGGACAATTATGTGTATCATTCAGTATGAAGTATTTTACCAAAAAAATGCATTATAAACACAAACTTCTCAATATCATTTTAACTTTCAAAGATGAATAGAGCAGTGTGTACATCAGCATACCTTTTAGAGATGACGGGATCCTCTGATAATGCCTTCTCCAACCTTTCCTCAAATGGCGTAGCATGCCAGCTCACTTTCTGGTCCTGAAAAACAATCAGCAATAGTTAGGTATAGCATCAAGACTTCTAACTCTTTCACATAGAAAACAATTGCTATATAGGTCATACTTCTTTGTATTTATTAGTTGAATTTGGGATTCCATTGCCATCCCACCACTTAGGAGGACCATGAAATCAACAGTGAGCCTGTTTTTTGGATCTGAGCCATCTCCATTTTCTTTCTTCTTTCCTCCAAAATGACAGATGCAGGCTTTAACCAAGAAGACAGGCTTTCTTCCACTGGAGATTCATTTTTACGTGGCGTAGAAGTTGCATTATGAGACTGCTCAATGGATTCACTCTGCTTCCTTGAATCTTGCACAGAAGCACAATCCTCTTCCTCAAGTATCTTGCTCTTAGAAACATCCTCAGCTACACCACTATTTGGATACACAAATTGGGTCTTAACTAGCTTATCATTTGGCAAGTCTTTTAAAGTTGCTGGGTAAACAGTTCCAGGAGTTTGCATCCCTTCAGATAGTGCCATTGGGGTAGGATTTGGTGAGTCTGTTTTCTTCATATGCCACCCACCATAAGCCACTGACTCACATGACGAAATATCAGTTTCACATTCAAAATGCACTGACTTGTTCCTCCCCTTTTTTACTTCAGTTCCATCGGTAGGATGACAGCTCCCTGTCCTGCTTCCTTCCGCAGAGTCTTGATAATCACATTGAGTATTGTGTGCGCTTGAGATACAGCTGTAGATGGAAAAGAAATCAAGTTCTGAAAAAGTTATATTTAATATGATCAAAAAATACAGGAGCACATTCAGTGAAAAATCCTTAAT
Organism: Vicia sativa; assembly: GCA_021764765.1. NCBI lineage: Eukaryota > Viridiplantae > Streptophyta > Magnoliopsida > Fabales > Fabaceae > Vicia > Vicia sativa. The sequence goes on along the minus strand of CM038794.1, from coordinate 54,838,824 downwards.
AGAAAAAGTAAGAGGAAAACATTTTCTTAGGTTCTTTTTTATTCATAAGCTAAACCTTGAAGCCTTTTTTAACAAGCTGGTGCTCTCATAATAGTACTTAGAGTAAATAATAAAACATCAACCTAAGTTGATTGAATGGTTGTTTCTTCAGGTTCAATATTCACATTAAACGGATTAAATACATATATTAATAACCTGCTTGGTGTTAGGTCTGAATAATCTGTTCTTTCTTCCAATTCTTCACACAGTTTTTTGGGAGTTGGCGGATTGAATGGTTGAACATCAATTGAAACATTCTGAGCAGATGAATCAAGAAGCCAAGAACGAAACTTTGGAGGACCAGAACCATTACTACAAGAAGGTGAAACTTTTAGTTTTCCCGACGCTTTCCGAATTTCATCAGGGGTACTTACTATGGTACCACATGCTTTTAGAAACTTGGCCTGCAGAATATTCAACAAATCATGTGAACAACTTAAATAATACAATACAAAAATATATATGCACCCATATAAAGTAAAAATCAACAAATAAAACAGTATGTTGAAATAAAAGTTAAGTTGTAAATTTCAAAAACAAATTTGACGAAATATTCTATCAATACTCCTTTCCTTCATCCCACCAAGACATCAGCTATTCTAGATAGTTGAGTTTCTGAGATTTAAAAAAGATCAGTGCCAGAACATGCATATGCTCAAAATTAAATGATACAGCATATAGATGCATGGTTCATGGATCATATAATATGACATCACTGTCAGGAATGCACCATGGCCAACCAGAAAACTTCTAATTTCATTACAAATATAATGCAACTGAGAATAAACCAACTGCACCCAAGAACAATTGTCAATCTATCATTGAAAAAAACTACTTTTTTATTTTATCAAAATGACATCCTTCAAAACTATAAAAGTACAAACATAACTTTACTGTAATAAAATAGTGAAAGATTGATGTGAAGTTAAGGGTGTGTATGTTTGACCAAAACGTAAATCATATCATCAAAGTACCTTATTAGTATAAAGAACTTAAGCAATCATCCTTAATAGTTAAAGGACCTAAAGTATAAAGCATAAAAACTTAGGCAAAGAAGAAGAAGAAGAAGAACAAAGCATAACTGAACTAAAAGTAGGAAGAAGAACATAAGGATTGTTAGTGAGCAAGAATATTACAGGATGAAGATAGAAACAATACTCTTAAAAGGGTTCAAATTCAAATTTACAAATTTAAAATAAGACGACAACAACAACCAAGACTTATTGGTGATCACACTAAGTGAGGTCGGCTATACCCTTAAAAAAGACAACGATTATAAAAAAATAATATGAGGAATTTATCCTGAAATCCTAATAGCGGACGCAATAGTGGTTTGTGGCTGCAATTAGTGGGCATTCCAACCGCTATTGCTGATGGCATTTCGCTGGCCAAAAATGAAGATATAAACAATACTCTTAAAAGGGTTCAATTTCAAATTTACCCCCTTAAAATAAGACGACGACAACAACAAAAACCAAGACTGATCAGCGATCATACTAAGTGAGGTTGCCTATACCCTTAAAAAAGACAATGATTTTAAAAACAGAATATGATGAATTTATCCCAAAATCCTAATGGTGGACACGATAGTGGTTTGTGGCCACAATTACCGCTACTGCTGATGGCATTTCACAGGTCAGAAGCTCCGTGCTGAACCCTACCCACTGTTATGCTATTCCATTATAGTGCCTTTATAGCATTATCAGTAAGCTACCCTGCTAATCTGAGTTAAGGCATTCAGATCATTAAACAAGTACCTAGTGTTCTTCCTAACATAAACATTTTAATTTTCTGTCATGTTGTCCAATATCCAAATGTTGTCAATGCCAGATGGACGGTGGTCCATGGCAGAGAGCCAAAATCCCTCTATACCAGCCGCTTTGTGGTGCCATTACAGAGGATTATGGTGGAAAAACCCTAATATCAGGTAAGGTTTACCCTTGCGGCAAGCCAAAAAAACCTTCATGTATATCCACCATAGTGTCACCGTAGCGGATATTTGATAACACTGCTAATATCAGTAACAAACTAAAACTTACAAACTAAACCTCCAAACAGCTAAACTTGTAAGAACAAGAACATAACAAACAGATGCAGCAATGTTAATAATAATACAAAACAATAAAAACAAATACACACCTCATCTTTAAGCTCCGCGTTATCTCTCTGAGATCCCTCATCAAAAATCCTCCCATTTCGGCGCACAACGTCTTCTCCCTCTTTTCAAAATTTAAAGCACAAAATCAGTACATTCACGGAAAGTCCGAGACCATAACATTAAAATTGATTAAAAAAACTCACAAGAACAATAACAATACGAAATAAAATTTACCATCGGATAGAAACAATGTAGATAATCGATTTCGAGACACCACATCATCCTGTTTAACAAAGAGCAAGATCATATCACTCACATAAAAAACTCAAAACTAATAATCCCACAAAACACGCATAGCATCCGCAAAATGATATCACTCACCTACAAAAATCAAAAGTAATAATCACTCAGAACAATCATAATCAGGGTTTTAAAAAACAGTCCACGGCCGCGAAAATGGCCGTGACTAAACAGTTTAGATTGAGTTGATACTAATACCGTTATCACATTTTTTTATATTAAATAACAAATTGTAGTTAATTCACACCGCGGCGATAGTAATTGGTGTCGTGACACATGTACTGACCGAAATCGCAAAAGGCTACCCGACAGATAGTATCGACAAAATTCCTATTCCTAAAATTTAAATAAAAAATCACTAAAATTTCACAAACAGGAACGTACAATCAACAACTTCATCCTCTCAAAGCGAAAACAAAAATTCAAATTGAGCTTAAAACTAAACCAACATTTCAACGATTTTCATTTGGTGATTTCTCCACAAGAAAAACTCGTCAAAATTCCAATCAACCATCCATCACTTCACAAGAGCACAAATCGGAACACGAAAGAAACAGTTACGTTACATTGGCTTTGTTGTGACGAGAAGGCACGGCGACGGCGGAGGCGGCGGAGGTTTTGTGGAGGTGGCGTTTGTTGTTGTCGCGGACACGGAAGCAAGTGAAAAGGCAACCCATGATGGTTGGGAAAATGGATCGGAAAAGGAAAACGAAGGTGAAAATGAAACCTAACAACCAGCGCATATCATTGAAGAGGACCCAGGTGAGGTCAGGTAAGGTAACGTTTCTTTTTTTTCAATTTTATTATTATTATTATATTTTTGTTTTTTGAATTTGAATATGGAAATGAAGACAGTGATAGAGAGAGTACTATATGTGAGTGAGTGAGAGAAATGAAGTGTGTGTGAGAAAGAGAAAAATTGAAAACATGAGAGAGAAAGGTATTTATTTTTTTCTCCCGCTCTGCACAAAAGCCGAGACAAAAAGCCGTAAACCGGGGGATTGGATTGGAGAAAACCGGCCGGTGAATGGTTCAAAGCGGTCTGCTTAAAATATTGTTTTGGATTCTATTTCTAAGCGTCATAATAAATATTAATTGACTTTAACAAAATGTTTCTTATTAAAACTGACTTTATTATAAAATAATTTGTATTTAAATATATTTATGTGAAAACCATTTAAACAAAATTTTTAATATAGTATAATTATTAAATACAACATAAACTATAGAAACAATTGTTATCGAATATATGAAAAATCAATTTTACATAAAATCAATTTAAAAGTGTAAATCAAACATATATTAATTAAATTCGTTTGGTGTATATGAATATGATACATACATAGTGGAATTAAGACACATCAAATTTTAAAAAGCCTGATTTTGACCTAAGATAAATTTTTAAACTTTGAATCATAAGAACTATTATAAAAATATATAAATATATATTCATGGTCCAGCCGTTTTGAAAATCTGATTTGCTCTTAAAATTGATTTAAAACCATGTTTCACATTAATATTTATAAATATTTTATTTTATCTTTTTAAAAATATATTATACGAATTTTTATATATTATTTAATTTATTTTTTTAACAGATATACGCACATAGATTAATCTAACAAATTTCATACGATTTTTAATATGGACTATTTAATTAATTTTTTTTATATTAAGACTAACTATTTTAGTGAATGTCTTTATTGAAACAAATTTTAAAATTAAATGATAAATTAAGCTTAGATATTTTTTATAAATATTCATTAACACAATTATATATATATATATATATATATATATATATATATATATATATATATATATATAAAAGAGAAATATTAAGAACGCTCTTTTAAATACTCATTGTTTTATTTGTTGAAATTTCATCTCGGTGTTACGAAGATGTATCAAGATCTGAAGAAATTGTTTTGGTGGTCCAGTATAAAAAAAGAGATTATTGAGTTTATGTATGACTGTTTGACTTATTAGAAGTTAAAGATTGAACATCAGAAGCCTTTGGGTCTGATGCAACCGTTGAATATTCCATAGTGGAAGTGGGATAGCATTTCCATGAATTTTGTGTCGAATTTAAAAAGCATGAACGGTAGAGTAATAGTGGATACATTGACTAAATTAACTCATATCTTGTTGATGAAGATTAATCATCCTATACAAAAGTTGATTGAGATGTATATTGAGGATATTGCGAGATTGCATGAAATACCTTCTAGTATGGTGTCAGATAGAGATCAAAGATTTACGTCGAGGTTTTGGGAAAATTTGCATAATGCCTTTGGTACTAAGCTAGAATTGAGTTATGCATATCATCCGCAAACGGGCGGTCAAACAAAGAGGACTATCTAGTCTTTGGAGGATTTGTTGGGGGATTGTGTGTTAGACTAAGGAGGATCATAGGATAGTCATTTGTTGTTAATTGAGTTCCCGTACAACAATAGTTTTCATACTAGTATTAAAATGACACCTTATGAAGCATTGTATAGTAGGACGTGTAGGACTTTATTGTATTGGTTTGAGTCATGCGAGAGTGTTGTACTCGGACCTGAGATTGTGCAGGATATTTTTTAAATTAATTTTGATGTAGTTCAATGACATAGTAAATTATTATAGATTAATCTCAAACTTTATAAGTATGATTTATAGGATGGTATGTTTCAATCCAACAGTTGAATTTAAAAAATATTAATCTGAAGTGACATTTTTGAGCGAGTGTAACTCATGGTGTAACTCTTCGCATGTAATTTGACTCATAACAACTTCGAGCAAGACTATTATTCCTTATTTGTTATTCTATATATTTTAATTACTGAATTGAAGGGAAAATGGTAATTTGTTAGACTAAATTGAGAGAGAATTCGATCAATTTGTTTTGAGAGAGAATAAAGTGAGGTTGGAGTTTTACATCTATGGAGTAGACAAAATCCATGGTGTTTTGCTTTGTTGCCAGAAATGGAGAATATGCTTTCCTTATTTTGGGTTTAACATTGAAGAAGAAAAAACAGATCATTGGAAATAATGAGTATTGATGAGGACTTCTCAACATCCTCTACCTCAAATTTGTGTGTACTAATTGAGAATAATTCTTTACTTGTATAAAATGGAAGGCAAAACAAACAAGCAATTGTTGCCTCTAACATTTATAATTTAAAAGACTAATTGAAACAAAAATTAAAGGAGAGAATAAAACCGTAGAATAACTTATTTTTTTTGACTAAAAAACCTCAAAATAATTTTGAGTCAAATTGGTTAGAAAAAATATTACCAGTTTTTCTCTTTAGGAAATTAATTTTTAGAAAAATTTTCTTTTAAAAAGATTTAATTATCATACAATCATACAATATAGTAAAGCAAGATGAATTCTTTGACAAGTTTGTCAAGTGTCATTTTCTTAGAAGCCTTACCATTTTAAAACTTTCTATTAATAGTAATCTTATGATAATTATGTTTAATTAATTAATTATTATTTAATTAATTATTTTACTAATTACTAACCACTATTTTTTATTTTTTATTTATGATTCCTTATTCATTAAAACTCTCAATATAATAAACAAACATAAAAGGAAATTGTTTGATTTTTAGTAATTCTCAAATTTATATTTATATCTCAATTATTTTAAATAATTTAATAGAATAATGTTTTTATATTTTCGAATTAATTTTTAAAAATATTTAATTATAATTATTTAAATTTAAATATGTGAATCGTAACTTCTCTTTGTAATAACTTTTTTTAATTAATTTAATATAATATAACTATTTATATTTTTGAATTTATTTTTAAAGATGTATAATATAATTATATTAATAATATTGAACAATTTTTTTAATTAATTTAATATAATGTAACTTTTTATATTTATTTTAAGAAATGTATAATATAATTATAATTATAATAATGCTTATGATTTTTAGAAATATCACTTTTTCAATATTCAGTTTTTCAAATTTAAAAAAATACGTCGTTCACTTTCAATTTGGGTTTTCAACACAAATCCTAGAATTCCATTTATGAACACAAACAACAACTGCGCCGATTCACTTTCCAATGGCCTTCTCAATGCAAACCCTAAATTCTAATTTATCTTCTCCCAATTTCTATTCATTAATGTTATTTATTCAATTTTCAAGATAATTTATTTTAATTTATGTAAATTTTACCTATAAATAGGACCAATTTCTTCTCCATTTCACACTCTTTTTTATTCCTCAATCTCTGTTATTTCAGACTTTTAAAATGGCGCGCCGGAAGACTATTTATTAATCTCAAACTTTATAGGTATGATCTATATGATGGTATGTTTCAATCCAACAGTTGATTTTAAAAAATAGTAATCCGATGTGACGTTTTTGAGCGAGTGTAACTTATGGTGTAACTCTTCGGGTGTAATTTGATCCCTCCTCTCTCTCTCTCTTCGATCTCTCTCTCTTATATATATATATATATATATATATATATATATAGAGAGAGAGAGAGAGAGAGGAGGGATTAATTACACTTGAAGAGTTACGCTATGAGTTACACTCGTTCAAAAACGTCACTTCGAATTAATAGTTTTTAAAATAAACCGTTGGATTGAAACATGTTATCATATAGATCATACTTATAAAGTTTGATATTAATCTATAATTATTTACTATGTCATTGAACTACATCAAAATTAACGTTATATGAAAGTCCATTGTGATGTTAATTTTTGGATATCTTGATCGTATGGTAAAACTTTATAGATTAATCTCAAACTTTATAGGTATGATCTATGTGATGATATATTTAAATCCAACGGTTGATTTTAAAAAATATTAATCCGAAGTGACATTTTTAAGCGAGTGTAACTCATGGTGTAACTCTTCGGGTGTAATTTGATCTCTCCTTATATATATATATATATATATATATATATATTTGATATTGACGTTTAGTTCACACTATGCCATGAATCTATCATACACACACTCAGCTCCCGACAGAGTATATGAATTTTGAATTTAGGATGCACATCTAATAAGTACTTAGCCTCCCGTCAAAGTACCTACTAGTTAGTCAATTAGAATTGACTACTCACACTTGATCATTCTGACTGATTATATCTTCATACTCACTTCTACTTTCAGGCAATAGCATATATATTCAAAATTGAAGACATTTAGATGATGTTCCAACATCTCATACGACATCATCTAATATAGAATATTTTGGGGTTAACATCCATATTCTCTCATTCATAACATTTGAGGGGAACATATGAAGCATTGCAACTGTCAACTTTACATCCAAAATATTTACACATCAAGGAATAATATGATCCATATCTCAATAAGCTTTTCTTCAGACTTTCACTTCTTATTTTGAGATGATGGATGCCATAGTCAGTACCTATAAAGGAGATTCTGTAACACCCCAAATCTACCCAAGATATATTATTTAAATCAGAGTGCGGAAAATATTATCATACAAGGAATATCACAATTTCTTCGCAAAACAACATGCATTTAGTCACAACTATACAGATACATAACACTTAGATCAAGGGTGAACTTATAATAATACTTTTCAATTAAATCAATTAATCAACTAACCACAGAATCATAATTCTTCGATAGTAACAACAATACATCTTTTATTCAACCTCAAAATATTTCACAATATTTATTAATATTATTTAACTTCACTTAGCATAATTATTCAACTAAACCAACTTCATTAATCAACATGATCAAGTATTCACATTATTCATAAACTTCAATAATTTAAGCAACTGCAACAAATTAAGCAACGTTCATCCCCCCAAGTGTTACGTATTAGAGCAATGACACCAATTCGAACTAACAGCAACTAACGACTTCATAATGCTACTTCGAACTTCCACGGTTATCCTTGAGTACCTGCCAATTTGCCATGGTAGGGGAAATATCAGCAGAAGGGGTGAGATATCCAACAATATAAACAAGTGTATGATAAATAATATGCTAGGATTAAATCATACAAAATTATCACATAGCAGTTAGTACATCACAACAACTTCCCAATTAACAACAACATGAAATCACTTCACCGTTAGCAACAACTTAATTCACTTCACAGTTAATAACAACATAATTCACTTCACAATTAATCAACAACATAATTCACTTCACGGTCAATCAACAACATAATTCAAATTCACAGTTAACAACAACATAATTCACTTCACAGTTAACAACAACAAAATTTAAATGAGACACAACAATGCACATGCATGTGGTACCAACAGAGCTTCAGCACCCTTCACTATTGCCAATTAATAGAGGCACAAGGCATAAGCCTTCTTCACAATTCCGCCAATACAGGCCTTCACAAATGCAAATGAAATGCGATGCTAACAACATTTAACAACAACATAAATTCACTTCACGAGGCATACGCCTATATCACTGTTATTACCAACAATTAGAGGTAATCATCGCCACTAAAACCCACTACAACTTCGCATAAATAGCAACAACAACATACACATCACTGATATATCACAAGAAAACAACAACATGACGTATTCACATATTTTCACAAAAAAAAACTAACCATAATTTCCTACTAATTAATCTTCGTTACCCGGTAAATTTTTATTCAATTCCGGACAACTAATTATACCGTTTAATTCGGCTAAATCGATCAAACGGAACTAGTTTCCAACTTTCTGCATTTACTAATGATATTATTTCCCTGCTACTTAACCATTTCTGCTACTACAACAAAGATCCAAACATAGGAATTCATTCCACTATTAATTTGTAAAAATTATGCCAATAATTTTCCCTGTCAAAACACAATTCCTAAGTTCCTGCTAAGAACCTGTATCCTGCTAACTTTTGTTTTCAATCCTCCTGCTAAATGCTACTGATGGTTAGCTAAATCATCCTTCAATTAATTTAATTATACCAATATTCATTGTAACTAATATATATTCATTGTAACTAATATATAAACCAAAATATATTATGCTACTTCATAAAACAGCTACTAGCATTATTGGTTATTGAAAATCTTATGGAATTACTAATATATTATTATTATGTTAAATGTACTACTTTTCTTTGTTCTACTAGAGACATGTTTGGCACACTAATTAATTCTCCAACAAAACCACATGCCAGTTACATAAAAATTCAAACAAGGCATAAAGAACAATCATGCCCCACACGTGGACCAAGGGACGGTCGTCCCACCCATAAAACAACAAGGAGGCGCCCGCCTCCCCTTTCCTTCGCCTAGGAGACATCCGTCTCCCTTTCCTTTGCCACCTGGGGCGCCCGCCTCCTACACCAGGCATCACATGGCCACCACGTGTGGCCTAAACATAGGTACCTGCAATTTTTTTCCGATCGTGTATTCTCCAGTCTATTTTCTTCATCGATCAGCCATTAAAAAAAAATCCAATTTCTAGTTTCCAGTAATTAACAATTCCAATACCAATTTAATGGAAATTCCTCTCACAGTAACATACGAATTTATAGTTTCTGTCGCATAATTCACACACAATTAAACCAAGATAATTTCTTATGAATCTAATCCCCATATATGATTCATCATAAACCCGATTATAGAGTTAGAACCCCACCCTTACCTTGAATTGACGGTCTCTCTATAATTTCTGGTCGAATTCCAATGGCTTTCCGGTCTACAGTTCCTATTCCGGCGACAGTTTCCTCCAAACCCTTGTTCCTCTTTTCTTTTTCCCACGTACAACTTTTTTCCAAAAATATTCTCTAAACCCTTATAATTCTCCTTTTATATCTCTTATAATTATATCCAACTTATAATAGTAATACTAATAATAATAATAATATTTCTATTAATCCACACTTATTTCTAATATTATTTCCAATAATATTCTATAATAAAATTAATTCATCACTAATTAAGCCCAACTTCCGATAATTTGCTTAATCACCCTAAATCAACTTATAAATTTATTAATGCTCCTTATAATTCCACTGATAAATCCAACTTCGACTAAATTCCAATAAATAATTCCTTATATAATTTAATTAAATAATTAATTAAATTCTAGGCGTTACAACTCTCCCTCACTTAGGATATTTTCGTCCTAGAAAATCTATACGACACAACCATTCTTATCACCACATTCGCATCCAATCCTTCGATTCAACAATTGAATCATAGTTTAAATCCAATACTTATGCTTTAATCTTCCAATTACTCTTGCAACATAATTGTCACCATTCTCCAACCATTCTAGTAATACCTTGAAACAACATCTTACAAAATAGTAACAACTACTACTCGCTTACTTTCTTGTACACCATGGTATCCTCTCTCTAACAACATTCTTGTCGTAGCATCCACCACTTACTTACCATTAAGATAACAAACAATTCTATATCATCCAATATGATCTCGTCTACTATCAACAAGATATTAAGGGTGATCAGTTCCTCAATTTGTCAACAGATATCCGACAACCATAATGAAGAATAAATAATCGTCACTAACATTAACAGTATTCTTTTTCCAACTTGCACTCACAGTTCAAAGATCCCAATAACTCCAACAACTTCCACAACTTTTAAAAAATCAATCCCAATAATTCTACGGCATGGCCTACTAACACAATAACCTATTAAGTTTCATCTCATAGCAACTATCCTTTTCCAAGACATTCCAACTTGTTAAACAACCAAAATCTTAAATCCATATTACCTTCAAATTCGAGAAACACCAAGCTCCTACAACGTTTGCACTGCATCCATCAGTAGCATACTAATCTGATATCTCTCAACCAAACACATCCGAGAAGCAAAGTTTCTCCCCCCACTTAGCTTCAACTTAATTCCTGCAAGAGGTCAACCAAAAAGCAACAAGTACCGACAGTGTTCCACACACTTTTCGCGTACAAAGGAAGTAAACAACATTAGACAACACTGGTCGGACAGACCGACCCGCTCTGATACCACTATTGTAACACCCAAATCTACCCAACATATATTATTTAAATCAGAGTGCGAAAAAGATTATCATGCAAGGGATGTCACAATTTCTTCGCAAAACAACATGCATTTAGTCACAACTATACAGATATATAACACTTAGATCAAGGATGAACTTATAATAATACTTTTCAACTAAATCAACTAATCAACTAACCACAGAATCATAATTCTTTGATAGTAATAACAATAAATCTTTTATTCAACCTCAAAACATTTCACAATATTATTTAACTTCACTTAGCATAATTATTCAACTAAACCAACTTCATTAATCAACATGATCAAGTACTCACATTATTCATAAACTTCAATAATTTAAGCAACTACAACAAATTAAGCAACGTTCATCCCCCCGAGTGTTACGTATCAGAGCAATGACACCAATTCGATCTAACAACAATTAACGACTTCATAATGCTACTTCGAACTTCCACGACTATCCTTGAGTACCTGCCCATTTCACTTCAGGAGGCATACGCCTATATCACTGTTATTACCAACAATTAGAGGTAATCATCGTCAATAAAACCCACTACAACTTCGTATAAATAGCAACAACAACATACACATCACTGATATATCACACGAAAACAACAACACGACGTATTCACATAATTTCACAACAAAAAAAACTAACCACAATTTCCTACTAATTTATCTTCGTTACCCGGTAAATTTTCATTAAATTCCAGACAACTAATTATACCGCTTAATTCGGCTAAATCGATCAAACGAAACTAGTTTTCAACTTTCTGCATTTACTAATGATATTATTTCCCTGCTACTTAATCATTTATGCTACTGCAACAAAGATCCAACCATAGGAATTCATTCCCCTATTAATTTGTAAAAATTATGCCAACAATTTTCCCTGTCAAAACACAATTCCTAAGTTCCTGCTAAGAACCTGTATCCTACTAACTTTTGTTTTCAATCCTCCTGCTAAATGCTACTGATGGTTAGCTAAATCATCCTTCAATTAATTTAATTATTCCAATATTCATTGTAACTAATATATAAACCAAAACATATTATGCTACTTCATAAAACAGCTACTAGCATTACTGGTTATTGGAAATCTTATGGAATTACTACTATATTATTATTATGTTAAATGTACTACTTTTATTTGTTCTACTAGAGACATATTTGGCACACTAATTAATTCTCCAACAAAACCACATGCCAGTTACATAAAAATTCAAACAAGCCATAAGGAACAACCATGCCCCCCACGTGGACCAAGGGACGGTCGTCCCACCCATAAAACAACAAGGAGGCGCCTCCCTTCTTCGCCCAGAGACGTCGCCTCCTTTCCTTTGCCACCTGGGGCGCCCGCCTCCTACACCAGGTGGGTCCCACCACCATATCACATGGCCACCACGTGTGGCCTAAACATAGGTACCTGCAATTTCTTTCCGATCGTGTATTCTCCAATCTATTTTCTTCATCGATCAGCCATTAAAAAAGAATCCAATTTCTAGTTTCCAGTAATTAACAATTCCAATACCAATTTAATGGAAATTACTCTCACAATAACATACGAATTTATCGTTTCTGTCGCATAATTCACACACAATTAAACCAAGATAATTTCCTATGAATCTAATCCCCACATACGATTCATCATAAACCCGGTTATAGAGTTAGAACCCCACCCTTACCTTGGATTGACGGTCTCTTATAGTTTCTGGTCGAATTCCAATTTGGCTTTCCGGTCTACAGTTCCTATTCCGGCGACAGTTTCCTCCAAACCCTTGTTCCTCTTTTCTTTCCCCCACGTACAACTTTTTCCCAAAAATATTCACCAAACCCTTATAATTCTCCTTTTATATCTCTTATAATTAAATCCAATTTATAATAGTAATAATAATAATAATAATATTTCTATTAATCCACACTTATTTCTAATATTATTTCCAATAATATTCTATAATAAACTTAATTCATCATTAATTAAGCCCAACTTCCGATAATTCACTTAATCACCCTAAATCAACTTATCAATTTGTTAATGCTCCTTATAATTCTACTGATAAATCCAACTTCGACTAAATTTCAATAAATAATTCCTTATATAATTTAATTAAATAATTAATTAAATTCTAGGCGTTACAGATTCCCTCAACTAGGTTTCTGGAAGAGACTTTATTATGGTATTACACAGAAATATTCAGATTCTTCACTGCAATCAGATTTCCTTGATTCTTATTGACAATACCCTTCCAGGATAATATTTAGAGCAGTCAATATTCATGATCATATTTCACTGTGGTTGAGACACAGTGTTCAACTCCAAAATTTGTTCTATGGTCATGAATAAATCTCCATATATTTGGTTCCTTTGATCAGAAGTTTGTACTAATATAATCTCATCTTGATATCACATAAAGGGATTTAGGGGTATACCTTTATGAGTCTTTTACTTGCACTGAGCTTGACTTCTATACTCCCATAAGGTTAGGTTAGAAATAAACTAACATCTGGAGTATAAGAGCTTGTTGATCGTGTCATGATCAACTAATAAGCAGATGTCTCCTCTTTTAGATCGGGAGCAGGTTCCAAACATATGTACTCACACTACATTTGTTTAGCACCCAGAACATCTATTCTTCAACTGGTAGTTGCATACCCATAATAATGTCATAACATCCTATAGAACATATGTTCCATCTCCTTGGAACACATCATCCTTGATAGTCTTCAAGGTCTTCAAACAGCTTGCAGATGCATATGAGAATCATTGATCAATTGATACTCATCAACTCTATTAATATATTCCTTTATGAGTGGACTTGAGGAATATTTAAAGTATCTTTGACACTTTTAATATAGTTGTAATATTCTTCCAAATATTTTGTTGATAAAATAACCCTAGGATCCTTTTCTCACTATAAGGGTTGCATCATAGGCTATGTAGCAGAATATAGTCATACCTCAACATAATGTACACAATGCTTACTCCATAATTTACTTGTAAGCATGAAATCCAAGGATTGAAAATAAATCAACCCTACAAAATGCTTGCTTCTTCGCCAAACAACAAACTAGACCCAACCAATATCCTGACCAATATGGAAACACATAAGCACATAAGTTACCTTATCAACCACTTCACTCCCGCATGAAGGTTTTGACAATCTTTTCTCTATGTTGATTATAGTCTGAACAATACAAGTCAAAATCCTCACTCCCGCATGAAGTCTTTGAATTTAAATTTCTTGCTCCAACATCTTTATCTTCTTTCTTCAAGAAGGTACAGGTTCTGGTCAAGTTGGTCTAGTTCTCCACAAATAGGTCCATACTCCACTTCTAGGGACCATACAATATGAATACTCCTTATTCAAACAATCCAGAAATAGGTCCATCCTCTACTTCTAGGGACCATACAATATGAACACCCCTTGTCCAAACAATCTTTTACCTTGTGCACAGCCAGAAAGTATCCCCCATGGATCTCATCTAGAAATAGACAAGATGTCTGCTCTGATACCAATTGAAATTCTGGTGTTGACAGACTCAAGATGTCGTGGCATTTGATCTGGCATTACATAACAGACAAGGTAGAATTAAAATTAAAATGCATGAAACAAAAGAACACAAGGAATTATTAACCCAATTCGATCCTAACCAACCTACATTTGGGGGCATACCAAGGCAGGAATAAAGTTCACTATCAGCAATATTAATTCGGAGGGAAACCACCATGTTTACACTCCTCACTTAATCAAACTACCCAATGAACCTTCTACCTAAGATACCACACTTAGATATGAGAACCTCCACTCACTTCCAATCATCTCAGTGATGTCTATCAGCTACTATCACACCACTAACTGCATCAACTGCTTGGCTCCTAACACAATCAGCTTGGAGATACCTCACTCCAAACACAACTAAAATAGTTTGAAGATACCACACTTCAAACACAATATAAAACAGTCACTTAAGTGACACAAACCTAACTTGGAATTGCTTCCCAGCTTCTTCCAAGGACACAACTACACTCATTTCTTCACAGCTTCTGAGTGAGTAAAACAATCCTCTTGCCTACAGGCTTGGAGGTACAAATTAGTGATCATCCCACAATTCGGGTGGTTCACTTATATGGCTAACCCTAAAGATTACATCTTTCTAAAACCGGCTAGCTTGCTAAAACTAGGTTACAACTGCTTATTTATAACCTATTACCCAACTAGATTTGGGCCTTTAAAATAACAACATAAGTTGTAACAAACTTTTGCAGTAACAAACTTTGCAGAATCAAATACGCAGATAACTTCTGCTACAATCAACGTCCTCTCTGAATTTTCTCAAAAGCTCTTGTACCTCCACATGGCCTTTAAAATCATGCCACATTGTTATACCCCAAAATTTTCCCTCCCACTTCTCAAGACATTTCACATATCCATACTCAAGGATTTCACAAGGGTTGACCAGACAAACCCTCTCCTAAGCAATCAACCCAAACTAGGGTTTTGCCATTCTCAAGTCAAGATGGACTTCCAATGCTTCAAGTGATCATCTTGCCTCATCATATGCTTCAAAGAATCACCATGTCAAGTTTCAAGCCTTACAAGTCAAAATTGCTCATTCAATTGCTCAGATGGTTGAAAATCAACTGTATTGGACAAAAAGTCAATTGTGGTCAACATACAATCAAACTTCATAATTTTTGGTCAACACCAATATTTTGAAGTAACATCCATCATTTTATCAAGGATTGATCATGATTCCTCAATAAAATTCAAGATTTGATCAAAAGTGAAAGTTTCTAAATTAGGGTTTTTCAAACAAAAGTCAACAGAACTTTGACGAAGCATAACTTTCACATACTTTATCAGAAATTTCTCCACCAAATATCATTTTGAAAAGAATTCAATTCTCTACAACTTCATGTCTCACAAGCTTGGGCAAAAAATGCTTCATTTGGAAGTTATGGATAAAAACATTACAGGTCTTTTAAAAGTCAACAAAAAGTCATCTTTTTGCAAAGAAGTTTTCTTGAGCATGGAAACTTCAATAAAGATGAAACCAAAAGGGATGTTTAGAATACATCTTGAGCTTTCTAAAAAGTCTAAGAACACCCAAAAATGTTAAGAATTGAGAAAGATACACATTGTGCAAGTTGAGCATTTTTGAGAAGGTGCACAAAGAGAAATACTTGAGAAAATAATTTTTTTTCCAAATGGGCCTAACTTTTCTTGATTCAAACTTGTTCTTTATCTGAATTGGAACCTCCAAGCCCAATGCCACGTTTTTAGCTTTTATTTTTTTATTTATTTTGGATTTTTATTCATTTAAAACCAATTTAATTAAAATAAAAGATATAAAATCAAATTTTAAATGCAAGATGGATTTTCTCTCATTCTTGAGGTCCAAGCAAGCCAATTTATCTGGTTATTTCGAAATAATTAAGATTGGCAAGTGATTTGATTGAAATTGGCTCAAAAAGGCAATATTTGAATTTATTCCAAATCAATTTTTTTTCATTGATTGGCATGATATTTCTTCACAATTCTTGACCTAATTCACTCTAGTATATATACACAATGATTCCAAATGACACAAGGACGAAATTCTGGCCTCAAGAACCCTAAACCAAGTCCAAAATACCGTGGCCTTCAAGCAACCTAGCAACCATAGTTTTGCTTCAATTCAAACAATTCCAAGCCTTGCAATCGATTCCTGGAGGTCCTCTGATCGATTCTAGATACTCACAAGCAAGCAAAACATGCAGAAACGCAATATCCAAATCACGGTTTGCACCATTCTAACTCAAAATCGTTTTGTTATTTTCATGCATAATCAATTGAATTTAACCATGTATTTGTGTTTGTGATGAAGTTTCGATCATGTCTGGATAGTTTAATTGAAGCTTAGGTGCAAAACGAGGGATTCACCATGGCTAGGGTTTAAAACCTTGATTTAGGGCTTTTCGTTTAAGCCAAAATTAGTCAAAACCAGAGCCACCATCATACTCAAAAGAGGATTTCCAATCGATTGATGCCCTCAAAGTTAATTTATTTTGTGTATTATGAATGGTGTAATTTTGCAGGGATGTAGCTACAGAAACGATCTGTAGGTAAAAGCTGTTGCTACGAACAAAAAGTGTAGCTAAAAGTCTGAAAATTCAAATGGGGAAGAAGACCCCCTGCACGCATTTTTTGATTTATTTAATTTCCAGAAAATTGTTTCGCTTATATTTTTTTTATTTCATATGCCTAACACCATCAACAGGTTGGTTCAGTGGCAAAGGCAGCGCGTGTTCATCCAGGAGGACCTGGATTCGATCCCTGGCATCCTCACCTATTTTTTACACCTTTTTAAAACTAACATATTTTCCTATTTTCTTCATTATTTTTCCATTCAATTTAATTTCTTTTCAAATATTTTTCTAACACATCACAAAAAATATTTTCTTTTTGCATTTAGGTCAGAAAAATGTTTATTTAAGTTTTAGCATAAAAAAATTATATTTTGCATGCATATTTTAATTAATCGTTAATTAATTGAAAATTTGACTTTTAATTATTTTTCTATGCTAAAATTAATCCAGAAAATTCCCAAAAAATATTTTCTCATCTAATTAGGTCTACTAACCTCAAAACTTCTTTTCCTAACTCAAAAATCTTTGCACTAACATTATTTTCTCTTATTTGCAATTCGATTCTTTTTCAGATTATTGTAACTGCTTCCAGGTTGTAATAATTAGGACTATTTTCTCGCATTTTCTTATCCAATATTATGTAACTGCTCATGGTATGTAATAGTTTAATTAGGTTTTACTTTCTGCACTCCTCAATTATGTAACTGCCCCAAAGCCATGTAATAACGTAGGATTTACTTTCCGCACTTTACATTTCCGCAATTTACTTTCCGCACCTATAAACTGTTAATAACTAGGCGTGTATGGCAAGATAAAAACAACATAGATCACTTCTAATCTCAAGATAACATATCTGAATTCAACACACTCTCTTCACACATGCACCCCCTAGGGTATCCTCTCTCGATGCCTTTCGAATAAATGGTCAAGTCCCTCGAACATGGGGGTATCTTAGCACGGTTGCCACATTATATCATCATAGACCCTTCGATATAAAGATTATAATCCCTCGATGACCCTCGATGTTGCCTACGTATACATGATCTAGTCCCTCGGTTGTTGCCTACGAAAAATGATGATCGTCCCTACGAATGTGCTAGGATACTCCTACAAGTTGCTTTCAATGACCATCCGATGTCCCTTCGAATGTCCCTTTACATCCAACGAATAGGGTTACCTATCATTAATGGTATGGATAACGCTATTCTAAAGGAAAGTAAAATAACACGAAATGACCGCTCGAGTAGGTAGTAGACTTAATTGCTTGCTTTATCAAAATACTTTCACACCTCACATTTTCAAACACTTTGTATACATTCCAGCGTGAATCATTACAAAGTTCTTTCCAAACGAAACATTTCAAACACTTCATTCATTCCAGCGTGAATCATTACGAAGTCAAAGCGAATGAATTTTTCAAAATCTTTTCAAATACACACAAAAGCAAGTCATCGAGTGAGCTAAGACGAGATGTAGACACTACACATGGAGGGTGTATACCTTCCCTCATAACTAACTCCCTTACTCGTAATCTAACGAAAGTCTTTCTGTTCTTTTCACCTTCCTTAATTGATAAAGAAAAGTCATGGCTCTTGCTATCCACAATATTTGCGATCAAACGCAAAACAAAACAAGTCAGTTCTCCCACCGTGTTACACACATAATATGCATAATATTTCTAGAATATTCTTCTCTAATTAAAACAGAACTATAACAAACTTAACAACTTAACAACTTCTGTAGCGTGATGTCCTGATGTCTGATGTCTCGACATCTCATATGACATGCTGTAACACGGTGGGAAAACTGACTTGTTTGTTTTGCATTTTATCGCAAATGTTATCGATATCAAGAGCCGCCACCAACTTTTCTTTTATTCAATAAATGGAAGGTGAAAAGAATAGGAAAAGACATTCATTAGATTATGAGTACGGGAGGCAATTATGAAAATGGAAGGTATTAGCATCCTTTCCATCCGTAGTTATCTACGGGCTCTTAGTTGCTTAGCTCACTTTGAAAAATTTGCTTTTTGTGTTTGTGATTTGAAAATGTTTTGAAAAGGCATTTCGCTTTGACTTTGTAATGATTCTCGTTGGAATGTATACGAAGTGTTCAAAAATGTTTGTTTGGAAAATGTTTAACTTTGTAATGATTCTCGTTGGAATGTATACAAAATGTTTGAAACGTTTTTGCAAAATGTGAGGTGTGAAAAGTATTTTGATCGGAGCAAGCAACAAAGTCTTATTACCTACTCAGAATGGTCATTTCCATGTGATTTTCCATCTCCTTTAGAATAACGCTATCCATACCAATAGTTGGTAGGTAACTTTATTCGTTTGGATGTGAAGGGACAATCGAAGGGTCATCGTATGGTCATAGATGGAATCATGTAAGGACACCTTAGCAAATTCTTAGAGACGATCATCACATTCGTAGGCAACAATCGAGGGACGAGATCATATATTCGTAGGCAACATCGTGGGTCATCGAGGGAGTATGATCTTTGTATCGAAGGGACTATGATGATGTTATTCATAAGCGTCTTTGCTAATGGTACCCCGACGTTTGAGGGACATGACCATTGTTTTTCGAGAGAGGATACCCAATGGTGTGAAAGTGTGTTGTATTCAGATATATTATCTTGAGATTAGAAGTGATCTAGGGTTGATTGTAGTCTTAGCATGCAAACCCTAATTACTAGCAGTTAGATATATGTACATGAAATTAAAGATGTGGAAAGTAAAAGTGCGGAAATGTAAATCCTACGCTATTACATGGCTTTGGGGCAGATACATAATAGGAGTACGGAAAGTAAAGGTAGAAAATGTAAATCTACGCTATTACAGAATAACAACTTTGTGACCTATACATCTTTTCTAGAATTGTAAATGCGAAATAATATAAATAGTTAGAATAATAAGAAAATGCTAGTGAAAATATTTTGGAAAATTAGTAAAAATATTTTTTAGGTTAGTAACCCTAATTATATGAAGAAAATATTTTTTGGATTGATTTTAATGTGAAAAAAGTAATTAAAAGCTAATTTATGATTAATTAACAATTAATTAAGATAAAAGTGAAAAATATGATTTTTTAATGTCAAAAATTAAATAAGTATTTTTATGACCTAAATGCAAAAAGAATTTTTTTTTGGTGATTTTTGTAGTATTTTTGAAAAATGTTTAAAAGGAAATTAAATTAAAAAAATAAAAATATGAGGAAAATATGAAAAATATAGAAAACAAAGGTTAGTTTTGAAAGAGGTAAAAAAATATATGTAGGAACTAGGGATCGAACCCTGGTCCTCTCCCTCACACGCGCGCCCCCTTGCCATTTGTGCCAACCTGTTTTAGTGTTAGTAACATGGAACGATTTGATTATAAGGGAAATTGATTTCTGAATATTAATACAAAGCAAAACGCCGCGAAGGGTCATCGTCCCCACTTTTAAATTTGCCACAACCTTACCCACGGCTTCTCCGTGGGTAAACTTATACCTACGACTCTTGTCCATCACCATAGGACCTGCAATTTTGAAAAATCCAATACAAGCAATATAAATTTATAATGAAGGCATGGATCGATTGAAAATTTGCTCCTGAACACAAATATGTCCCTAGTTTTGGCCAATTTTTCCTAAATGAGAAGATCCCGAATGAAGGCTTTGAAACCCTAACAATGGTCAATAATCATGAAGAAAATATACGCCAATCAATGCAAGAATATTTGATTTGAATCAAACCACAATTTTCCTTTTTTGAATCAATTTCAATCATTTATCTTGCCTAATCAAGCAAATTTCAAAACTGACAGCTTGTATGGCTTGCTTGGACTTTAAGAATGATAAAAAAATCAACCTTGCACTCAATGTTTGGATTTTATATCTTTTATTTTAATTAAATTGGATTTAAATGAATAAAAAACCAAAATAAAATATAAAAAGCACAAGGGCGTGGAAATGGGATTGGAGATTCTTATTTAGATTAGAAACAAGTTTGAATCAAGAAAACTTAGGTCCATTTAGAAAAAAAATGATTTTTCTAAGTATTTCTCTTCTTGCACTTCCTCAAAAATGTCAAACTTGCACAACTTGTATCTTGCTCAATTTTCAACATTTTTAAGTGTTCTTGGACTTTTTAGAAAGCTCAAGATATCCTCTAAACACTCATTTTGGTTTCATCTTCATTGAAGTTTCCATGTTCATGTTCACTTCTTTGCAAAAAGATAACTTTTTGTTGACATTTAGAAGGACCTCTAATGTTTTGATCCATAACTCTCAAATGATGCATTTTTAGCCAAAGCTTGTGACACATGAAGTTGTAGATAATTGAATTCCCTTCAAAATGAGATTTTGTGAAAAACTTTATGATAAAGTATGTGAAAGTTATGCATGGTCAAAGTTCTGTTGACTTTTTGTCCAAAAACCCTAATTTGGAAACTTTGACTTTTGATGAATGTGACTTAAAAATATTGATGTTGACAAAAAATGATGAAGTTTGACTGTATGTTGACCATAGTTGACTTTTTGTCCAATACAATTGATTTTCAACCATCTGAGCAATTGATTGAGTAAACTTGAGTTGTAAGGCTTGAAACTTGACATGGTGATCCCTTGGGACATATGAGGAGGTATGATGACCATTTGAGGTACTAGAACTTGATTTTGTCTTGAGAGAAGCAAAACCCTAGTTGTGGGTTGATTGCTTAGAAGAGGGTTCATCTGGTCAACCCTTGAGAAATTCTTGAATATGGAGATGTGGATTGTCTTGAAAAATAGGAGGAAAATTTTTGGGGTATAAGAGTTTCCCCTGTTCAATCTTCTTATACCTGAAGGTTTATATTGGTATGCTTGCCTTTCGTGACCTGAATGTGGAAGATGATTGAACACTCGAGTACACCTGAAAATTTGTACTCACTGGTATATGAAATGAGATCGTCAGTTGACGATGCAATAAAATGGGCTTGTAGATTCCATTTGGAGAAGCTGATGCTGGAAAGTGAGTCATACGTTAGACTCTACGCTTGTCTTGGAATGAGATTACCGGTACGTACTGATTTTTAACCAAATATGCAGCATTCTTGTAAATGGAGAGATGACCATATGTGATCGGAGATGGGCTTAAAGATGCCATATGGAGTAGTTGATGATGAGAGAGAGTCAGAATGAGGCTTCCTCTTGGTTGTATCTAGAATAAGTATTCGTCAGGCTGTAGATAGCTTTCCCGTCTTGTTTCAGGTATTAATCTATGTCCTGCTATCTGGTGATAACTTTTCTGGTCGTTAAGATAGTTTTTCCGTCTTGTTTCGGGTGTTAATCTTTGACCTTCCGTCTGGAAAGTAACTTTCACCTGCGGGGGAAAATTTAACTTGAAAGGATATGATTAGTTCTATGTAGATTATGATGCATGCAAGCATATGATAATGCATATGTTATGACTTTTGATGAATAATGTATGAATGTAGATGTTGTGGTATCTATAGAAACATTATGCTGGGGATCTTTGATTTCTGCTTGGGGATGTAGTGGTTGGTGACCCGGGATGGGGAATAATAGGAGTGTGGATTCCTCCGATGCACTATCTGACCAAGTTTCAGGTTTGGATATCAACACTGTTGAGGGATGATAATCTTGAAAGGTACTCAGCTGGGGATGAATATCTTGTATATAAACCTCACTGGGGAATAATGTGATACTGAATAACCTATTACTATTTGGAGACTGACATAATAAGTTGATTGATGATTTGTTACTGCTCGGGGACCAATGTAACAAAGTTGACGTTCACTCGCAGGGACTGACGTGACAATGTAGACGATCACTTCTCGGGGACTAATGTGATAAAGTTGATTGGATCACTGCTCGGGGACTGATGTGATGATGTTGATAGGATCACTGCTTAGGGACTAATGTGATAATGTTGATAGGATCATTGCTCAGGGACTACCGTGACGATGTTGATAGGATCACTGCTCAGGGACTAACGTGATAATGTAGATAGGACCACTGCTCGAGGATCAATGTGCTAAGTAGAAGTGTTGGACACTGTTGGAAGAAGATGATAGAGTAGTAATTTTCTGGAGAGATCCGTTTGTGTTGAGGGAGCGATGGCTTTGTGGGGACTGTAGAGATTATTCTTGTAGGAATATTCCTTTGTGCAAATGAATATGTGGGGATGTGTTGGTGACTTTAGTTGTCATCTCAACTCCTAGAGTTTGTAGTAATTATCGTTTCTGTTTGCTTTTTGTATGTTTGTGAATAGATATTTATTGTCAGATGCATATAATCATTCAAAGCAATCATTGGACTTTATGCAAACAAATAAAAGTAAAAATTTGAACTGGAAAAGAGAAACTGTATTGATTTTGAAAAAGGGCCTATAGATAGGAAGTCCGTGTACAAAGAGACAAAAATCCTAGTAAGAGGAAATTGTTGGAAACATTTGGAAAACAGTAAAAGCTATGTGGAAACAATCTCGTCGGGTTTCAAGCATGCTATTGCTCATATATTTTTGACTATCTCATCTCTTTGCTGTTAGAAGAAGGTGATTAAACTGACCTACGCCATTTGAACTTGATAGTAGTGTAGCCTGTAAGTAGATGATCTTGACGAGACATAGTCGTACGCTTTTATCCCTAACTTTTGCCTAGACCACCCTTTCGGTTTTCGCCACCGATACCTTTTTGCCCAAGCCGCCTTTGCAGGTTTTTGACTTGCCGGGTGTACATTTTTTGTATATACGTCCTTAATTTTTGCCCGAGCCTTTTTGGTTCATCAGGACGCCCTTATTTTTTCCTAGGCCATTCGACTTAGCGGGTCTCGTTTATGCGTAGTATTCTCGAGCTGTGAGTATCTTGTTTCACAGTCGGTAAAATTTTTGCTAAGGTAGTATATTACATACTCTTTTCGACCAGACTCGTCATGTTGGCCCAACACACACCCATGAAGTTCTCTAATATTGTTAAGTACATGATGAGAGGTATTCCTTCAACTGGTGGCATCAGGATATGAGGTTTCTGTAAGTACTCTTTGATTTTGTCAAAAGATGTCTGAAAATCGTCGTTCCATTTTACCACTTAATCTTTCTTCATTAACTTGAAGATTCTCTCACAAGTAGCAGTTAGATGTGCAATGAATCTGGCAATGTAATTCAGTCGTCCCAAGAAACCTCTGACTTCCTTCTCGGTACAGGGAGCTGACATTTCTTGAATAGCTTTGACCATGTCAAGATCAACTTCGATACCTTTACCACTGACAACGAATCCCGGGAGTTTGCTGGATCTGACTCCAAAGGTGCATTTGCTTGAATTTAGTCTCAATATGTATTTCTTCAGTCTGTCAAATAGCTTTTGCAAATGATCAAGATGTTCTTCTTCAGTTCGTGTGGCTGTATATCCTTTTCTTCTTGCTGTAGTAGTCTGGCAAGTTCTCCTGGCACTTCACAATCTTTCTCACCTTCGTCTTCGGCTTGGTAGATCGGATTATCGAAGTCATATTTAGAAATAACAAAGTCGTTATCGACGAGATTCAAAGTGAATGTGGATCTGCAGTGTATTATATGGGTGTGTGTAAGAACACATAGCTTTTGAAAGGGTGATAAAGTAAAAACAAAGACAGAGAGCACAATATTTGAATGCAAAAGTCCAATAATTTATTGAATGAAAATATGCAAATGACAAATAATAACCCTCATAAACGAGTCGTGGTTCCCTAGGCAAGGCACTAGGCTTAGAGTTTATTGTTCAAAGCATAAAAAGCATAAAAGCATAATAGAAAAAGCAATTACTCTTGTCTAAAGGAGATTGGTATAACATCTTCAGTCTTCCAATTGCCGAGTCCATCGCCTAGAGTCGGGAAGATCCAATTGTTGATGTCGAAGTCACCATCATCATTTTCTTCTATAGCATGTATTTCGTTCTTGTTGATGCGGAATAGAGATTTGTCGGCACGTTCGTGGCGTATCATCTTCTGACCTTTGGTAGTGAATCATAAACCAGTATTGTTAGATTTGAATATAAAATCGGGTAGCTGACCCCAAACGGTACAACCTCCTTCTTCAATTACAGCTCTGTCATCTTTTAGCGAGGCCATCTTCGGTGGAACTCTAGTAACTTTAGGAGTGACAGGAGAGTCGACAGGCATGACTCGTGGAACTACTTCGAAAGCTTGACAGGGATTTTCGACGAATTCGCCTTCTATTTCGATGTATCAGAATGAATGCAGATGGCTTACCATGTATTCTTCTTCTCCGCATACTATAACAACCTTCCCTTTTGCTGGGTATTTCAACTTGTGATGCAGGGTAGAGGTAACAACGCCTGCCCCATGTATCCAAGGGCATCAAAGTAGGAAATAATAAGCTGGACGGATGTCCATCACAAAGAAAGTAGAGTCAAAAGTCTGGGGACCCACTTTGATCGGAAAGTTGAGCTCTCCAAGTTCTGTTCTTTTTGAACCATCAAAAGCTCTTACAATTATGTCACTAGGTTTCATGACCACTTCTTCAGCATTAAGTAGGTCAGGAACGTTCTTAGGCAGGGCATTCAGAGCAGAGCCAGTATCCACCAATACGTGAGACAAAGTGATGCCCTTGCATTCAATAGAGATGTGCAAGGCTTTGTTGTTTTTTCTTTTGGCAGAAGTCAGATCAACATTAGAAAAGCCCAAACCATTGTCGGCAGTCAGGCTAACAATGCAACTTTTGAGTTGGTCAGCAGTAGTATCTTGCGGTATGTGAACATTATTTAGAAACTTCACCAAGGCTTTAGCATGAGCCTCAGAGCACAACAGCAAAGCTAGCATGGAAATCTTGGACGGAGTCTGTCCTAATTGTTCTACCACATTGTAGTCGCTCTTTTTAATGATCTTTAGAATTTCCTCCATTTCTTGTTTGGAGGTATCTTCAAAAACTTCCTTTGGTACTTCTGTCTGAGCATGCTGAGTCACTTTCTCTTTCCCTCGAGCCTCGGGAGTTGGTTCAATAGCAGGAACACGAAATGGTGTAGTAGTATCCTTCAGAGGAGAGATATCTGGAGAAAACACTCTTCCGGTTCGAGTTACTTTGCTTGATCTGGTGATATTGTCAATGTCAGGATTGGTAGCTTCAATTGTACTATCTTCAATGGTTAATGGTTCTTGCTTGACGCCATAGTAGTAAACTTCGGCTCCATAACTCTAAGGTATAGCTTTGTCCAAGGAATACGGAATTGATCTGGGTGAAGTAATAATGAGAGGTGCCACTCTAGGTGCAGGATCGTCAGAGGTGATCCTTATTGTGTTCACATCAACATATTGTTCCGGATAATCATCTCCCCATATGGTTGCCTTGACGTCTTCAATTGCAATCTTGTAGCTATCAGGAATGGTATACTTCACCATGAAATCATACTTTCCACTTGGCTGCCCCAAGGTATCCCATACTTCTGGTACGGCTTCGCTTACGTCTTCGATCTTTAAATTTTTAACATCTTCATACAGACCCTCTACAGATGGAGGTTTTATGAATAACACTTCTCGGTTGTCCATCATGCATTGAACATGTCTCTTCAACCAAGAACATCCATCTGATTCAGATGCACACCAATGGCAGTCGTTAAGACATTTTGGAAATACACCGACTTGAAACAAATCTTTCTTGACAGTCATCAGGGGAATGGTCAAGTCATTCACATTAAAGGCATAAGAGTCATTGTCAATGGCGTTGGCACTTTTACCATGGTCAAGCATTGGTGCATTGATCACATTCAGGGTTTCGATAGGAGGGTCGAATTAAACTTCCCGAGCTTCAATCATATCTTGAATCTTGTTCTTCAGGGCCCAATAGTTGTTGGTGTCGTGCCCTGGGCTGTTGGAGTGGTATGCACACCTTGCATTGGGATTGTATTTTGGAGAGGAAGTGTTGACATGTTGAGGAGGATCCCTCAAAGTAATCAGCTCTGCTTTCAACATGTGTTGTAGTGCTTGAGATAATGGCATGTTGATCTTCGTAAACTATCTTCATGGCGCATTCTGTCTTTGTGTGTTGTCTTTTTGAGGTTGTACTGGCGTGGGATTGGAGATCAAGACTTCCCCCATAGATTGATTGCGGTCAGTTTTGTCACGACTCTTCTGACCATACACAACAATGGCTTCTTTCTTCCTGCCAAAAGATCTCTTTGCAGCATTTGAAGACATCTCGACTTGTATTTTTCCGCTCTTGATTCCAGCTTCAATACGTTCGCCTGTCAGTATCAGGTCAACAAATTCGGATAAAGAGTTTCCAATCAGATGATTGAAGAATGGGCCTGTCAGCATTCCCATGAACATATCAACCAATTCCCTATTATACAAGGGTGGTTGAACTCTACCTGCTAGATCTCTCCATTTCTGGGTATACTCTTTAACTTCTTGTCACGACCCATAGACATGCTCTACAGTTGTATACAGGTTGGCGCCAATTCAGCATTGTATTGATACTGTTTGTAGAAAGCATCTGCCAAATTATTCCAAGTATGAATATGGGTATTCTCTAGTTGGTAATACCACTCCAACTGTGTTTCGGACAAACTCTCTTGAAAGAAATGTATCCACAAGTTCCTGTCTTCAGTATGAGGATGTATTTTCTGAACATATGACTTCAGATGCAGCTTCGGGAAAGAAATTACATCATACTTAGCAAAGGTAGGGACCTGAACTTGCGGGGAATTACCACTCAGGGAACCAGACTCAGATCATCAAAGTTTAATCCTAACATTTTCAGACTCTCCACAACATTCAGGCGATCTTCAAGTTACTTGTACTTTTCTTCGTTAGGATACTGCTCGCTCATATAGTCTTCCTCTTCGTTTTCAGACTCATGATGGCTTCCTTCATTGTTTTTGACGCTACCTTCAGTTTCACCGCTGTTGTCTGAGAACTTAAGCTGTCTGACCACCTTGACTGGACCTATGTACCTTTTCCCCATGTTGAGGATTCCAATGGTCTTATTCTTTCTGGAGATGAGCTTCTTCATATCTTTTTGACCTTGAGCTAAGTTGGTGAACATTTCCTGGAATTGAGTGTTCTGAGCTGGGAGATCTTTGACAGTCTATTCGAGAGCCATTTCTGTGGAAATAAACAGCGAAAGAATAAGAGAATCGGTCTTCAGAGTACCTGTTATGAAATGTTGTGCTATGATATGCAATGTTATACAATGCCATGTTTTCGAGGACCTTAGGAATTTAAATTTGGTAAACAAGTAAGAACAAACTTTTTATTAGTTGACTTAGTAAGTACAAATAAAAGTTCAAATAGTAAAATGAAATTCCTAGAGCTTAGGTCTCCAATACTCTTTTATCGCTTGCGTAGCATTGAGCTTCGAAGGTATACCTTTCTTCTTTGAGTTGAACCCAGGATCTCTTTAATTCTTCAAAATCAGTAGGCATGCCTAGATGAAGAATGGTATAGGGTTCGTCACCTATAGCAATAAGTTCCATGATCACTTGCAGGATAGTAGTAAATGGCATCATGAGGTTTTGAACGCGAGCTCGTACCCATTTCAGGTAAGGTTCCCAAGGAATATAATTTTTATGCCCCAAGGTCTTGGTATCAGTTTTCTTCACCATGCCCCAAGCGTGCACAAATCTTCAACGATAACCATGGAGATCGTTGTTGTAGTCAAATACGATGTCTTGAAGAAGCTTATCATGAGGACCGTCTCTTCGAGCATAACCAAACTGTCGTAGCGCTAGGGAAGGGTTGTAAGTGATACCTCCCCTAATGCCAAGGAGTGGTACATTAGGTAATTCTCCACAACACTCAATGAATGTGAAATCCTTTTGAAAGTAAAGACACCAACGAATATCTGAATGAGAGAGTGACATCAACCTTTGAGACCATTTCAACCTTTGCTCGTTCTTCATTACTGACTGAGGAAGGTGCGAAATAAACCACATGTATAATAAAGGTATGCAACACATGAGAGTCCCTTGTCTTTTCATAGTACGAGTGTGGAGAGAATGCAAAATATCTCCAAGAAAAGTAGGCACAGGATTATGAGTGAGGAAAATCTTGATAGCATTTACGTCTATGAATTGGTCTAGATTAGGAAATAGCACCAAACCATAGATGAGCAAAGCCAAAATGTATTTGAAAACATGGAAACTCATGGCTTTTAGGAGTTCTCGATCTTTCTTTATCAGAAATTTGGCAAGCAAGCCCTTAACTCCACTTCGTGTCTCCCAATTGTCTTCAATGTCTGATCGCTTTAGATGTAACGCTGATGCAATGTCTTCGTACATCGAAACTTTTTCTGAACCGGTGAATGGTATCTGATCAAGAATGGGTATCCCAAGTAGCTTAGAGAACTCTTCCAATGTAGGTACCAACTGATAGTCTGGGAAAGTAAAGCAGTGATGCTTCGGATCGAAGAACTGGAATACGATGCTCATCATATCTTCTTTAAAACCGGAGGTGACCAAGTCGAGTAGATAACCATGTCTTTTGATGAACTGAGATTGATCGGGAATTTCTAAGACAAACTCCTTGAGTTGAGAAGGTATACCCATAAAGTTGATTCAGATAGTTTTCCTGGAAGCCATAACCCTACAACAAAGAGCAAAGATAAACCCCTAGGTCCTTGAAATGGTTAGAAATGATATGATGTTATGATGTCATGATGTCATGTTTAAATAGCACACACAAGAAATTCACACAATAGCCCTAGGTTTAAGGCTTGCATAAGGTATAAGTGTCTACCCTACCGGAGTTTGAGTGGGTTCAACCTGTCCTATAATAATAACCGGGTTCTAGGAATCTTATATCATCGATCTTTCTTGCATGCTTTATTTCAATACGACTACCAAGTGGTCGACCAAAACATCCTGAGAGTCAAATCTTAATGAGCGTAGAATTGAGTATCAACCCACCACAGTCTGCACCGAAGTCGGCTATCTCACTACCTTCTAATAGCCAAGATGGGTCAATTAGGATTCTAAAGTTGAGTTAATGCTTGATGACACCACGCAGATGCCAAATATTTCCTCAACTGAACATGAGGAACATCGGGACATCCAAAGTGTTACACTAACCGTAGCCATCATTTTGACTGTTTCGGTATACGCCTAACAGTCACGATGATTTATTGCTACTTACCTAAGGAAACTTGGATCCGGGTGTAGGATCCCCCATAAATATAATACCCAAGCATCCCTTAAAGATAAAGCAGACAAATCTAACATAAAGCAATAAAGGTGATCTTATAGCCCTAAGGTAGCCTTTCTTTAGGTAGTCCCCAGCAGAGTCTCCAGCTCTATAACACGGTGGGAGAACTGACTTGTTTGTTTTGCGTTCTATCGCAAATATTATGGATAGCAAGAGTCGCCATCGAATGTTATTTTATCCAATAAAGGGAAGGTGAAAAGAACAGGAAAAGACCTTCATTAGATTCTGAGTACGGGAGGCAATTATGAAAAGGGAAGGTATTAGCATCCTTTCCATCTGTATTTATCTACGGGCTCTTAGTTGCTTAACTCACTTTGAAAAATTTCCTTTCTGTGTTTGTGATTTGAAAATGTTTTGAAAAGGCATTTTGCTTTGACTTTGTAATGATTCTCGTTGGAATGTATACGAAGTGTTCGGAAATGTTTGTTTAGAAAATGTTTAACTTTGTAATGATTCTCGTTGGAATGTATACAAAATGTTTGAAACGGTTTTGCAAAATGTGAGGTGTGAAAAGTATTTTGAATGGAGCAAGCAACATAGTCTTATTACCTACTCAGAACGGTCATTTCCATGTTATTTTCCTTCTCCCTTAGAATAAGGCTAACCATACCATTAGTTGGCAGGTAACTTTATTCGTTTGGATGTGAAGGGACAATTGAAGGGTCATCTGGTCATTGAAGGCAACATGTAAGGATACCTTAGCAAATTCGTAGGGACGATCATCACTTTTTGTAGGCAACAATCGAGGGACGAGATCATATATTCGTAGGCAACATCGTGGGTCATCGAGGGACTATGATCTTTGTATCGAAGGGACTATGATGATGTTATTCATAAGCATCTTTGTTAATGGTACCCCTATGTTCGAGGGACATGACCATTGTTTTTCGAAAGTAGGATACCCTAAGGGGTGTGTAAGTGTGAAGAGTGTGTTGTATTCAAATATATTATCTTGAGATTAGAAGTGATATAGGGTTGATTTTAGTCTTAGCATGCAAACCTTAATTACTAGCAGTTAGATATATGTACAGAAAAGGAAAGGTGTGGAAAGTAAAAGTGCGGAAATGTAAATCCTACGCTATTACATGGCTTAGGGACAAATACATAATAAGAGTGTGGAAAGTAAAGGCAGAAAATGTAAATCTACGCTATTACAGAATATAAACTTTGCGACCTATACATCTTTTCTTGAATTGTAAATGCGAAATAATGTAAATAGTCAGAATAATAAGAAAATTTTAGTGAAAATGTTTTGGAAAATTAGTAAAAATGTTTTTTAGATTAGTAACCCTAATTATATGAAGAAAATATTTTTTTTTGGAATTTTTTGGATTAATTTTAATGTGGAAAAAGTAATTACAAGCTAATTTATGATTAATTAACAATTAATTAAAATAAAGGGAAAAATATGATTTTTTAATGTCAAAAATTAAATAAGTATTTTTATGACCTAAATGCAAAAAGAAAATATTTTTTGTGATTTTTGTAGTATTTTAGAATTTTTTTTAAAAGGAAATTAAATTAAAAAAAGAAAAATATGAGGAAAATATGAAAAATATAGAAAAAAGGTTAGTTTTTAAAGAGGTAAAAAAATATATGAGGAGCCAGAGATCGAACCCTGGTCCTCTCCCTCACGCGCGCGTGCCCTTGCCATTTGTGCCAGCCAGTTTTAGTGTTAGTAACTTGGAACGATTTGATTATAAGGGAAATTGATTTTTGAATATTAATACAAAGCAAAACACATGCGAAGGGTCATCGTTCCCACTTTTAAGTTTGCCACGGCCTTACCCACGACTTCTCCGTGGGTAAACTTATACATACAGTTCTTGTTCGTCACCATAAGACCTGCAATTTTGAAAAATCCAATACAAGCACTATAAATTTATAATGAAGGCATGGATCGATTGCAAATTTGCTCCTGAACACGAATATGTCCCTGGTTTTGGCCAATTTTTCCTAAATCGGAAGATCTCGAATTAAAGCTTTGAAACCCTAACAATGGCATATGCTCGTATCTGCATCTAAAATCAAATTAAACGACCCAGAAAGCTTGCAAACATCATCACGATCAAGAACATATAATCAAATCATGTTTATGAAGCATAAATAATAGAAATCGAATTTGATATAGGAGTATGCAAACCATGATTGTGTTTCTTTGATTCTGGGTGTTTTGATAGCTTGTGAGTATTTGGAATCGATCAGAGAGGCACGATGGAGCTATCAGGATACTTGGAATGGCTTGAAACAAGGCAAAACCTTGGCTGCTAGTTGCTTGGATGCCACAGATTCCTTGAGCTTGGTTAGGGTTCTTATGGAATGATTTTTTTGTCCTTGAGAGGCTGGGATCAATGTATATATATATATATAATAGATGGAATTAGGTCAATAATCATGAAGGAAATATATGCCAATCAATGCAAGAATATTTGATTTGAATTAAACCAAAATTTGCCTTTTTTTTGAATCAATTTCAATCAATTCTCTTGCCTAATCAAACAAATTTCGAAGTTGACAGCTTGTATGGCTTGCTTGGACCTCAAGAATGATAAAAAATCAACCTTGCACTTAATGTTTGGATTTTATATCTTTTATTTTAATTAAATTGGATTTAAATGAATAAAAATCCAAAATAAATAAAATAAAAAGAACAAGGGCGTGGAAATGGGCTTGGAGGTTCTTGTTTAGATTAGAAACAAGTTTGAATCAAGAAGACATGGGCCCATTTAGAAAAAAATTGATTTTTCTAAGTATTTCTCTTCATGCACTTCCTAAAAAATGTCAAACTTGCACAACTTGTATCTTGCTCAATTTTCAACATTTTTAAGTGTTCTTGGACTTTTTAGAAAGATAAATATGTTCTATAAACACTACTTTTAGTTTAATCTTCATTGAAGTTTCCATGTTCATGTACACTTCTTTGCAAAAAGATGACTTTTTGTTGACTTTTAGAAGGACCTCTAATATTTTGATCCATAACTCTCAAATGATGCATTTTTAGCCAAAGCTTGTGAGACATGAAGTTGTAGAGAATTGGATTACCTTCAAAATGAGATTAAGTGGAAATTTTTTGATAAAGTATGTGAAAGTTATGCCTGGTCAAAGTTCTGTTGACTTTTTGTCCAAAAATCCTAATTTGGAAACTTTGACTTTTCATCAAATCTTGACTTTCCTTGATGAATCATGATCAACCCTTGATCATATTATGAATGTGACTTCAAAATATTGATGTTGACAAAAAATGATGAAGTTTGACTGTATGTTGACCATAGTTGACTTTTTGTCCAATACAACTGATTTTCAACTATTTGAGCAATTGATTGAGCAAACTTGAGTTGTAAGGCTTGAAACTTGATATGGTGATCCCTTGGGACATATGAGGAGGTATGATGACCACTTGATGTACTATAACTTGATTTTGTCTTGAGAGAAGCAAAACCCTAGTTGTGGGTTGATTGCTTAGGAGAGGGTTCATCTGGCAACCCTTGAGAAATTCTTGAATATGGAGATGTGGATTGTCTTGAGAAATAGGAGGGCAAATTTTGGGGTATAACACATGATGTTCCAGATGTTGAAACTTTTCAACACAACATGTTAAGGCATTCTAGATAGGATTATAAGTTGAGAATCCTACTGTACAATTACATTGTTGTTGCTATTATTTGTTTTATTAAAACTTTGCCAATTCATACAATTCAGGAACTTACAAGCTTGTTATCCAGAATAAAGGGGCCTTGTAGTTTTTTCTTCTGTTATGCAAATCCATTGGATTTTCTTATATAGTGTCCTCTAATGTATGTGGGTGAGTACCCCTTGTACTCTAGTAATATAATATCATTTCTTATTAAGAAAAAGAGTTTAATGGATATGCACCGACAATGTAAAATAGTTTTATACTATCATTCAATAGTAAACCAATAATCTGTCATATCATTACTTTTTTTAAAAAATGAAATGGTCATGTGTCCTGTTGATAGTGTAAAATCAATTTACACTGTTTGAACAT
Source organism: Vicia sativa (assembly GCA_021764765.1). Taxonomy (NCBI): domain Eukaryota; kingdom Viridiplantae; phylum Streptophyta; class Magnoliopsida; order Fabales; family Fabaceae; genus Vicia; species Vicia sativa. Next base: position 54,804,087 of record CM038794.1, on the reverse strand, counting down.
CACCCATTTTCTCTAAAAGAAATTGAAGATATTTTAAAGTTTAAATTCTAACAAGTTATAGATATATATTAACAATTTATAATTAAAAAGTTTTTAATTTTTATTGAACAATTATGTAAAATCATTTTATAGTTAATGTATATATCTTGTACAATACAAATCTATGAAAAATATGGTTAATGCAATAGCAAATGTCTTTCTCTCTTCACAACGATTCTATTTCTTTTAATACCCAACACTCTTTAAAGACAGGTATGTCATATGTTGAAAGAACAAAATAGAATTTTATTTTTATTTTTATAAGCAATGAGGTAGACTTTACATCAAAAGAGTACAAGGGTACTGGCCCGTTTACAAAGTCATTACAGAATGAGGAAATCCAAAATATTCTTACACTAAAAATAAAAGTTTAAAGCACCCTTCAATTTCAATATGATAATATACCAAAACCAAGAGGTAAGTCTAATCTTCTAAAAAACCTTCCCAACAATTTCAACCTCGTTATTAAGATGGTCACATTGCACTTACACCAAAGAGACCAAAAAGTTACCAACCACAACAATAATCTCTTCCTAACCGAAACTTTCCATTTTAAGGGTTCTAAGAACCACAACAAGTGTTCAATGATAGAAGCAGATTGCCCATGCTGAACACCAACCCACAAAAGCCCCTTGTTCTAGACCCTACATGAAAAAGGGAAAAAGAAACAGATGGGCAATTGATTCACCAAGAACATTGCATAAACACAAACATTTAAATCACTATTTGGTAAGACACCCCTTTTAGATAACTTTTCCACTGTAGCAATTTTGTTCTTCACGCATTTCCAACCGAACACCTGAATCTTTGATGGAACTTGAGTTCTCCAAATGTGATCCACAACCACAAAGAGCACCATGACCCAAGAATGACAGACTGCCATGACATATAAACTCCACTAATCGAAAATGAGACTGCCCTTTATGAAAACTAGACAAAAATATCCTCTTCTCCTAACTTTGGACAAACAAAAAAGAAAATGGTTCTCAACTTCAACAACTTTGTTTGCTTTCAATAGAAAACCCTTAAACTTCTCAAATTTATCCGAGAACACCTTTCTAACAAAGAAAATGCATTACTAATATTCGATAGTTCAACTATTGCAACACATAAAAGAAAAATATTTAAAAAACTAAGGTGCACAACATCACATTCCTTATAAAAATGCCCTTTTGATGCATTATTACAAACTTCTCTAAAAAAAGAGTTTTATATTGTCGAAATTTGACAAGTTTATTAATGTCACATTCCCTTGATGACAATTTTGACATATAAAAATTCGCTGAAGTATCAATTCAATTATCTTATAATAAGAAGAAAAAACACATAATATACCTTATTGTTATTCTGGCTACTTCTCCTATATGCCTTCAACAAATATCATAATTACTAGCTTTACTAAACACTCACTGTTTTTTTACTCCAACATTTGTGATGCAATAATGCTATTTGACAATTTAAATATAAAAAAATAGAAGATAAAGGAAATAAAATTCAATCCCAAATGCACAGTGTTAAAGATAAAATTGGTTCGTGCATCCAGTCTGGGAATTTTGACATATGTTTTATTTAAGAAACCAAAATTCAAGTGGTGGATTGTTTACTAGTTGCAGAATTCTGGGGAAATAAGAAGCGCATTGGCATTTGCGCAAGGTGTAGAAATTCAGATTGTAAGGATTTCAAATCCTTCTTTGAGGATATGAAGCTCATCGACGTGCCTTGTGTATGAGGATGATATATGTGGTTTAATAGCGTGGGGAACGCTATAAGCAGGCCGAACAAATTTTTGCTCATGGAAAACATCATTAGAAACTGGAAGATTTCGAGGAAATGGGTGGGAAAACGTGATATTTCTAACCATTACCCCCATTTAGTTGAAACCATGTGAAAAGTATTGGGGTCCCAAACCTTTTAGATTCAACAACTGTTGGCTTAAACGTAAATACTTTGGGGCATTTATTGAGGAAGAATGGAAGACGCTGTGTGGAGGGAAGGCTTCGATTTAAAGAGAAGCTTAAAATGTTAAAGGAGAAATTGAAGTGGTGGAATAAAATGGTTTTTGGTTGGATTGATCTTAATGTTGACAAAGCGGTTAAGAAGCTAAACGAGTATGACGAGTTACTGGTTCTTAAATAGGAGGATGATTGTACTAGGCTCGTAGAAGAAAGATCTAAGTCGATAGAATTTGATGTGGAAAAATTTGAATTTTAAGGAAAGTATTATAAGACAAAAGTCTAGACAAGTGTCGCTGAAAGAAGGGATCAAACTCCATTTTTTTCATAATCCACCAAAGAAAGAATTAGGAGAAATCATATTTCTATTTTAGAAACTTATCTTGGTAAGGTGGAAGGGTGTTGGAAATTAAGGAGGCGGTTAGAGGAGTCATTTCAAATATTTCTTCAAAGAAGGTTGTTCCTCAAGATGGTGTCGAACGTGTCGTTTCAACGCTTGAAGAGGAGGATAATTTAGACTTGGAGGCTCCTTTTAGCGAGGAGATTAAGGAAGCGGTTTGAAGTCGGATGGTAATAAAAGTCTAGGCTCGACTTTTCTTTTGATTTTTGAAGACTAAGGGATCTTATTAAGGAGGATGTTCTTGCTTGTGAATGACTTTCATACCAAGTCTAAGTCAAAGGTTGTACATCGTTGTTTCTTACATTGATACGTAAAGTCTTCAATCTGCAATCTTTTGGATTATAGGCCGATTTTCTTGGTAGGTGTATGTACAAGATTTTGGCAAAATTGTTGGCTTCAAGATTGAAGAAAGTCATAGAAAACCGATTTGAAACAACTGCCTTCGCCCGGAGAAATATTTTAGATGGCGTTCTTGTGGTGAATTAGATTCTCGACTGGCTAAAAGAGAGAAGAGGAACCGCATGATTTTAGAAGTTTATTATGAGAAAGCCTACGATATTGTAAGTTATAATTACTTGAGATTTTGTATGGACAAGACAGGGTTTGGTTCTAAATGGAGGACGTGGATTGAGGCAGTGTTTAGTATCACTATGTCGATTTTAGTTAACCAAGTGCAACTATGGATTTTGTGTAGAAAGAGGTTTCGCGCCAAGGCGATCCACTCGCCTTTCTCTTGTGATTTCTATGGAGGGGTCATATCATGAACAATGCCATGTATAGGGATTTCAAGGTTTTTCGTAAATGATGACATCTCTTTCGATATGCTACAATTGCGATGACACTATTATTCAGAGGAGGAAGTATGGAGAATTTATGGGTATGAAAGGTGTCTTGAGGGATCAAAATGATCTTGGGCCTAAAAGTTAACTTCTTCAAAAGTAAGATTTTCGAGTTAATTTAAGTGAAGGGTGTTTGTCCATGGCGGACGATTCCTATCCCGTGGCATTGAAAATGTCCCTTTAAATTTGGGTGTGAGAATCGAGATAGCCGAGTAAAATTCACACGTGGAAAGATGTTATCAACAATGTCGCTAACATACTTTCATTGAAAGAACAAACTTCATTGGGAGGAAAGGTAATTTTGATCGCTTTTGCTTTGAGTTCTACCCATGTTTATTCTTTATCCTTTTATAAACCCATATGAAAGTGTTGAAAGAAATTATGAAGGATCTGCGAATTTTCTTTGGGAGGTTCAAGCGAGAAATGACTATTCATTGGGTTAGTGGGAGAAAGTGTGCAAACCAAGAAGGAGGGTGGCCTAAGTATTAAGAATCTTGAGCCTTCAATATGACATTGTTATCTATGGAAATGGTGGATTATGAAAGAAAATGATGCGATTTCGAGTGGTCTTTTGTAATAATCTTAATTATTTAATTACTTATTTAATTTAATATTTTCAGATATTTTTCCGAATAATTGGTAATATTGTACAATGCCAATTTAAGTCATTATATGATTATAAGGTGATTAAATAAGTGGTGGAATAATATTAATAATACTAATAATATTAGAATTGTAGAAATTGCTATTAAGTGGGCTAAGTTATTATGTAGTAGAAAGTGGTGTAGTCTAGTAAGCTCAATAAGAGTAATAATAATAATGTCATTATTTTAAGAGAAGTAGAATAGAATAAAATAGTGTTGGTGGTTTATGAGCAGAGGAGAAAAGGTTTGGGGAAAAGAAGAGAAGAGTAGGTTGCAAGCTCGAGGCTAGGTCAAATCTCCATCTTTGAGCAAATCAACCTCCGATTCACAAGGTAATGGTTCTTTCTTTCTAATCGGGAACATGATGGATGATAGGTAGTCGAGGTTTATAATCTTGCAAGTTTTTGTCTTGTTATTGAGGATGAATTTCAAATTGATGCTCGATAATCCATGAAATTTGTTGAATGAATTAATAAATGTTGTCTTTGTTTGATTCCCCATGTTGCAAGTACCTTAGCTTCGATTCGCTTTGGTTGGGGTGTGTTGGATGCCAAAAGTTTGGAAAATGGTACGAGGAATATGCAAACGCCGAAAAACCTAATCACGCCCAACAGCGAATCGAGTCCTCGCTAAAGTCGTGGCGCGGGTGGTTCGCGACGCTTTCATGTAGTTTTGAACACTTTTTCGATTTTTGAATCATTCCAATTTAAGCACTGAACTAGGGAACTTTGAGTAGGCTTCCATGAGTAAAATAATGCTAGTAATTAATAAGGAATGATACCGAGTTGATTAGAAATAGTTTCAATTAGTATGTTGGTAGTTGTAAGAGGTATAACCGATTAACTAAAATTTGGAGGAATCAAGGAATGGCTCGATACACTAGTAAGCTATCGAGCTGTTTGTTTTGGTGAATTTATGTTCAATGTAATGAATTGCAAGTATAAAGTTTGTTTTTGTCTTAAATATGGATAATTTAGTCGAGGCTTAAAAGCCAATGTTGAAAGTTGTTTGTTGTTCAAAGTTGTTTATTGTTCTAAGTTGTCTCGTTGTAGTTGTTGTTGTTGTTGTTGTTGTATGCCATACATGATAGTCGATACATTGCATTTTATTCATTGAGCTATGCTCACCCATGTTGGCCTAGATTGGCAAAATGTTGAAAGTTAAAGGCTTATGCCTTGTTGATGCCTCTTGTAAACGGCATATTTCGAGGTTGGGAGTTTTATTCGATGGTACCACATGCATCTTCATTTGTCCAAGTTGAAAACCATAACAAGCATAATGATATGGTGTGGTTAAATGTGTTTGTTGTTGATTGGTCATGAGATGGCAAAATAGTGACTTTTATATAATTCTAACTATATATTATTTATCACGATCTCAATTATATAGTTTGATATGTCACCCTTTCATTTATTTCATCGCTGCTTTATATTGGTAACGCAGTAATAAGGAGGAGAAATTTATCATTTTTAGTTCAAGTTCTGTCATCATTGTGAATAAGTAAGACTCGGGAAAAATGAACACTTGTCTTATTTGCGCTTTAATGTTGAACTTATGTCTTGATTGAAGAGTCTATTATGTTGATTTGTTTATGACTCAAAAGATGATATGTCTTATATGAAAACTATTATGATTCCGTCATGTGATTAATGAAGTCGCTTATGTTCAAGACTAAAATTATGCCAGTTAGTTCCGCTTCTTTAAAGTGTTATGTATCCGCTGAATAAAAATGGTAGGTTTATGTTTAAGTTGAAAAGTGTGACATCCTAATTATGTTAGAAAATTTTATAACGCGATTTTATTGATTAATTACGGGTAGAATTGTGTTACATTAGTGGTATCGTGAGTAGGCCGGTCCGTCGGTCAAGTCAGGAGTCTTTAACTATCGCGATGGTATTTAGTCTAATTTTGTTTGTTGTCAGAGTGATAAGCCCAGATGGCTGGAAGGAACGATGCTGCATTATCCGCTTCGCAAGCCGATGGCTCGTGCATGCGTAATCAATCAAATGCCGACGAGAATGCCGGGTCTCGTAGTTCTGGAGACTTCCTAAGGAGAGAATCCACCGATGTTCAAGGGTAAGCATGATCCCGATGGAACACTAGAATGGTTGAAGGAGATTGAGAGGATCTTCGTGTGATGGACTACACTCCAACATAAAAGGTTCATGGGACTCTATATGCTAGCAATGAGGCTAATGACCTGTGGCTAGATAATGCCGTAGATCGAAGTCGCAGTGAGGAAATCACTGGTCAGGTTCCGTAGGGAATTATTAAGGAAGTACTATCGAAGATGTTCTGTAAGAAAAGATTGAGTTCCTTGAGTTGAAGCAACAAGTCCGCTAATTATGGCGTCACAAGTTCATTGAGTTAGGTAAGTTCTATCCACATTTTGATGGAGAATGTGTGAATTTTCTAAGTGAATCAAGTTTGAGAACCGCAGCACCGAAATCAAGAAGGTTGTTGGCCATCGAAGATTCGTGGTCTTTTTTGATTTGATTGATAGTTGCAAAATATTTGAAGAGGATAATGATGCTCATCACAAGATTGTTAGTGATAAGAGACAAGAATCAATGTGATCCGCTGCGATAAGCCGACGATGGAAATGTAAACAAAGAGTTTCTCCGGGTCGAGGACTAGTGGGGAGACGCCCTGCTAGGGTCAGATGCTACAAATATGTGCAACCCGATAACAAGAGCAAAGTGTTAATGCCGGTAAAGAGGTGTTTCCGCTAGGTAAGATTGGGAATGCGATATCCGATCGCAAAGCACAAAGAAGATGATCCGTCAGCGATGGTGAAGAGGGACACATTGTTAGTCCTGTTCAAAACCAAAAAGGGGAAGGCTAGTGAAAAGCATTTGCTTTGGCCGAATCCAACAACTAATGAGGATAGCTCATTGAGGTACATGTTTCATTAATAATATGCCTTTTAATTACTATTATTGATATCGTGCTACCTATTATTTTATTGTTGTCGATTATGTCGAAAGACTGGTCTTATGTTTTCTACTAATGGAGAAACGTTGTTTCAAATTTTGGCTAGGGATCTTGACTACTTCTCTTGTATGTTGAATTGCCTTTGTCGATCTTCGACAAAGACTTCACCGCCGATTTGATTTTTTGCCGTTAAGAGGACTAGATGTGATCTTTGTACGAACCGTTAGTGTATAACTATGTTCATATCAATTGTTATAACAAGTCTTTGAGGTTTTCTACCCTAAAGAGGAAGCGAGTGATTTGTTGACCGGTAAATAGTTGAGGCAATTGATGCAAGACGAAGCGCAGATGTTCTCGCTGATGGCGCCGTTGTTCGTTGAGAATCAAGTTAGAACGGACGAAGTCAGTGTGGGCGCGAGAATTTCCTCGTTGTTCCCCGATGAAATTCCTCATGTACCTCCTAAAAGAGAAATTGAATTTCTTGATCTTGTACCCACCTATTTCTATGGCACCGCATGTGATGTCTCGATCCGAGTTGTTTGAATCGACGAAGAAATTAAGAGCTGCTGAGAAAGTTTGAAACCAAGTGTATCACCGTGGGAGCCAGTGTTGCTGGTAAAGAAGACGGATGGAAGTATGAGACTTTGGTCGATTATCCACAATGAATAAAGTGACGATTAAGAACAAGTACCCGCTTCCTAGAATTGATGACTGATGGATCAATGGTGGGTGATAGTGTTTTTTAAGATCGATTGAGATCCGAATATCACTAGATTGAGTGAAAGAAGATGATATCGTAAGACCGCATTCAGACTCCTGTGATGGACACTACGTAGTATTCTGTGATGCCTTTCAATATTTACACATTACGAGTATTCATGGAGTACATGAACCGTATTTTTCATACTTACTTGATCGATTTGGGTGGTATTCATCGATGACATTTTGATTTACTCTAACCCAAGCAATATGTAACTCCTAAGAGTCAGGTGGTGTTTGAAGGAGAATGAGTTATACGAAGTCATTCCAAGTGTGAATCCGTTGAAAGAGGTTAGTTTTGCCATGTCATTTATGGTATTGGCATCATTGCGGATAATTCTAAAATCGACGGTGTGTTCCAATGGGAAACTCAAGCTCACATCGAGATTGCTTCTCGATTACCCAAGCATTATAGACGCTTATCGGGCGGTTTTCTAAGTTGGCACCCCGCCTGACTAAGTTGACCTAAGTTAAAAGCCTGTGTGGATATTCGATGTGAAGAAACTTTCAATGAGTTGAAAAGAGGTCGACGCCGGCTCCATTGACTTTACCTAATCCAGAGAGCCTTGTTGTGTAATCGTGATGTCTTGTCTGATGGGTTGGGTGGTGTTCTTATGCAGAATGGTAAAGTGGTTGCTATGCATCTAGGCAATTGAGGACTCAAAAAAATTATCCCACGCACGATCTTGAATCGTCATAAAGTGGTCTTTGTGGTTGAAAATTTGAGGCATTATATTCGTGGTTCTGATTTGTGTTTAATGACCATAAGAGTTGAAGTACCTTTTGATAAAAAAGAGTTGAAATGAGGCGTCAAGATGGTTAGTAGTTATGAAGGATTATGATTTCTTTGAATTATCATCCTAAAAAGCTAATGTCAGGTTGATGCTTTGCCGAAAGACTTTTGATACGTCTCATAATGGTTAAGGAGTGGAGTTGATCGAGCAATTCGAGATTTGAGTTTGGTTTGTGATGTGACACCACACAGTGTTATTTGGGAATGTTAAAGATCAACAATGACTTTCTCGACAACATCGCAGGCTCAAAAGCTGATGCGGTCAGGATCTGATGGTAGAACCGATCGACCCGAGAATGATGATTTCAAGTTGGATGCGCAAGTGTGGAGATTCCAGATCGTGATATGTATTCCGATGATGAAGCGATTAAGAAAGTGATTTGAAGAGGAAATACAAAGCAGCTGAGTATTCATCCAGAGCTACGCCAAAATGTATCAAGACTGGGCGGCTTGCTTGGTGGCCTAGCATGAAATATGATGTGCGCTACCAGGTATGCTTGTTTGAATTGCTGTAAATCAAAGATCAACATCGTTTCAGGGTTGATAACCGCTGAAGTTCAAATGGAAATAGATAACATTTCAACGACTTTGTAACCGGATTACCTAATACCTTAAAGACATGATTCGATTTGGGTGATTGTTGATAGCTTACGTAAGTCGATACACTTTATACCTATTAACATTACATATTCGATCATGTTGAATGAAATATATGCCAGTGATTGTGGTTGCATGGTGTTCCTTGTGGATTATGTCGACAGACCCAAGGTTTAATTTCGATTGAAGAGTTTGCGTAAGCATTGGATCTAAGTCGAGGTTAAGTTGCGATCATCCAGAGGGATGGTCATACCGAGAGAACTATTCGGTGTTGAAAGACGGTTGAGGGAATGTGCTCTTGAGCAAAGAGGCTCATGGATACTTATCTTCCTTTGATCGAGTTCACTTTTAATAACAATTATTATTCTAGTATCGATGACACCTTTGAAGACTGTATGGCCCGAGGTGTAAGACTCTATTATTTTGGCATGAATCTGTGAAGGTGTGGTAGTTGGACCAGAAATTGCTCGAGAGACTACAGAAAGTGAAGTTTATTCGGTAAATGATGAAGGCTTCCCAGAGTAGCTAAAAAGTTACCATGACAAGAGAAGAAAAGATTTAGAATTCCAAGTCGGCAATCATGCTTTTGAGAGTCACACCGTGATCGGGTTGAGAGCTCAAGTCTAAGCTCTACCTTGTTTTATTGGTCCGTATCAAATATCGACAGAGTTGAAATGTGGCATATCGAGTGGCATTACCGCCAAATATTGCATCCGGACGATGTGTTTCATGTATCGCAACTCAAAATATAATCGTGATCCATCTCATGTGATTCAAATGGATTGTGCAAGTACAAGATAATCTCACTAGACAACATTGTGATATCGCGGATCGCGAAACGGAAGACTCGAGAGGGAAGAAAGAAGGCTGTGAAGGTTGTCTCTGGGGGAGTCACGAGAAAACATGACACGGAATTGGAGGCAAGACGCGAGACCTATCCTCCGAGTTTTTTAATTGTAAATTTCGAGGATCTAAAATATTTTGGGGAGAGAGTAATAATCAATTATTTAATTACTTATTTAATTTAATATTTCTTATATTTTTTCAATAATTGATAATATTGTAGAATGCCAATTTAAGTCATTATATGATTATAAGGTGATTAATCAAATAAGTGGTGAAATAATATTAATAATACTAATATTAAAATTGTAGAAATTGCTATTATGGGCTAAGTTATTATGTTGGTCAGAAGAAGTCGTGGTATAGTCTAGTAAGCCCAACAAGAGTAATAATAATAGTGTTATTATTTTAAGAGAAGTAGAATAGAAATAGTGTCAGTGGCTTTATGCAGAGAGAAAGGGTTCGGGGAAAAGAAGAGAAGAGTAGAAGAGCAAGCTCGAGGCTAGGTCAACTCCATCTTTGAGCAACCAACTCGATTCACAAGGTAAGTGTGGTTTTTGCTTAATTGGGAACATGATGGATGATAGGTAGTCGGGGTTTATAATCTTGCTAATTTTGTGTCTTGTTGTCGTTGTTGGATGAATTTCAAATTGATGCTCGATAATCCATGAAATTTGTTGAATGAATTGCAATGTTTCTTTTGTTTGATTCTGTGTCGCTAGTATCTTAGGTCGATTCTGTTGGCTCAGGTGCGGATGCCAAAAGTTTGGAAAAATGGCACGAGGAAGACGCCGGCACTAAAACCCAATTGCCACGTCAGCTTCGCGCGCCAACGGGTTGACGCGACGCGAATCGAGTCCCTACTAAAGTCGCTGGCGTGGCTCCGCGACGCAGACCGTAGTTTTGAACACTTTTTATGATTTTTGAATTCTCGCCCAATTTAAGCACTCAACTAGGGAAACCTCGAGTAGGATTCCATGAGTAAAATAATGCTAGTAATTAATAAGGAATGATACCGTAGTCGATTAGAAATAGTTCAATTAGTACGTTGGTAATGTTGGTATAACCGATTAACCGAAATTTGGAGGAATTGAAGGAATGACTAGATATAATCGTAAGTTATCGTAGCGTTTGTTTTGTTGAATTTATTTTGAATGTAATGAATTGCAAGTATAAAGTTGGTTGTTGTCCTAAATATGAATAAATTTTGTTTGAGGCTTAAAAGCCAATGTCGAAAGTCGTTTGTTGTTCAAAGTTGTCTCGTTGTGTATGTTGTTGTTGTATGCCATACATGATAGTCGATACATTTCATTTTATTAAGTCGAGCTATGCTCACCCATGCGTTCTCGGATTGACAAATGTTGAAAGTTGAAGCTTACTTGTTGATGCCCCTAAACCGACATATTTCTAAGTCAGAGTTTTACTCTCGATGATACCACATGCATCTACATTTGTCCATGTTGCATACTATATAAGATAATGATGTTGTGTGTGGTTAAATTGTGTTTGTTGATTTGTTAAGTAGATGGAAAAATAGTGACTTTTATATAATTCTAACTATATATTATTTATCATGATCTCAATATATAGTCGGTATCTCACTATTTCATTTGTTTCACCGCTTTTATATTGGTAACGCGGTGTAACAAGGAGGAGTAATCATACTGCTTTTAGTTCAAGTTCGTGTCATTGCTCGACACGTAAAGCACCTGGGGAAATGAACACTGTCTTATTTGTTGTTTTAATGTTGAATTTTATGTCGCTGATCGAGGAGTTTATTATGTTGATGTTGTTTATGACTCAAAGACTATGTCTTATGTGAAAACTATTATGATTCCACCGCGTGATTAATGAAGTCGCTTATGTTTGAAGACTAAAAATTATGCGTTGTGTTAGTTCCGCTCTTTAAAGTGTTATGTATCTGTTGAATAAAATGACACGCTTATGTGTTTAAATTGAAAAGTGTGACATCCCGATTATGTTTGAAAATTTTATACCGATTTTATTGATTAATTATTTGGGGTAATCGGGGTGTTAAATTTCGGTCACGTATACCATACTCCGTGTCGGGTTTCGCTCTATGAAGGTTTCCGTCTTTGATTCGATTCGTGGGAGACTTGTTGAAAGTTGATGTGAAAACGAGAATGTTTTTTAACAATGTTTTACGTGCAGTTGAAAAATTGATCGATATTTCCTTTGGCACAATTGTTGGTTGGTCAAATGCCTCAAAGAAGCTTATCCAAAAGCTTTGAGGTGGCCTTTGATAATTGGGGAGCGTAGTGCAGGTTGGTGGATCGACGTTTATGGCATTGAAAACCATTTGTGAAGTCACATGGCGAATCATACATCAGCCCAAAAGAGGAGGAAATTATGCTTTGTGTTGAATGATGAGCCTCACTTGGGAGAGGTTGAGTTTGAATGGTGGGACAATGGCGCAAAGATTTTACGCTAAAGATTTTATAATAAATTGAATCAGAATCGGTCAGATTTACCGATGCATTTAATTGTTGTCCAATTTGTGGAAGATGAAGGTTCCATAAAAATTCATGTTTTGGTTGAGAATGATTCAAGATAGGCTTCCTCCCACAACAACTTATCAAGCGAGGAATCATTAACTATACTATGAATTCTTGTTGTGGTGATTTGTTTTCGGATGAGGAAGATATTGCTCATCTTTTTAATTCTTAGTGTTGTGTGGCTCGACCAGTATTTAGAGTGAGGTGGCTAATAAGGATAGTAATTGAACTTTTCTTTCCATGGTTCTTCTGTCTATTATGTTTTCTATCCAACAAGTAAAGAACTTATCGACTAGAAACCCACGGGGATCATTGGATAACAACTTTATGAACTTTTGAATTATGCGAATGCTATTTTATTTAAAGAAAGTGTTTTAACTTCGATAAATGTTTCTTCTATTATTTTCTTTGTCTTGGATATGATGGAGATAGTTGTATTTCGTCAAATTTTTGTAGTTATTATAATTGGTTTAACTGTCCTTAAATTGTGTTAAGCACATGGATCGACTTTTTCTTATTTGTAATGGGTTCAGTACTTTTATCCTCGATTTTTATTGATAATTTCATTGCTTATAAAACAGTGGCCTAATTCAACACTCTATGAGGCTTAAAGCAAATTTTAAATTGAGGCCTTTATATTTTAATAAAAAATAAATTAAATTATTATAATATTTATTTAAAATTTACTCTTCGAGCTTTTGAGATGCAAAATTATTTATTAAACTATTGTAATCAATTTCATTTAACATTTCTTTTTCAATCGATAATAAAGTCAATCCATTTAATCTATGTTGAGACATTGTTGACCTTAGATAAGATTTTATTAATTTAGTTTTGAAAACTTCTTTCGCAAAACACTTACATGTGAATCGTTAACATTATTCTATAAGCAATAAATGCATTTGGAAAAGAGTTGAGTCTTTATTATAGTTAAGTATATCAATCACGTATCATTTTCAAATGTATGATTTCTCTTAATATTTTCAATTCTAAAAATAAGTCTAATACATCAATATCGTAGTTATCGTTATGTTTTAATGAACATTCGAGGTTAAGACAATATTCTTTTAAATTTTCAATTCCAATGACCTTAATTTCTCTATACTAAATAGAAAACCAAAATATTTTGATATATTTTAAATTGTTCAAATCTACTTTAAATGATGTAATCGCATGATCTAATATGCACAAAAATAGTCGACGAATGATTCTTCAAGAGTTTTTAAAACTTCATTGTCAATAATCATCAAATTGTCTCTTTTCATTTAATAATACTGCTTAATGGAAACTTAGGTTCTATATCCATTTCGTAGCAATTTCTTTAAATAAATTATGACATTTTCAAAACCATATTCCTCAGATTTTCTAAAAGGAAATAAGCCCTTTCAATTGCTCTATAGCAACATCAATGCTCATATCCTTTGATTGAAAGTTGTTTACTAACCTAGTTTACAAATAACAATATTTCATACCAAATAGTCATACCTAGCAAAATTCAAAATTTTCAATCTCATAAGTTGCCAAACATTCAACTTCACTTTTTATTTTAGGTTCATAATTCATTTCACCTAATTTAAATAAAGCATCTCTTATTTGTGAAGTTTGGAATCTTATATTTTTACACTTTCAATATGACTTTCCCAACGTGTTTGTGACAATGATCAAAGTGTTAGGGATATGGTCTAGTAAAATTTTCCATCTTTAGTAGAAGAAGAAAATATTGTATAAATACGCTGCACCATCCAAAAATGATGTAGCTTTGAACAATACCATATCACAAAGTACCAAGTTTAGACTATTACAACCACATGGTGTATAAAATGATCTAGATTAACATCTAAAAATCTTTTTGAACACCTTGATGTTTTCCTTTCATATTAGAGCCATTATCATAACCTTGTCCTTTGTTAATAATATCAAGACCAAGTATATTTAGTTCATTTATAATAGCATCAAAAAGACCTTTTCCAATTGTATCATCTACTACTAAAAATTCTAAAAATACTAACTACTTGTATCGAAGTTGAAGAAAATCTACACATCGTAATACAATAGACATTTGTTCTTGATGACTTATATCGAGTACAATCAAGTATGATTGAAAAATATTTTGATTCCACAACTTTTTTATAATTTTTTTTGATTTCACTGCTAGCAAATCTATTAATTCATTTTGTATTCTATGTCCAAGATAATGGTTATGAATTTCATCATTTTTTATTCGACAATGTGCTTTCTGATTAGAGGATCAAATTCTAATCATTTCAATTAGACATAGAAAATTTCCATTATTTTCTTGATAAATCTTTTCGTTTGTGCCACGAAATGCTGGGTTATTTTTTCCAAGAGTTTTAACAACCCAATGATTCTAAGTAATAAATTTCTCCAAAGGTTTTTTTCTATTAATTCTTTCAACATTCTTGTCAATTGTTTTATGTTTTAATAATCTCATTTCTAAATCAATCCATGAACTCATATTAATAATATGCTCATTACTCATCTCATGACTCTTCAACTTAGCACTAATATTTCTCCAATCATTACTACCTTCATGTGCTAATTTACTTGTACTATGAAGAGCATTAGATAATTTACAACAAAAGCAAAATACTTTATCCAATTTTGAGAATAAACCAACCATCTTCTTTTCACGCTCTTCCGTTGGATAATTGTTGAATGGTGTGATTGAAGAAAAGGTGTCTTGCATATGCATCCTTAGGAAAATCTATATCAGTAACTTTAATAGGACCCTTTTCTACTAATAAATCTCAAATTTGTATCAATAGTGGTCCATCGACTGGTCATATATATTTTTATGAGATGATTTTTCTAATACTTCTTCTCTATCTTCATTGTTAGTGTCGTAATCAATATTATCTTGCCTATTAACCGATACTATAATTTCATTATCACCGTTATTCCTCTCTATTTTCATTAGCATATATATTGTTAACTTGTTCATCAACTACCTCTTCTCGATTTTCATTTTCATCATGGTTTACATTATTAACTTGTTCATTCAAATGAACAATCACTATTATTTCCGATTTCACTTTTTTTGTTTGTCTTAATAAATTTGTCTAAAGCCCCTTTTTGTGATTCAATCAAAGCTTCAACTCTTTTCTTTTCTTGAGTTTCAATAACCCGATTCATATTTTCGAGTCGACATTTATATATTTTAAAACAAATGAACAATTCAATCAAATCTTGAAAGCAAATAAATAAAATAAATAATTAAAATAAATATCTAAATAAGACTAAAATAAACAAAAAGAATAAAATAACTGAAATAAAATAAACAAACTAAAATAAAACTAAAGAAATAAAAGAGAATAAAAAATAAAAATAAACAAAACAAGTAGTAGCAAGAAAATAGAACCCGCTGTACAAAAATGTATAGAAGAAAGAATCATTATTTACCGCAATCAAATAAATAAACCGAATTGATCAAGATAGAGAATTAGAAAGAACTCAATAAACTACAATAGAAGAAAATGATGTTTATCTCTCGTAGAAAATATTCAATTGCATTGACAGTGTTTGATAGTGAAAAGAAGAAGAAGAATCGCTTATTATTGAATTATGAGATTGTGAAAATATTAAATCAATTAATACTAATTATTTTAACGTTAGGATTGGAAGAGAAAGAGTCAAAAAGTACAAAATTAAAAAAGTAATGACAACTTTATGACTGGTAAATAAATTTATTAAAATTATTAAGTTAATTTAAATTAATTAATTGAGGCTTATTTTGTGCTTCGATTCTAATATTATAGGGCCTAAAGTCTATCTTTACCAGCTTGACTCAATGGTCATTCCTGATAAAGAATACAGTAATTAGAACATTAGAGTATATTTAATATTAAATTTTTGAAGGATCATCAGAAGAAGTGTCTATTTTCACCTTAAAATTTGATAAAATAGACACGAATAGAAAAGACAAAAAGGTAATTGGCTTTCTATGAAAATTCACATTTTGCCCTTTATTTGTTTTGTTCAGAAATTAGTTACAAACATCAAAACGTAATTTGGCTTTGATGCACGTATTTCATTCTTTCTTCCTTCATTCATGTACAAGATCACTTTCGTGTTGCACAAAACTTGCTATTATTTTCATACCTGTCATGGATGAAGATACTATCATGGTGGTGAGACAAGATTTCATGCTTTCACCCGCAGCTGATAGTAAACCAACTTTCAGAACAGCCCATTTTCTCAAACCAATTTCAAACTCCATTGATGAACGGTGCCCATTTCATCACACTCTTCTGTCTTTGAACCAATGGAATGGCCTGACAATCCATTTTGATGGTGGCGTATCCACAAACCAAATGGTTTAGGGGTTTCGATCAACCTAAGCCCAAATATGAATTCTGTGAGAAAAAAGCTGGATATCTTTGAAGCTAATGAAGACCAACCAGGTGCTCGGCATAAAC